>BROG01000026.1:787500-1142500 GCA_030159075.1 Atrina japonica | reverse complement strand
GCGTCCAATCTGGCCAGACCCGGAAGCGTGAATCCCTGCGACCGGTTCGCGATGAACGTGGACCACTTTGTGTTATACGTTCCGAAGATGGTCCCCTTGATTTTCCAGTCCGTGTCGACCGACACTCCGAATTCGCGACAGATTCGTTGGTACGCTGATACGTTCGTGTTGTTCATGTAATGATTGAAATCGGCATCACTGGGTAAGGGCGCTGCTATTTCTTTCAAGATCCTTCTGATTTGATAGTAAACGTGAAACCAAAAGAACGATTTGGACAGTGTGTCGTTTCCCATGCCCAACGTCACGCCGCATTCCGGTCGTGGCACACCACAATGCGAAATTTAACTGGTTCTGCCAGAACCCTCCCGTCACGGGATGTTGGTACCACCGCGCTAACATGGTGTAGTATTTGGGAGTTCCGTCTTCGAGGACGTCCATGTTGTTATACTTGACGAAGATATTCTCGAACGACGCGCGAAACTTTTTGGTCGCATTGACGTAGATGTCAAAAGACGACAGGTCCAAATTCTCTCTGTACTCGTAGACGTTCATCTTTTATTTAAACAAATTAGTTATATAAAAACATGTTTCATCTCGTGACGGAAATCGCAAAACCCTTGAAACTCTCTCGATACATAGACAACGCGAACGACGAGTGGTGCGTGGGCGTAAAGTCCGTTCGTTTCTGGAACGGTCTGCACAACATAAAGAAAGACGTTGAAATAAAATACGCCAGATGTGGTGAAAGACCAAGTCGTGCACGCTGGGTCGTACACGTTCAACGACCTACGACGAATTCTTGTGAGATACTTCGAGAAAGTAGTCTTGGACAAAACCACCATGAGATTAAGAATCGACAGTAAGGGTGGTGGTATGGTGGTGGAGATTCAGCCGGAACTCGGAAAGATTCTCGGCATTGGTAAAAACGTGTCTCTTGTCGGGACCGTCTACCCGACCAATAGCATAAACCTGCAACCGGTGGAACTACTCAACGTTCATCTCGACGTACTTGCCGAGGGAGATACGTTCAAAGACGGGAGGTCGAACGACGTCGTCAAATCCCTGTCGTGTCCCAACGTGAAATTTTCCGAGTTGTACAAAAAAGACATCGAACACCCCATTTTCTTAAAGCTGAGACGCGATTGCATCGCTGAATTAACGATAGACCTAAAAGACGAGGACGGAAACCTCATCGACAATCACGGATATCCCGTTCACGTGCTCTTAGAATTTAAGAAAATTAGTTCATAAAAAGGAGAGAATGTCTATGTCGGGATTTTATTACGAAGACTTAGAAAGGGAAGAACTAGCAGCAGAACTCTTGGAAAACATTAAAGAGGAGGTCACCGCGTTGACCAAAAATCGTCGCATCATGAACACGTTCCAATTCGACGTGAATAAAAATGGAAGAATCAGACCATCGCTGGGCATGACGATGTTGTTCGACGGTCACGTCTTTCATCTCAGACTCTTAGGGGAACTGGACGTGATGTTAATCTTGAACGATGTCGAACACAAGACCTTTCAAACGAAAATCGGCGACGTCGTCACATTGAATCCTCCGTTGCGAGTGACGTCTGGCGACGTTCTAAATTTTGGAGTGAATAAGGGGTCGAAATCGGTGACCGTCAATGGCGTCGTCGTTCTCGACATATAAAAAATTCCTTTAAGAAAAAAGGGAAAGATGAGTAAAGAAAATACATTGTGCAACACTATCGTCTCAAACGCATCGGCGAGATTGAACAGACGTTTCGTCGAGAGATAGAAACGTGGAAGAGCATCCATAAAAAGTATAAGTGAATAGTGAACACCGCAGACGGCATGGACACGGCTCTCATCTCGGGAGGCATCGTCGTCGGAGGACTCGGATTTCTCGTTCCCATCGCAGGATTGCCTCTCCAAATTATAGCCGTGACCGTAGGTTCGTGGGGTTGGCCATGAAAGGGATAAGACGATTACTGTTGAAAAATGGGAAAAACACCTCAAGATCACCAAACTCGCGGAGAGTAAACTTAATTCGATATCGGATCTGGTGAGTCGAGCTCTCGAGGACGGAAAGATCTCGGACGAAGAATTTACCACCGTGTGCCACGAGTTGACCAAGTACCACGAGATGAAAGATAAACTCTATTCTAAGCACAAGGATATCCAAAAAAAAAGAGTCGGACCAAGAGACGGAGGACTTGCGCAAGCAGCTCCTAGACCTCGTAAACAAATCCACTTCGCGTTAACTATAGATTTTTAAAAAAAAAGATGAAACGTTTTACCGAGATGGTAGTGTTCGTGTTGTTATCGTTTATCGTTTTATGGATTTTGCTCGTATTATTCGCGACATTATATATTTTACACTTAGAACGTTATCACCGAACGGAAAGATGGTTGAGAAAACTTTTACAATCGTTATATAAAAAATGTATCTCTATTAAAAACATGAATGCAGACGAGGTATTAGCGAACAATATGCCCGACAAAGATATATCTGCCAAAGACAGATTGTCGGCCATCGTCGGTTCCGGACATGCGCGTCATTTTCTAGGAAAAGACGTCACATCTTCTGAATGGAAAAGATGAACGACAAACCTGAATCGTCTGTTATACACACGGCTCGACATGCACATGACCAAATCGATAGCAAATTCCCTCATCTATCTGTATTCCCAGGGTCTTAAACATTTTTTCGACATCAAAGACGAACCCAAACTGATCGAGGAACTGAACGAAGACCCCTTCTTGGACAAGGCCATCTGCGAAGTGTGTTGTAGTCTGTATTACAAATACGGAGCCTACTCAGCACCCCTCAGTATAGCCACCATTTCTTGCCGTCACATTGCCGGATTTAAAAAATCTGACGTTATAGAAAAACCGGAGGAATTAATAGGGAAGACGGAGGTAAAGAAGAAGAATCCAAAACGTCATTCGGGGAAGAAGGGTGCTGCCCGTAGATGGAATAGCAATGCTATTGGCAATGATAGCAATGCTATTGGCAACGATAGCAATGCTATTAGCACTGATAGCTGGAAATGGCTAGCGGGTTGACTCGCGGCTGTTGGATTTCTGGTCTACATAAAAACAGAACCCCAAGTAATTTCACCTCCAGTACCACCGTCCAAAGTAACTCAACCCGGCGCTCATGAAATGTTATAAATAATTTTCTCTCGTATTAAAAAAGAATGTGCGAAACAATTTCGGTCAACACCGTCGTCAATACGACGTTGTTAATATCAATAGTAATAGCGACGACAGCAAAGCTATTAGAAACGATATCTGGAATGGTTAACGATAGGGTTATATACGATGACGATGACTAACGATTGCTCCCCTTGAAATGTTATAAATAATTTTCTCTCGTATTAAAAAAAGATGAATGAAACAATTTCTGTCAAAACAGCCGTCAATATGACGGTGTTAATATCAATGGTCATAACGACGACGGCAGCGCTATTACAAACGATATCTGAAATGGTTTACGATAGGGTTATATACGATGACGTTGCTATTAGCGACGATGACTAACGATTGCTCCCCTTGAAATGTTATAAATAATTTTCTCTTGTATTAAAAAAGGATGAGTGAAAAAGATTTGGTCAACACCGCGTATCACGCCACCGTCAATACGGGAATTGCCATCGGATATGCGCAACTTTCCAAGAAATTCTTAAAGATGCCAACGCCCAAGATGGATTTAGACCCGAAGGACTTCGGGATGATCCTCGTCGAATTTGCTTTCGCCAATTACACCAAGGACATATTGGTCAAGAAGGGAATCATCCCCGCCGATATCATGAAATAAAATAAAACCGTCCCTATTAAAAAAATGGCAACGATCGCGATGATGGTGGGCGGTGCATTGGAATGGAAAAACTGACCAGGGCCAGAGACGAATGGAATCACAAACGCACGAAACGATTAGATTTTTTAAAAGAGAGACTGAAAAAAGAAGGACACGCGCTGTCCACCTACAAAGAAGTGGACGCCGCCATGTCACTCTACTCGCAGATGATGGGTGAAGAGGAGATGCCTCCCGAGCCGACGTTGAGCGATTTTTATCAACCCTCCGAAGAGCAAAAAGACAAGGAAATCCTCTTCGTGTTAGTGGGAACGGCGCTCGTGTTTTATGGCGTTAAAAAATACGTCGCCTAAAGTAAAAACATGGAAAAAAATCTATTACAGTCCGAGAGGCTATTGGAAGGGAAAAGCGGCCATCGATAAATTAGCCAGAGCAGCCAACGTCAGCAAAAAGGAAGCGTTCGATTTTCTGAAGAAGCAAGACGTGTGGCAAATCTATCTACCCGCTCCTAAGAAGATCGTGCGACCCCGATTCGAAAACGTGGAAAAAAACCACATTCACCAGGCAGATCTATTGTATTTACCACACGATAAAGTGGGTAGGAAAACGTACAAATAGGCGTTAACAGTGGTCGACGTGGGCCCTCGATACAAAGAAGCGGAACAGTTGATGACTAAAGACAGTAAAGAAGTGGCCGACGCTTTCGAAAAAATCTACAAACGACATCTGACTTTTCCTAAATTACTACAAGTTGATCCCGGTCGCGAATTCATGGGTGCTGTCTCCAAACTCATGTCTAGACACGGCGCGAGAATAAGGAGGGGACGTGTCGACATTCATCGCGACCAGGCCATCGTCGAACGTTTCAATAGAACGTTGGGAGAACGGTTATTTACCTATCAATACGACTGAGAAATGACATCCGAGGACAGAAACAGAGAATGGGTGAAACGGTTGCTGGACGTCGTAAAAGTGATCAACGATGAGACCGAACCTCCCGAAGCGATAAAGCCTTCCACCAAAGTTCGATCGCCGGTGGATCCATATAATAAAGTCAGATATCTCTATCAACCGTGTGAGTTGGAAGGTGGAGAACGCAGGGCGACCGATCCCATCTGGAGCGTAGACAAACACGAGGTCAATCGTCAGTTTAGAGTGCAAGATATAGACGTCTATTACTTAAAAGAACCCGCTCCTCAGAGAAGTTTCGTTCGAGAAGAGTTGCTGGTAGTAGATTAATTTATTATCCCACACAGATAATAAATTGTTTATGTGATGGCATGCGTGTGAATGCGATCCTCCCGAATGCAGACTTTCGTGTCCAGGGGATCTAACGTCGTCTTTTCTTGTCTGATCCCGTAAATGATTTGATTGAATGACCGGAGACTGTGCATCTCGTGCGACATCCTGACGTTGTGAAAAAGAGCCTCCTTGTAATCGCAAAAGCCTATCTCGTTTTTCAAGACGCATCGTCTCACGCCCTTCGCTCGTTTGGTAACGCTATCGTCGTCCATCAAGGTGGCGTACATCTTGGGTCTCAAGCCAACATATTCTCTGATGAGTTTTCCTCCACATTCGTCTTTAAACTTGCCGATCACCTTCTTGTTTTTGTTTTTGTTGTCTCTGTGGAAGACCTCGTAATTGGAAAAGTCGTATTCATCTTCGTCTTCGAACATGTACCGATAGATGTCATCCGTCTGAATCGCGATCGACAGGGAATCCGTGTCGGTGTACAGCAGATGGCATCCTCCTCTGTACTTGGCCTTCAGATGCTTGTAATACCAGCCATACATGTGTCTCTTCGACAGATCCAAGATCGTCATGCCGCAGTAGATGGGCTTGTCCAATGTAACGCTCGTCTTTTTGAAGTGAAGAAAGACTGTGCTGTCGTTAATTTTAGTCAACCCGTCGTAGGAGGGCGAAGCGGTCATCTTTTGGATCTTTCTATCTCCGTCGTTTACGCCGACGATCTTCAACTCTGTTCTGTTCCGTTTGTTTTCCATGGTCTTCCCGAACATGGCATTGTTCATGAGTTTGAAAAAGTCCTTTTCGAACTCGTTTTTAGCCCGTTGACGCAATTGAGTGTTTTTACCGACGTAACTCGTGAGCCACAGCTATTCATCAAATTGTAACGTTCTGTGCACTTTCGTCAGTTTCTTTCCCAGCTCCAGATAGAGTTTTAACGTCTCGTAGTGCACGACGTATTCCTTTTTATCTCAAAGATTGGGCACGAGCTTTTTGTGACCCGTGTCGTGCATCTCGTACTCTTCCATCAGCGCTTTCTGATACGCGGACAGATCGTTCGGATCGACCTTCAGCGTTTCCGGAGCGAGCGGATAATTGTTATGTGCCTCGTGCAGTTCTTTCGGATACTCTAAATCGACTTTGAGGATGTATCCCTTTCCCTCAGGTGGGGGATCCGACACTTCCTCGACCCAATCGAAGTTTCTACAAGGTAAGGGATGACTCATGGCTTCACTATAGAGCGCGTTGGCATCTAGATACATAATGTACTTGGAGGGTAGATCGGGATCGTACTCTTCTAAATACTTGTTCTTCACTTTAGAATAACGTTGTGGAACGTACGTGATCCCACCTCTGATTTCCTTTTCGATAAATAAATGCATGTCGTAATCGGTGAGCAACTCTAATTCAATTTTAGAGGTGAGCAACGCCGTGTCCCAGGCCAACCCGGGAGCCGTGTAGTAGTGACGCGAAAGAGATGCTACGAAACTCTTCGAACACATCGGCCAACAAGACCACGTCCGATTTCAGATATAGATCGTGGTAATCTCCCATATCCCTGCATTCGTGTTCGCGCCAAACGGTTTGAGTGTGATCGTACTCCGCTTGAGAGATGTGAGTATCCGACAACGTAATGTAGAAGGCTTCCTTTGGTGGCAAGACGGTTTCGTTAAACCTATCAAAGGAATCCATGTATTCATAGGGATAGACCCCCTTTCTCGTCAGGAGCGAGACGTCCTCGATTATGGATTTCGTAATGGGGTAATCCTCTAGATTTTTAACTAACGTCTCCAGACCGCACGACAAGAACTGGAAACTGTCGATGAATCTCAAGGATCCGACGGAGAAGCTGATGAACTTCTCCTGATTCATCGGAATGCAGTTGATAGACTCGTTCACCTCCATCTCAGATAGTATCAGGTGGGAATCGTAATCGCGAAGATTGTGAAAGACGACGGGGATGTGCCTCGCTCTTCTTAATAGTCTATTACACTTGTTGTGAGCCGCACCTAGAAACTTGCCGGACGTGTGACAGTGATCTCTGACTTTGACGAGATCGAATTTCCCGTCCTTGATGTCTTCCATGATCTCGTCGAGCTCGATTTTTATGTCCTTGTGGCGATCGTCATCCGGTTCTAACGATTCCCGTTCCTTTAAAAGTTTCCTTCTCCGAGCCCATAAAGAAATCCACTTGCGGGTATTCCCCCTCGAAAATTTGTCTCCGCAAATCCAACATCGCTTGGACCCCTCGAAGTTTTTCTTGTCCTCGTCAGTCATACAGAGCTCTTTTTTCTTAGAACCGTTGATCTTTTGGTCTTCTCGTCATAAACTATCTAGAAGATGTTTCACGGCATTCTCCCCGTGATAGAGTTGAGGCTCTTCGATCTTTTCGACGCCCTTCTCCGTTCTCCAAATGATGATGTAACAGTATCCCGATCGGTAATGATGCGACGTCTTCATCGTTTTATCACCGGTCTGTTCGTTGAGGGGTGAAATGATGCACTCGAAGTCCGCATAGATCGTGGCATGTACGGGCTGTTTATGGCCGTAATTCTTAAACGCGAGAAGGTGTTTCCCTTCCTCGGGCATGATGGGTTTCATGGCCGGATTGTTGATGCCACGACAATCGGCATAGTGCTTTTTATAAACATCCTCGTTTGATAGTACTTTGAGACAACGAAGACACGGATATGGTTTCCCATTATGATTTGATTGAGAAGAAACCAATCTGGATGTGTTTTTGATCCAAGAGTAGTGCCACTTGTTGTCTGGACCTTCTAGCAACAGTAGATTAACTTCGCGATTGTGAAATCTTTTCGATATGTAATAAGGGAAGAAACCTCTACTCTCCGTCCACCCGAGAACGTTGACAGCGAGTCCGTTGCGATTTTCGAATGTGGGGATCTGCTTTAACGGAGTCGGATAATCGATGCAATCAAAGTCGTGTCGCTCGATGAATGGTGTATACTTTTGAGGTCTATGATAATGATCTTTAACATCATCGTGATGTAGACACGCCAATACGCTATACATAAAACATCTCTGATCCTCGTTTTGAATGTTTATAACAGCCTTCTTATCCGCAATCTGCTGGGGCAACTTAAAATAGGAGGACCCTAAGGGTGGCTCATACTGGGTAAAATTCAAATAAATCATTTGCGCGTCGTCGATGACCCATCCCAAACCCGCCTGTACGGTTTTATCGAGCGAATCGATCAACTCTTCGATCATGCGTTTAAACACATCTTCGACTTCGTCTTCTCTCAAGATCGGGTGTTGCCGAGTTTTATGGAGTTGCGTTATGACTTGCCAACCAGCGTTTAAGATGTCTCGCTTGAATTGCTGTTCCACTTGAAGTTGGATCTTTATGGGACCTTTTCTCAATTCGTTGGAAATCTTAGAGAAGAAATCGTCTTTAAAATACTCTAATAACGATCAGAGATTTGCTCGATGTATATGATTGCGAACGTCATTTTTATAACTCGTATAGAAGTGTTGAAAATGAGATGCGACTCGTGACGTTGCCTTCGTTTTTGTTCGACCTTAGCAACGCCTTTGGAAAGATCTGTTTGTAGATTTTTTTTATATCGAGATTTAATCAACTTGCTTTGCATCTTAGTAGAAGCTTCCTCGAGTTCTTCGTTCAACATCTGTCGTAACTTCCGTCTGACAGTATCTCTCGTCTGCTCTTCAGTCGACACGCCTCTCACATAATCCCAAACGACTTGAGTTATTTTCCTATACTCCCATTTACCTGTATTAAATAAATTTCTCATGCCATTCAGAATATTCATCCTTTGATATACAGAAAATTTTTCTTATCTAATTTTCAATTTTTTTATTATGTCATTCCAATACCCACGACTGTTGCTTCGCGGTCGATTGCCCCTCAGGTAAGACGGGGGGATTCCCCAGTACGATTAAATCCACTAGACGAGAGAGATTTTAGTACAATTGGGGTCATTGAGTGCAAAGTGGCCCAGAACTCTCATTTTACAACACACATACTTTTGGTAATACTTACAGCATAAAATGATAAAGTAACAGCTAGAACAGAAAATAATAAAATTCCATTTAAGTGGTAACAGAATGGAATTCACTTCTTTATTTTTATTATTAAAGTGTAATACAGACAAAGGTCCCATGAAGCAAGCAAGAAATAAATTGTTTTCTGTTTTATGTTTAATATATGATATTTGTTTGAAACATTGAAAAGAAAAGGTAATTCTTTGAAATGAAATTTTCCTCCTGTTACCTGAGCTTCTGTCCTGTTAATGGAGTTTTTTCATGTTAACAGCTGTACTTTACTTGAATATCAAAATTAATTTAACTTTTCCAATAAAAATAAATTTGATTAATAATGGTCAAGTTGTCTTGGATTTGAATAAACCATTTTTGTTCTTGCTCTAATGCCAAAATTTTAAGATTAATTAAATTGCAGTAAAAAAATGATTTTCAGAATCTTTGAATTGTATCAATTTTCATTGAAATTTATGGGGATTTTTGGTTTTAAATTTTGAAACATTTAAATTGTAATGTGATAGGATATTGCTTGAACTTTTAGTTAACATCAAATTTTACATGAAATTTTATTACTTATTCACTTTGTTTCCTTTTAAAGTTGTCATTGTTACCATATACATGATTTTTTTAGTTACAGACAACAGTTGTTTGTTCAGTGTTATAAGATATTAAAACAAATATACAAGAAACATTTATTTTTGTTTTTTTTTTCCTTGCAAAATTTAAACAATTTCCAATATTAACTCATCAGTAACTTCATTATTTTTGCCATTGTCTAAATCTACTGATTTTTCGCCATTTTTCTATTGTTATTTAGTATGGGTATGTATTGTTAATTCTATGGTTTATTTCATATTAATCCTTATTGTCTAATCTACATTAAAAACCAGCTAATCTGATTCGGGTTAGGTGTAAGACTTTATCAGTTATACTAACTGAACCGAGCCCGATTCAAAAGGTCAGTATACCCCTAACCGGCTCATCAGATGAGAGCTAATACGGCGTAGTGGGGAATAATTCTACAAAATTTAGATAGGAATATAATATTTCAAAGTCCTAACTAGTGAACTGTACATAGATTCCCCCGAATTTCATTTAATTAAGCCGGAAATCTACGTTCAAATTTCCCCAGGTCATCTCCGATTTCCGGTTTATTTTGTTATTTTCATTGAATTCAAAGAATTATAATCACACAAATTTTGTGCTAAATCCTTCTTTGAGTACATAAAAGTTACATCCAGATATCGGTATCGTTTATTATGGTTTCTAGACGAAGAAAGTCGTCCCCAGGTCAACTCAGGTCTTTATACCCCTCAGGTCATTTAGGGAGGACCCCAAAACGGCGGGAAGGTATAATGAAACGAAAGTAGAAAATGAGAAAAATATTTAGTAAGTATTAAACATACCAAAACTGTGGATGGCATGCTTAGGGGAAGGTTTAATGACCTGAGGGTATAAAGACCTGAATTTACCTGGGGAGGGTGCTACTATACAGTGTACACTAGAGTAGAGTACGCAAGCCGTGTCAAGGATTTCATTTACTATTTTGCGTTAGATGTGTATTAAATTGGAATAATATGAATTAAGGCAAAACTTTGAAAGCGAGCGCAACTTGGTCAATGTTTGGACAATTTTTAAAAGTAAAACTTCTTAGTGAAATACCCATGTATCGATACATCTGACATATGTTCTTATGTATGTATATATGCATGTATGTATGTATGTATGTATGTATGTATGTATATATGTATGTATGTATGTATGTATGTATATTTATGTATGTGTTTGTGTGGATGTATGTGTGTATGAATGTGTGATTTATGTATGTGTGTGAATGTATGGCTGTAGGTGTGGATGGATATGTGTGTGTGTGGAAGTGTATGTGACTATGTGTGGATGCAAGTGTGTATGTATCAGGGCTCAACACTAAGGCACGTCCGACCGACCCTGACTAGTAAAAGATTGGTCCGGTCTAGTTAATTTGTGTCAAAGTAGCCCGACTGGTCGGGTTAAAAATATCACTTCAAATAGAATGAAGATCTATTATTAAAAAAAATGTTGTAAAAAACTATTTTCTTCTTTTTGTAATTTATTTACCGATAGTGTGACATTTATTACATTACCGTTGATTGTGATAATAGATATGTTGCTGATATTACGTGCCGTATAGACTTACTTTCATTTCGTCAATTTTGTCGCCATATATTGTAATACGCCCTCTGGTGAGAGATTGGTATATAAAATAACCGGGAAATTGTAATATTACCAGGAAGACGCTTAAAGCCACTAGAATGACACATAAGATTATGTTTTCGTCATTTTTAGATTATTTATATACAACTAAGAAGAATAAACTATTTCAATGTGAGAAGGGAAACATTGTTCAAGGAATTTTGCTACAAATTGTACGAGTAGTTACGTCGGGTTTAATATCACACTAGTGCTGATACGGCTTAAATATGAAAAGCTAGATCGGTAAATACGAGGACAATACCGACAATATATCTTTTAATTTAATGTTAAACCTATATTATTAACATTTAAAAGTAAATTATTCCTAAAAATTTTCATTACGATGAAAATGAGCTTCAATCCAGTTACGTGTCCCGTCATTACGGTTACTGGCGTCTTTTCGGTAATTCTATGGACCCGCAAACATTCAGATTGAAAGTGAAACTGAAAGCTTCGGTCATAAAAACACAAGTGCGTGCAGCTTCACTAGCCTAACCTAGGCATATTTTAATTTAACTGGGCATATTTTAATTTAAGCCGGCATATAGAATGGTACGTTTCTTTTTTGATAGTTTTGTTTGATTTTAGTCACGATATCTCTAATAAAGCAGAACAACTTACGATAACTATCGATATCTGACTACACTGAGTGACTGACGACGGCTTCTTTATAGTAATGGAGGCATAACTAGAGATGAGTGTGTATCAAGGAAATCAAACGGCAGAACAGAATCAGAATTTATTTTACAATAATAAGGCCTAAAAGAACATTTCAAACTTACATACATACTTGCTTCTTGACTTCTATAAATAAATTGTCAAAGCATTCAAACTAACTGTATATTCAGGTTTTATTTTGTTCTTGATAAAATTATAAATCAGTGGAACAATCAGCATGAATACAGTGTACAAATTGAGGATAATTTACTTGCACCACTCAGAAATGACATGTATATTTTATACTGTAACAAAATATACTTGTATTCCAGTCCTGTTTATTAGAGTCAGTAGGCTTGAGTACTCTAGAGATTATATGGAATTCTTTCAATCATGAAATAAATCATTAATTTCTTTTTATTCTTATTTGTTTTTTATGTTGTTTAAAAAATCATTTAAAGCAGTAAATAGCATTTAATGGTGCAGCAATAGCTACAAAATGAGACATAGATATGCACAAGTCCTCTGCCTGTTGTCGAGTTCTTCGGGCAATTTATGAAATTAATATGTGATCTATATTTTACCACTTATTAAAAAATATAAATTAGTGTTTTCATTAAAATCTCTAGATATAGCGTACCCTAATAAAGTAGGATATGAAACTCTGGAAGAGAGATATGATAGATATGATGTAACAGAGGTCAGGTCTAGTGATGTTGAGGTCAGGTCTAGTAAAATTTTCTGGTACTGGTCCGACCGGTCTAGTTCTTTTTAAAGTTAATGTTGAGCCCTGATGTATGTTGGTAGGTAGGTATGTATGTATTTCATTATGTTGGTTTCTTGACAATCATATCATTCATAAAAAATTAAATGACGTTATAAATATTGATGATTTTCGCTTAATTGATACATAGTATAATCAATTTTCAATTTGTTAAAGAAATTTTATTTTAATTAACATAGATTTTAAAATTTTTCCTTTTAAATTTTTATCTTAAGGGTATATTTCCTTCCTGCCACTGCAGTTATTTCACTTTCAGAAATACTTGAAAGACCCAGATTTATTTACTCATAATGTATTTGATTAGGATTTTTTTTTTACTTTTGGTAATACTAACAGCAAAAATAAATACTGACAGCTAGAATAAAAATTAGTAAAATTCCATTTAAGTGGTAATATGATGGAATTCACTTCTTTATTTTCTTATTACAGTATAATACAGACAAAGGTCCCATGTAGCAAGCAAGAAATAAATTGTTTTCTGTTTCATGTTTAATATATGATATTTTGTTTGAAACATTGAAAACAAAGGTAATTCTTTGATTCTATGATAGTTTGTTGTGAAACATTGAAAAGAAAAGGTAATTCTTTGAATTTAAATTTTCCTCTTGTTACCTGAGCTTCTGACCTGTTAATGGCGTTTATTTCATGTTAACAGCTATAATTTACTTAAATATCAAAATTTATTTAACTTTTTCAATAAAAATAAATTTGATTAATAAAGGTCAAGTTGTCCTGGATTTAAAAGAAACATTTTTTATCTTGCTCTAATGCTAAAATTTTAAGATTAATTAAACTGCAGTAAAAAAAAATTATTTTCAGAATCTTTGAACTGTATCAATTTTAATTGAAAATTTTTAGGATTTTTGGTTTTAAATTTTCAACCATTTAAATTGTAATGTGATAGGATATTGCTTGAAGTTTTAGTTAAAATCAAATTTTACCAATAATTTTATTACTTATTCACTTTGTTTCCTTTTAAAGTTGTCATTGTTACCATATACATGATTTTTTTTAGTTACAGACAACAGTTCTGGAATCCTCAATGTTTGTTCAGTGTTATAAGATATTAAAACAAATATTCCAAAAACCTTTATTTTATTTTTTTTTTCTTGAAAATTTTAAACAATTTCTGATATTAACTCATCTGTAAATTAATTATTTTTGCCATTGTCTAAATCTATTTATTTTCGCCATTTTTTTTATTTTTATTTAGTATGGGTATATATTGTTAATTCTATGGTTTATTTCATTTTAATCCTTATCATCTAATCTACATAAAAACCAGCTAATCTGATTCGGGTTAGGTGTAAGACCGTATCAGTTATACAAACTGGGCCGAGCCCGATTCCCCAGGTCATTATACCCCTAACCGGCTCATCAGATGAGTGCTATAACGGTGGAGTGGCGAATAATACTACAAAATTTAGATACGAATATGATATTATGAAGTCCTAACTAGACAACTGTACATTGATACCACCGATTTTCATTTAATTAAGCCGAAAATCTACGTTCAAAGTACCCCACGTCATTTCGATTGCGAGCGTAGATTTCCGGTTTATTTTGTGATTTTCATTAAATTCAAAGCATTAAACCACACAAATTCCGCGTTAAATCCTTCTTTGAGTACGTAAAAATTACGCCCAGGCATCGGTATCGTTAAATATTGTATCTAGACGAAGAAAATCGTCCCCAGGTCAACTCAGGTCTTTATACCCCTCAGGTCATTATACCTTCCCCAAAACGGCGGTAAATTTTACGAAACGAAAGTAGAAAATGATAAAAATATTTAGTAAGTATTAAACATACCAAAACTGTGGATGGCATGCTTAGGGGAAGGTTTAATGACCTGAGGGTATAAAGACCTGAATTTACCTGGGGAGGGTGCTACTATACAGTGTACACTAGAGTAGAGTACGCAAGCCGTGTCAAGGATTTCATTTACTATTTTTGCGTTAGATGTGTATTAAATTGGAATAATATGAATTAAGGCAAAACTTTGAAAGCGAGCGCAACTTGGTCAATGTTTGGACAATTTTTAAAAGTAAAACTTCTTAGTGAAATACCCATGTATCGATACATCTGACATATGTTAATAATGATAAGCTGCTCCACTGATACCACATTCAATCCAATAAGCATTCATGTCCCTATTGGTAAGCTTATAAGCACCCTCCTCTTTTTACACATGATAACATACCAATCCTAGGCAATTGACAAGGCAATGTGGACCACAAAAACATAAATAACGGTTATCTGTAGCCCCATACAACACAAGAATGTCAATAGATGTCCACTATATTAACTACATCAGTTTTACCATCGACCCTTGAACAAATTAAATGCTTTTTTTCAGTTTGACTATTGATTAGTTCCAATAAGTGCCCCCACCTTTTTTTTTTTTTTTTTTCGTAGGTGCTTATTGGGTAGAATACTGTATTGGCAATAAGAGACATATATGTAATGAGTGGCATTTTGCTACAGATCCTGGTTTTTCGGGGGTTTTTTCTTGACACTTTGTCAAACTTTTATAAAGTTTCTAAGTTGCCTTTGATAAAGAAATAAATGTTCATAGCTAAACCAACATTCTTGCATTTAGACAATCAGACAACAGGCTGATGGCAAGTGCAAACTACTGGTTTATATATATACATGTTGCAAATTTTTGTTAAATTCTGGTGGTTGATTTTATTGGCCACTGAGATAACTTTCAAGAAATCCTGCTTACACTGTTACAGTGAAAACTGTCATTGGTCTTACTCATGCTTTCAAACCAGCAATATAGAGAGGTTAGGCTTTATTTAACAGTGGTCAAACGTATTTGTCTGTGATCGCTCAAAATATGCACCAAAGAGGAACAAATATTAGGCAGAAAATTAGCCAATTTCATGTTTAACCAATGGTGAGAAAAATGAATCTATGGCTTAATGAATTATTGACTAATGGCAGGGTGAGCCCTGGTATATACATCTGTATACTTACAAAGCATCAGAATACGAACATTCAACAAGACTCTAAATGTATCACAATTATGAATGACCATTAATTCATATAATGCTACTTTTAACATGTATTCTAAAGAACGTAACACGGCCGTTCAAACATCATGCATTCCAATATGACAAACGCTTCTAAACAGAGTACACTAGAGAACACAAGGATTTTCTTTGCTATTCTGTGCTACATATGGATTAAAATGATATATACATCTTCAACAAACATGTTAAATTCATTATTTACACAGATTAATTCATATAATGCTACTTTTAACATGTAGATTATATGTAAAAAACAATATCACGGCTTTCAAATATCCTTCTTTGATATATGGCAAAAAGTGTACACTGGCTCTGGAGGGGGCAGCACGATTTCACCAAAATAGACCCCAAATAAACACCCAAAAGACCCCAAAATAACACCCAAAATGGCCCCCAAAACAAATAGAATGATCCCCAAAACACAAAAATATTCAAAATGTAGCAATTTTAGCAATCTTATTAGAATATGATGAATAATTGACTGTATTTGTTTTTGACTTTGGTAATGCTGTTTTGTCCAATTTCACGATATATTTCTGAAACCATAATGTAGTCAGCATGACAGTAGTTATAGGCAGCTCCATAGCATGTTTTTGAATTTTGGGCGCTAGGGGACGCCACCAGAGGTGGTGCTGTTTGATGACATCATCAGAATGCTGGCTTCTGATTGGTCAATTTCAAAAACGTGCATAGAGCTGCCTGTGACGTCATAACTAGAAGTGTGTCATACTGGAAGTGAGGTTATAGCGGAAGTGTGCCATACTGGAAGTGAGGTCCTGTTGTCATGGTAATAAGGAGAAAGAGCCAATTGTTGAGTTTAGAGGTGTGTCTATGACCGAAAGTGGAAGCCATCTTGGCTAAGAAGCCAATGAGAGCCTTCGTTACAAGATGTCGGGGTCATGAGAGATCACTTGAGTTCACGAGAAGTCAACAGTTAGAGATAGAAGTTGGGTTTTTCCAGTTTTGGGTTGAGAGTGAATCTATTTTTAGAACAGAAAGATTGGGTTTTTCCAGGTTTGTGAAACCAGCAGTAGGTGTTGCCCCAGTCAGAGTGGTTAACGATCCTGCATCAAGTGCGCAAGTGCGAGAAGCGGTAGGCCAAGCTCGAGTCAAGCTTGAACATGTTATCCTAATACTTGTAACAAGTATGTACAAAGGGAGATCACTCCCTATAGACTCTATAGGTGGAACAAAGGGAGATAACTCTGTATAGCCTGTAGGGATGGGACAAAAAGGAGATAGTCCTATAGACTATAGGAATGAAACATAAGGGGGGATTACTCTATAGGGGTTATATGCACTAAACCAGAAAGGGAGGCAGGGTAGTGACACAGGAAGTATAGAGAGGGTAGCCATCTTGGCTATGGGATGTCTAGTTTTTCAGGGACTGACTAATCTCACAACAGGACAGAGAACCATAGAACATGAAAGTGTGTAATATACACAAAGTTTGCAAAAGTGAACAAGTGTTTAACGTTCTCAAAGTTTGTCAAAGTAATCAAGTGTTTGTGTCGTTCTCATGTTTCAAAGTTTGCAAAGTGTGCAGCATTCTAAGTTATGAAGTCTCAAAGTGACACCAGTGACAAAGTAGCTCAAGTGACAAAGTGACAAAAGTTGTGAAGTATTAAGTTGTTCACTTACGTCGTTTCAACAAGTATCAAAGTTCAGACAGTGAAAAAAGTATCTGTATTATTTTATATTGATTTTTGTACTTCTGTATATAAAATAAAAATTGAAACAATCACCCAGAGGAATTTTTCTGACAATATTGACTCTTCGAGCTTCGGATGCCAAATGAGCTCTCAGAGGTCTAACTGAACTTATTTTCTAGTTTTTTAAGTTATTATTTATAGAATTGACTAGTTTGAATTTCTATCTAATAAAATTTATATCGCAAGTGTAAGTTGGATGGCCAATAAATAGGCTGTTGAATTTTTCTTGTTGGTGAAGGCCTATTCCCGATCCAACAGGCGCTGCAACCTACTGACTTGGTGTTCTTTCACAGCTCTGGGTGGAGGAGGTCTAGGCAGTGGTACCCTAGAAAATCAACAAAAATCACAAAATAAACCAGAAATCCACAATCGCAACCGAAATGACCTGAAGTATTTTTAACGTAGATTTTCGGCTTAATTAAGTAAAAAAACGGGTGAATTTATATATATATATATATATATATATATATATATATATATATATATATATATATATGCACACACATTCCTATTTACCAACATACATATACACATTCATTCATCAATACATACACATCCACACACATATGTTAACATGCACATACAGGAACACATATGTACATCCATACACACACATCAACATAGGCATACATCCACATAAACATATACATACAAACATCAACACATACATGCACATATACATCCACCCTAATACATACATCAACATATACATACCTACAGTTACACATACATCCACACACATACACAATACATTCATACATGTATACACATACATCCACACACATACATACCTCAACACTTATATCCATATACACAGACACACTTACATCCACACAAACACACATACAACACAAAAATACATATTTAAATCCACAACTAGTCACATATACATTCTGATGTGTGAGTGTATGTGTATATTTATGTGGTTGTGTGTTTGGATGTGTGGATGTAAATGTATGTGTGAATGGACATGGATGGATGGATGGATGTATGTATTTATGTATGTATGTATGTTGGTAGACAGGTATGTACATGTATATGTGTGTGTATGTATGAATGGATGTGTGTATATGTTAATGTATATGTGTGTGGATGTATATGTATATACAGATGAATATGTGAATGTGGGTATATATGTATAGACATTTGTGTGTAAATGTAGGTGTTTGTGGATATGTGTATGTATATTTTATTATATGTGTATGTACATGTATGTATGGACTTTATGTGAACATTTAGGTATTATGTATTTGTATGGATGGATGTATGTATGTATGTGTAGTCTATGTTAATGTGTGTGGATGTATGTTTGCATATATGTATGTATGTAAGTATGTATGTATATGTAGGCTATGCATGTGTGGATGTGTAAGTATGTGTAAATGTATGTGTTTGTGTGAATATATGTTATTGTATATATGTATGTATGCATTTATATGTTAAAATGTATGTGGATGTATGTGTTGTTGCATGTTTGTGTGAATATGTAGGAATATGTGCATGTATAAAAGTATTTAAGTATGTATGTATGTGTGGATGTGGGTATGTATGCATGTGTATAAATATGTATATTTATGTGTGTTTGTATGTCTTATGTATGTATGTATTGGGGATATTGTGTTACTTCCCATTTAGACTGCCAGAAATATATATATATATGTTTATTTGAACCTGATGTATTAGGTACGTTACGGATTACTTCCTGATCTCGGGCCCTGGGCTGACTTTTAAAGTCCATTTTAGTCTAAACTTGAAACCTTACACATGTTTAGATATCAGATAGGCCTAGCTAATCACACACTACCTATAAAGCTCGAAATTATTACAGGCTATGACGCCAGTGAGTGATAATATATAAAAAATAATACATGGCAAATTCTGTAATACATACCATATCAACCCGAGACTTCAATATCAGCCTGCACCAAAACGGCCCAAATCGACTACCAAAACAGCCCAAGTCGACTACCAAAACAGCCCAAATCGACTACCAAAACAGCCCAAGTCGACTACCAAAACAGCCCAAGTAGACTACCAAATCAGCCCAACTTTTTAAATACATGTATATTAATGATAGTCAAAGCAGCCCAACAATTTTTTCACTATTTATTTGATAGTAAAAACTTTTTTATCGATTTAGTGCTTTCCCTATAAAATAAAATAATAACTAGGTATGGGTGCAGTAAATATTTACGAATAAAACTCAAATGAAACTAAAAGAGTTAACAAAAAAGATTTTTTTTAAAAGTATTACAAGTACTGATGTCTCCTGAAAGTTGATCTGCTTTTGATTTCCTTCTTTAGTTAATTCCAGAAGTTAAAATTTTATTTGTGCAAGAACCAAACCTCAATAAAATCATATACGGTAACAGGAATTGGAAATTTTATCTGTAAGTTAAAATTGAAAGTCAATCATCCGATTGTCTGACAAACATCGGGTGTTTAACACTCGATTTAAACTTACAGATGAAATTTCCAATTCCTGCGTAGTCTAATAAAATGTAGTCTAATAGGCCTACTTGACTAGATCTACAATTTGGAATAAAAAGAACAAAAGGAGAATGATACTAATAATTACATGTATATCAAAAATATGAAATTTAGTATTTAATTCCAGTGACAATATATTTCACTGTATTTGTTCTGCTCTGTATCACCCCCGAGGGGAGGATATATTCACATGTGTAAATCACCAAAGAATGTATACATTGATTAAGTGAAAAAACAATAATAACTTACAAATAAAACAATGATTATATAAAAGAGATATGTTATTTTGCAAAAGCATTTTGGAAATAAATATTCTGGCCTTTAAAATGTTGAAAATAAACAATCTGTCCTTTACTTGCATGAAAATAAGTAATCTGACCTTAGTAAGTTGTGGTGAAAATTTAATAATGTTTAAAAAGTTTTGGCTCACTTTGCTTTCCATATTTCATCCTTCATTTTTTTTTTTTTACTCACTATGCTCACCATGTTTTCATTACTGGTTGAGGACCAGTACTTGGCTATGGTGTGATTTCAACTTCTCTTTACTGGTCCAACAGGCTACTGGTCCCTAACCAATAGAGTCAAGTATATAAAGACATTTATATATCATAATTCAGTGGCAGATTTAAGTGGGGGCTTAAAGGGCCTGCATATATGCCCCCCACCCACCCACCGGTCTACATGTAGTGTTGGTCTGGGGTATGCTGCCCAGTCTATTATCTAGGTTTCAGATCTAAAATGCAATAAGTTCATCATTTTCCTACACAGAACTGAGTTTCAGCAAACATAAGTCTAATAAGAGTGATGCTCTAGTATGGTTTTATTTTAACCAGGAAATATCAAGCTTATAGCTTGCATTGTTTAACATCTGTTATCATTTTTATAGTTAGTTTCCTGTTATGCAATGTTGTATCTTGAGAGTTGATTTTGTTTCAAATGAGGAAATGATAAAATATTTCAACAGGACCTGAAAATTTGGTTTTGAATCATACACACACACACACAGAGAGAGAGAGAGAGAGAGAGAGAGAGAGAGAGATGTAGGCAACAAAATATAAATATACACACATGTAGACATTATATATATATATTAATTAATTATTACTTAATTAGTAAAAAATACATAAATATATTTTTCAGGCTTCTGGATGAAATAATGCCGACAGTATGCATATATGAACCAGGGTAGAGGATACGAAATTTGCTGGAAATTGGATTTTTACTTTTATGTGTAAAAGATGCGTGGACTGACTGTTACCCAGATCTTTGCTATTGTAACACATGTAATGACCATGGTATACTTAGGCACAGGCAATTGGATTCCATCTGATGTAGATACCTGCTTGGAGAATGTCGGTATAAAACTTCAAACTGAGTGTGCTGGCCAAGAAGACATTGTTAAATACCATTGCCTTCCCTATCATTTCACGAATGATTTTGGTTATATTTGTATCGCATGGAAATGGATATCCCCAGGTTTGTATAACTCGTTACCTGTAATACAGTTGAACCTATCTTCAGAGACAACCCTTTTGAAAGACCACCTGTTTTCTAAGACCGCTGAGCTGATCGGTAGCATGCTCAGCTCTCGATCTTTAGGTTATGAGTTCAAGTCCACTCTGCATTAGGTTGATTTCTTGTCCGTGGGATGAGAAAATAAAAACCAAGGTTTGTGTCACAGTAGGTGTCGGCACGTTAAAGAATCCTCACTGTTCATTGGCTGTATATGCTGAGCATAGCCCTTTACCAGCACTTACTGACATCTCAACATGAGTGAGAGATTCTTTCTTGATTTTTGCTGGCATATTTTAAGGTAATTCTGACCTGGGAACAGAATTGGGGGCTTGTCAGGAAGCGATCATTTAAGATTTTACAAATTTTTTACTTAAATTATTCAGCAAATTTGCTTTCTGTTTTAAAATATGCCAGCAAAAATCAAGAACACAATTAAGTAAGTTTATAAATTTTATTAACAATAACAAAAATAAAAAACTTAATATAAATGACAGAAGTTTGTTTGTTGTTGATAAACATCCAACTCAAGAATATTTCACTCAACCCTCATAACAATACATATCTGTGCCTGTGGAATTTTTTATTTTATTTTGATGTTTTATTTGGTCTGGATCTAATTACAGTTTTTATTTCCTTCTTAGATCATTGCCCATATTTAAATTCCTATCAGAATCAGCTGGATGAAAGAAAATGTGAATCAGAATTTAATTGTCCGAAGAAACAGTACAAGTCATACGAATCTTATAAATGTAAGTGTTGTCTCAAGCTATGTTATTTTGAAGTCCATTGTACCCAGGGAATTGCATAAATCCAGCTGGGACAATTTTGAATAAGGATGACACATGGTTATTAAGAATTCTGTAGACAATTGAAATGTGATTTAATAATCCCTAGCATTTTCCTATCATAATTGCATGGCTTGAAATTAGCACTGGTCTGTTGCCAGTAAGTTACAGTACAGGCCAGTAGATTTGTCATCTGTACTGGCCCCACTGTCCAGTAAGAGAAAAAAAGATAAGAGTGTAAGTAAACATATGTAAATCTTACAAAATAATTGATTTCGTCTTTATTGACATTTATACAAAGTGAAAATATCCTATTACATTCTGGCATGTTATAGTTGGTTATTCTTTATCTAGATATATCTTAACATTATTTCTTTTAAGTTATTTGTGGGCCAGTAGAAGTTTGATGGGTCTGGTAGATTTTTAACTGGGCATATATCGCCAAAGGTAATAGCCGGCTGTAGTAGTCATCAAGTTGTGCCCAATCATCTTTTCACACTTATTTTGGTATGCGCGATATGATATACATGTTCTGCTTGTATATGTTATATAACAAAATGTATCAAAAGGATCTGATGTTGTTCATACAGTTGTTTCAATATGATGTAAATGATTTACAGATATAGAATTTCCATCTTAATCATAATATTATAGTAATGGGAAACAGTTTGTATTATTCTGCATAAGAAGAGCCAGACAATCTCTTACACAGCCCTATCAATCTTATTGATTGCGTGTGCAAAGAAAGACAACTCTATGTAATTTAAATTGAGAGCCAGTGAAAACTAGACAGAATATGTAGTCTCCATATTAATATGGTGGTGGGAAAAACTTTTATGCAAAAATAGTCATGCTGGTTTAAATCTTGTGAATGACATTAAACAGGTGAAATATGCCCAATATGTTGTTATTCGATAGATTAATACAACATTTATGTTTTAACTCATTTTGTGATATAAATATAATTTTCGAGTGCTAAATTAAAGATAATCAAGGAGTATAACTTTTAATCAGTACAGCTGAAATGTACTTTAATTTAAGCTCTTTTTAAACATGAAAACAGACAGATACTATTTTGAAATTTAGCATATAAAATATTGGGGATATGTTTTTCAATCAGTGTAACTCTCAAATGGTATTAAATTTATTTATTTGTTAAGGACATATTTTAAATGTTGTTGGTAAAATATATTGCGGACAAGTGCATCTGATATGATTTTATACAGTTAACTCAAACAACAGTCAAGTTGGGACGTTTTTGGAGTCTTAAATATGATTTTTAACTATTTTAAAATTATAAAATGATTGAGAGAATTTCTTGTAGTAAAAATGGCAGAATAATGCCAAAATTGTATAGTTGTTAGTTTAAATATATTTTATTTATGTCAAATATACATACAATAATATCAATACAGTAACAATGCATTTGACAAAATGGGGATCAGAAAAAAAACTTGTAGACAAAATTGACCATATTGTGAGTAGACTGCAGAGTTAAATATGAAGAGAATATTTAGTTTGTAAGAAAGAAAAAACAGAAGAAACGAAAAAAAAAAAATAATAATAATAACAGGAATCACGGGATCATACATTAAAGTTGTTGAAGCTCTTATTAAGAATGAAAACAGAAATGATGGGTGAAATTGTAAATCAGTTATTTTCACGAGTTGATGTAACATCAACACAGCTATGTTATGCTAAGTTGTTTATTTGGAACAAGTCAAAGCACATTTTGCAGTATGGGGTTAATAATATATTATATTGATGGAAAATTACACATGTATGTGCATTTCAGCAACATAAACTCAACTTCAAGATTGAAATTTCCAAATCACACTTTTATTCGTATATTTAAAGGTCAGTTTGGCGTTCTTTATGAATTTTAAGATATTGTAAAATTGCTTTAGAATGTTACTGTTCAATTATTTAATACCATTATACTCTTGTGATAGAATTGACATTGCACAGGATTAATATGCAAATGAATTTTGGTCAGGTTTCCCTTACTGTGTATTGTCAAGATCTGCCTGTGAAGTTAGATATAGAATTTTCATCATTCCTCATTCACATCATTCATCATTCACCTGATCTTAACTGATGAGAAACTTGTGACAGTCTTTGAAGTTGGGAAAATGTTTTACATGTACCCACATTGACCTAGAGATTTAAGGCCACTGATAGGAAGTCGAGCATAAGGGTATAATACTCCCTGTCGCATAGAAATTTAATATCGATGAAAGATGTTTATAAACACAAGATTTTATAATTATATTGCTGATCTATGTAGTTTGTTGCATAATAAAGAAGCCATCAGTACTCACTTTAGGCCAGATGTCTGACCCAATTTTTAGTTACTTTTTTGTAAAACCTAATTTTACCGAATTAAAAAGTATTCAGTATACTGAGTGTATTATTCCTCATTAAAACTTACAATTCCCATCAATTCATAACAGTACTTTTAGTACTTTGATTTCAAATATGTAGACATTGTAAATATTGTTTGCAAAGCTACATGTACAATTCGATCAAATATAAAGGAAAGGTAACTGCTGTAAGAACTGTGTTTAGCTCTCAGTAATGAGAACTAAAATTTAAATGCACTGATACTTTTTGTGTAACAGGCAGAAATGTATTGTTATTTAATATAAATTATGTCGGTCAAAAGTGTTTTGTTTTCAGTTCTTTGGGGTATTTACTTTAAAAAGGCATTAGCTGTGTTTTTCCAAAAAATTGTTTCCCCCTTTTTTAGCTCACCTGACTATGTCAGGGTGAGCTTTTGCAATCACTTTGCGTCCGTCTTCCGTCCGTCCGTCGTTAACTCACTTTCAAAAATCTTCTCCTCTGAAACCACTGGGCCAAATTGAACCAAACTTGAACTGAGTCGTCACTAGGGTATCTAGTTTCAAATTTGTTATTTTCTATGTCGCAGGTCAAACAACATGGCCACTGTTGCTAAAAATAGAACATAGGGGGTAAATTGCAGTCCGTCGTTAACTCACTTTCAAAAATCTTCTCCTCTGAAACCACTGGGCCAAATTGATCCAAACTTGAACTGAGTCGTCACTAGGGTATTTAGTTTCAAATTTGTTATTTTCTCTGTCGCAGGTCAAACAACATGGCCGCTGTTGCTAAAAATAGAACATGGGGGTAAATTGCAGTTTTTGGCCAATAACTCAAAAACCATTACAGATATCAAAAATCTGACGGGGGTAAAAGTGATCAGCTTGATGATATCTACCTGCCATGCAATTTTGAAGAAAATCGGAAAACTCATCTCGGAGTTATAGCCCTTTTTTGTAAAATTTTCAAAATTTTGGCATTTTTAATTTTTTATTTCAAAAAATGTAGCAGATAGAGGTCAAGTGTAAATTGCAAAAATGTTCAACATATCAAGATCTACCCACCCTGAAAATTTGAAGACAATCCAAAAACCTGTGTAGGAGTTATTGCCCTTTTTTCACAGAATTTTTTCAATTTTTATGTTTTTCGTCTTCTAACTCCAAAACTATGAAAGATAGAGGTCGAATGTAAATTGATAAAATGTTTGCCATGATGTGGCGACTTCAAAACCGGTGTTGAAAATTTTTTGTTGACCGCCATTTTCAAAATGGCCGACAAAAAAAGGCGGGAAAATTCAACATTGTTTGATTTCAATGAAATTTTGGTTTCCAAATAGATATTGATGTTGCGACTTCAAAACCGTTGTTGAAAATTGTTCCTTGACCGCCATTTTTAGCTCACCTGGCTTTTGGAATCACTTTGCGTCAACAAACATGGCCGCTATGGCGAGGCTTAGTTTAACATTGGATCCTATAGGAAAATCATCTTCTCCTCTGAAACCACTGACACAAATTTAACCAAACTTTACAGGAATGATGTATGCAAGGTCCTTTACAAAGACTGCTCATTTTGTTCTGATCCGTCAAAAATCATGGCCACTAGAACGGGGCTTAGTTTAACATTATATAGCCAAAAGAAGACTGCTGTGCTGCACACACTGCAAAGTTTTCGCAGAACCTTATTCATTCATTCATGAATCCGGTTCCTGACTTGGAAGAAGAACATTGGATCCTGTGGGAAAATTACATTTTCATCTTCTCCTCTGAAAACGCTGAAGCAAATATAACCAAACTTTAGAAGAATGATGTATTAAAGGTCCTTTACAAAGATTGCTCATTTCGTTCCGATCTGTCAAAACCATGGCCGCCAGGGCTGGGCTTAGTTTATCATTGGACCCTATGGGAAAATCACATTTTCATTTTCTCCTCTGAAACCACTGAAGCAAATTCAACCAAACTTTACAGGATTTATGTATGGAAGGTCCTTTACAAAAATTGCTCGGTTCATCTGATCTTCTCAAGCAAATAACCAGGTGAGCGATACAGGCTCTTGAGAGCCTCTTGTTACTACATAGATTGATATACAATAACAATAAAAGAGGTATACAAAGGCATAAAAATTCTTCTATACAGTGAAACTTGTATATAAAGACCCTCTTATGAACCCAACAAAACCTGTCTTTGTAGGAAGGTGGTGTTTATAAAGAGATTGTTTTGTACACAAATGGTAATAATGGGGACAGCAAAAACAGTCTTTATGACCAGGTGGTCTTTATACACGTAGTCGCTAAAGCAAGTTTAACTGTATATTTTATGAAAATTGCTTTAGAAACCTGGGTTTGGCACTTTTTCACTTGCAACTGAAAAGCTCGTCCCTACTATTTGTATATGTATACCACACTGGACCTGACCTTATTTTTACAAAATTGATGGTACATCGGAATACAAGATTTTTACGCCTGTGTATAGTTGTTATTTGTTATTGTACATCAAGTACAAGTAGTAAAAGTAGAAAAAAAATTGAAATAATTGTTTCAGGTAAACACAGTTAATGCCACTTTATTAATATCTTTTATTTATGCGATTTTACAGTACATGTTGTTTTGAGTTTGTATAACATTTTATATTTTGTCTAAATACCTATTTCATGTGCTTACATGTAGATAAATACATGTGTCTGCTGTACACACAGCAGTCTGGGAAAGATCATTTTTATGTTTTAAGTTCGTTGAGGTTTTGTGACCAAGTTTTACTTGACTTTTACAAATTTCTCTGTATCCTCTAGATAAAGGCTGTTTTGGAAAGTTCAAATCCACGACCAGGTAAGTCAGATTTCATAAAGAAAGTGACAATAATGTTTTCTTGAAATTGATTTATGCAGTACAAAGATGGCATTATGTTTACATGTCCGTCCAAACACTGTACATGTCGTTGACCAATAATCTCTTGCTTAATCATGTAGTTAATTTCATTTTACACTATGGCGGCCCATTTCTGTGATATTATGTATCTCTGTATTATATATAGATAATAGATAGAGAGAAAATTAAAGAAGCAAAATGTTCAGCACGCAAAGATCTACAAAAAAGTCAAGAGGTCCGAAATTGTCAGGTCTACCCTTTAAATGAATTTTTCATGTTTTTGACAGTTTGTCCTATTGTCTTGAAAAGTATAATAGATAGAGAGAAAGAAGCAGAATGTTCAGAATACAAAGATCTACCAAAAAGCAACAGGAATTAAATTGTCAAGTTAACCCTTGTGAGGGCGATCCTTGTGAAAGTTAGTTCCCCTTTTGAATGGATTTTGCATGTTTTTTACTGTTGTTGCACATTATGTTGAAAGATCTTTTATAGATCTAAAATTTTCCCAATTTTTTCCAATTGGAAGCCATAGAGGCTGTATGTCATAAACTGTATTGTGAAGTCATTTAGTGTATAGCTTGTTGATACCCTTGGGGTTGACTGGGAAATTATTCCTTGTAAAAAAGAAGGAAAGTTTTGTGAACATTGGGGGCATGTACTGATATTGATTCATCAATACTCTCAGAATTTTTTGTTTATATTAAAAAGCATTGAGTGTTTATATTTTCAGTCTGCCACTGACAACAACAAAAAAAGATGACTTGACAAAAGCCGTGACAACTCACGAACCAAGCAGTACTCAGATAGATGTGGTGAATGCAACCAATGGAAATGGCAATAAGAATGGGTGAGAATGTGTTTTTGAATTGTACCTTTTTAGGTCACCTGAGTCAATGGTTTATGGTGACCTATTGTGATCTTTTTTTGTCTGTCGTTGTGTATCAGACGTTGTCCATCATAGCATTAAGTTACTTGATAGTGAAAGGGTTAAGAAAGTCTCAAGCAATATCACTGCTAGTGTAAAATAAAACAGATTTCCTGAAACTTATTGGATATATTAGATTTACATAAAAATTGAAAAGGTTTCCAAAGATTATATAAAAACATCAATACCTGCTACATTTACTAAGATAAATTGTAAAACTTCCGACAATATCCTAGGTCTACATACAGCCTTTGGATAGTCATTATCAAAACTTATTGACCAGAAATGATCGGCAGGACAAGATCTATCTATTTTGGATGAGTCCAGTGACCTGATTTTCAGTTATTGCCCCTTTAATGTTGAGTTTTTGGCAAATAGCTCTAAAATGAAACAAAATACTTCAAAACTAATTAGCAGAAATTATTAGCAGGACAAGATCTATCTACCCTTAAAATTTTGGACGATTCGGATGACCTGATTTTGAGTTATGAAATGTTGAATTTTTAATGATTCTATGAGTTTTTTGGCAATCAACTAAAAAACAGATCAATGTATCAAAACTAATTCATCAGAAATGATCAGCAGGACAAAATCTATCTACCTTGAACATTTCAGATGAGTCCGATGACCCCTGTAATGTTGATTTTTAATGATTTTCAGATTTTTTCAACATTTTTTCTGAAATGATACAAAGGGAATCAAAACTAGTGGATCAAAATTATCAGCAGGACAAGATCTACCTGTGTTAAAATTTTTGGAAGAATCTAATATATTGATTTTGAGTTATAGACCCTGAAATGTCAAATTTTTAGCGATTTTCATAGTTTTCGGAAGTTATCTCCAAAACTATAATAGCTATACTATGGCTCAAATGTCAAGAAGTTCATATCGGCTGTATTTTCGAATTAAATAAAAATACCTGTAGTCCCAACACTTAATATATTCATTCAAAACGATCCTCCGGAAATTTTTATCGCTTGAAAGTTTGTCGGATTCGCATTTTTCGTTCATAATACGCGGAAATACATACTCTATGGACGATTAACACTGGAAATATGGCCTCTGCAGCTACGTCATTTTAACACAGGAGCAGCTATTGTATATCACTGAAAATGATGACGTTATACGCAAAGAAACTTGCAGAGGTACATTCGGAGTATTTTGAGATTTATTATAATAAAGTATGTGAAACTTCCGAGAATATACAAAGACAAAGCAGACGTTTCGTTTCACAATTTGTCCTTATGATATACATTGTATATAGTAAGATCTACATTCTAGACATAATTTTCTTAAACTGTAAAAGTTTCTTAAAATTTAACGGGATTTTCAAAGAATAATGTTATTTTTATTGGGGTACTCTAGGGCGTTAATTGACTGTGCAAGCAATGTACCATATCAATCTGAAGAATTTCCGTGCGTGACTTTTAATTTATTTTACGTCAGCAGTTTGTGAGATCACACATACTGCTCCCTGTTTACATTGACGTGCCGCCATATTAGACGGTGAAAATCCTATAGTAATACCCGTATACTTTGAACTATCGACATATTTGAATTCACGGTTTTAGACAAACCATTTCTTAAGCGATAAAACGTTCCGGAGGGTCGATTCAAACATTCTTGACACAGACTATTTATGTAGAAATTTATATTTAGTTTCGAAAAAGGGTCAGTTTCAAATTCTTGACTTTTGAGCCATACTATAGCTATATAGATGGGTTGTTTGGAGCCATACTTTACACAAATGATCTCCATGTACCCTAGATGTGCTTTTTGGGTACTAAGGTCTGTCTGACCTACTTTCTGGAAACTAGGTCATAGTTATTGAAAATTGTTCACATTTCGTTTCCGGAGCAGAAATCCAAAACTATCGAGTGGAATGGAACCATACTTCACACACTCCTGTACCTTAAATGAGCCTTTGGGGTACTAAATTCTGTCTGACCTATTTTCTGGAAACTAGGTCACAATTATTGAAGATTGTCAGCATTTCGTTTCTGGAGCAGAAATCCTAAACTACTGGGTGGATTGGAACCATACTTTACACACTACTGTACCCTAAATGTGCCTTTTTGGGGTACTAAGGTCTGCCTGATTTTGATCATCTTCTCTTGTCTTTTTTGTCTGATCCATTAAAAAAAAAAAAAACATGGATGCCAATGCAGGACATACCATAGTTTAAAATAATATTTGACCCTGTGGGAAAAAAAATGTGGCTGCCAATGCAAAACATACCATAGTTTAAAATCAGACCCTATGGGGAAAACATAATTTGATCATCTCCACTAAAACTATTGAACTAAGTTGAACCAAACTTTACAGGAATGATACATTTAAAGTCCTTTTGTATGATTGCTAAAATTTTGCCCATCCACCAAAAAATATGGTCACCACCGCAAAACACTGTTAAACATTGAACCCAATGAAAAACACAATAAGAGATATTCTCGACCTTTGAAACCACAAGGCCAGATGGAACCAAACTTAATCACTATAGTATTTGGTTGGTCCCCTGTAAAAATTGTGTTCAGCAGGTCCACATCCCATCCAGGAAGGCTTCTAGTGGAAGTATCTGATATACAGTCAAACTTGCCTTAGCTACCGCCCTCATATGATGACTCCCTGTCCATAACGACTATATCTGGTCCACCCCTTCAGAATTACTATATATTTTCCCCTTATATAGCAACCACCTGCCTTATGCGACCAGTGACCGCTGTATTTTGCCCACCAGTAGTCATCTTACTTGTGTATAGCGACTGCTTACTGGTGGAAGGGAGTTAACTCGAGGATAATTCTCGTGAGATGTTGCGAGAACTAATCAACAGCACGGTGCAATACAGGATGTTTTGACAGTCACAACTTACCTGGAGGTGTCAATTAATGGCTTGAGCGGTAATTAATCACTCGTATGGCTTTTTGAGAGTGTTTTTACAACCAGGACCTAACAACCGTCGTTAACAGCCGCAAACTATGGTGATGAATTTTAACATCGCAAACTGCAGTGAAGATTTTTTACATCACAAACTGCAGCGACACCCGTTGAGCTCAATAGCTCAATTGCGGAATTTCAGCGAATTTATTGAGCAAGATCTATATGACCACCGCAATGACGTGACGTTTGCAGAATCCGTTTGGCCTGTAGTGTACTTTCTGGAAACAAAGTCACAGTTACTAAAAAACATGACTGCCAATGCTGGACATACTATAGCTTAAAATTGGACCTATGGGGAAAACATAATTTGATCATCTCCACTAAAACTATTGAACCAAGTTGAACAAAACTTTACAGGAATGGTGCATTTAAAGCCCTGTAGTAAGATTGCTAAAATTTTGACCATCAGCGCAAAACATTGATAAATATTAAACCCAATGGAAAAACACATTTAGAGATATTTTTGACCTCTAAAACCATCAGGCCAATTAGAACCAAGCTTTGTCACAGTAATATTTGGTTGGTCCATTGTAAAAATTGTGTTCAGAAGGTCCACATCCTATCCAAGAAGGCTTCCTATGGATAACATAGTTTAACATTAGATCCTCTGGGAAACAACTGAAACTGCTTTGCAAATTGAAACTAAACTTGGTCAGTATAGTCTAGGTGAGCTATACAGGCTCCTGGGAGCCTTTAGTTTTTTACACCATGGATAGCAAAAATGGTGAACAAGGATACAAATCAGAGGTATACATATGTTCAATTTAATCCAAATAACAGGTTTATTTTACTCATCTTGACGCCATTAACAGACACAAGTGCTTGTTGATCTTTTGGATAATACACTGCATTCAACATCTTTTGACAACTATTGAACTTTCATGATATGATAACATTGATGGATTCAAGAGTATTTAGGTTCTGTGTCAGAAATTGCATAATCAAAATCTTTGACAATTTGAAATCATTCCCATATCTTGGTGACCTGCTGTGAAGTTGAAGACTTGAGTCTGGATACTGCAAGCTGTGTTCTGTGGAACATGATCTTCAACTAATAAGAATTATGTGGCAGTCTTTGAAGTTTTGAAAGTTTTGGACAAAATGTTATACATACACAAACACTCTTATATATACACAAAAACTGAAGTTTGTCACCAGACACTAAATTTTTAGGATAAATTGTTTGATAATAATGACACTATTATGTAAGGATATGACACAGGGAATGGAGATGGCTTTTAATGGCAATACAAATGATGTTAAATTTGTGATAGATGGATTTTTATCTGTCTATCCATGAAAGCATGTGGTGTGTATTATTCTTGTAATTTTGTTGTATATTGGCCTAGACATTTAAGAGCTACTGATGGGAAGTAAAGTGTAAGTGTACAAAACTGTCTTGTCAGTGTCACACAGAAAATTGAATATTTATGCAGCAACGTATATAAGCATAAGGCTTTGTAATCATATCACTGATCTACATGTACAGGGATTAATATCAGCAACATGTGGGTCCCGTAAAAGGCCCCATTTCCAATAACAAGGCTTTGTAATCATATCACTGATCTATGTACACGACAGGGATTAATATCATCAACATATGGGTCCTGTAAAAGGCTCCATTTCCAATAACAAGGCTTTGTAATCATATCACTGATCTATGTACATGTACAGGGATTAGGTTCAACACGTGGGTCCCGTAAAAGGCCCCATTTCCAATGCAAAATCTGTTATATCATTCCCAATTTTGAGCAAAAATTTCCCAATTATGTTCACAGTGTAGTTCACTTTTGGTATACAGACAAAGTTGACATGTGATGTAAATGGTAAAGGATGTGGAAAAAATTATATGTTTACATGGTCATGATTATACAGTACTTATTTTGAAATAACATTGTGAAGCATGCATGTTTTTGCTATTTTATTAACTCTAAAATAACATACTGTTTTTCCTCAGTAAACAATCTGGTATTCTTTACTGAAATCAACCTGCAATATCTTTCAAACATATGTAACCTAAACAATGTATATTTTTCAGTATAGAGTGAATTATACCAGCCATGGACATACTATTATATATATATATATATATATATATATATATATATATATATATATATATATATACATACACATATACAGTCAAACTAGCATATATTGAACTCACTTAATTTGAAAAATCAGTTAGTTTAAAATGAAATGAAATCCCCCTGCAATATTCCGATAGCTCCTATGCTAAAAAACTTGTTTAATTTGAAATCGCTTTGACTGTAAAATCGGATTATTTGAAATGAATTACAAGGTCTGGTGAACACTTAATGAGTTGTTTTGATAACAGTTAATTTGAAGTGGAAGTTTGTCACATGTGAATGAACTGCAGTTAATGACCCGAATACACGTGTATGAACACTTTTACTGAGTGAAATTCATGTGTAATGTTTTGTTTGTTGTTTGTCTTTATTCATTAAAATATCATTGGGTTAAAATCGCATGATGGCAACTCCGAAAAAAAAACATAAATAATTGACCATTGATGAAAAATACAAAATTATTCAAGCTGTGGATAAATAAATGGAATCTAAACCGATATTGCAGAAGATTATGGAATTAGTCCTAGCACATAAACAGAAATTGTTAAAAGAAAGGACACAATATTTACAGCTGTTCGGTCGTTAGAGTTTTCTCCAAAACTGACAGTGTATGCATTCTTTCAAAATGAGGCTGACGTTCCCGACAATTTGTTCTCATTCATAGATCATTTACATTCCTTCGTAGCGAATGAAAATAGTGTAAAATAACAGATTTTTTTTGCAAAAAAGTAATTTATCAGTGTGTTGTTTATTTTTTGTAAATAAAGTAAAATTAAAATGTAAAAATTCCAGTCATGCTTTCTTTTATGTCGTAATCATGGGTGTTCTTACTGACAATACTGTTTGAATTCCATGATTCTCCATACAAAATGGATACATTGAAATTCGGTTAATTTGAAATAAAATTTAAGTTCCCCACAATTTCATTATAACTGAATTCGACTCTGTGTGTGTGTATATATATATATATATGTCTCTGATGATACCTCCTTAAAATTAATGTTTACCTTCAGCTTGTATCCGCACTTGCAGTACTTCGATTTGTAATGAACCTGTGTGATTCATGCAGGTTTTTTCATGTCCATGCGAACTGCATGACCTGACTTGGTCGTAACTCACAAGTTCTTATTCTTTTTAGAATGCTCATAAGTCTGCATTCTCGTCATAAGACTAAGACTTGGGACTTTTGGCAAAATGCGCCTAGGTCTTCAAAGCTTTTTGGTGAAACAGATTTTTTGATTTACAAATCATTGTATACAATCTTTTTTCATAATAGATGATGTGAGTAATTTCTTTTCAGGTTACAAGAAAACACTACAGTAATAGCTGTTGTTATATTTGTTTCTGCAACGAGTATGGCCCTCTTTAGCATTTTGTTGACACTTTTAATCTGTAAGTGGAAACAGCCCTCGGGTAAGTGTCTTTGAATAAAAATAAATAGTTGTGTATATTTATACAAGTTCAACATATACCACTATACTGACATCTCACTATAGCACCTCATATACCACTACCAACATCTCACTGTAGTACCTCATATACCACTACCAATATCTCACTATAGCACCTCATATACCACTACTGACATCTCACTGTAGTACCTCATATACCACTACCAACATCTCACTATAGCACCTCATATACCACTACCAACATCTCATTATACACCTCATATACCATTACCAACATCTCATTATAGCACCTCATATACCACTACGGACATCTCACTATAGCACCTCATATACCACTACTGACATCTCATTATAGCACCTCATATACCACTACTGACATCTCATTATAGCACCTCATATACCACTACTGACATCTCACTATAGCACCTCATATACCACTTCTGACATCTCATTATGGCACCTCATATACCACTACTGACATCTCATTATAGCACCTCATATACCACTACTGACATCTCATTATAGCATCTGATATACCACTACTGACATCTCATTATAGCACCTGATATACCACTACCAACATCTCACTATAGCACCTGATATACCACTACCAACATCTCATTATAGCACCTCATATACCACTACTGACATATCATTATAGCACCTCATATACCACTACCAACATATCATTATAGCACCTCATATACCACTACCAACATCTCATTATAGCACCTCATATACCACTACCAACATCTCATTATAGCACCTCATATACCACTACCAATATCTCATTATAGCACCTCATGTACCACTACTGACATCTCACTATAGCACCTCATATACCACTACTGACATCTCATTATAGCACCTCATATACCACTACCAACATCTCACTATAGCACCTCATATACCACTACCAACATCTCATTATAGCACCTCATATACCACTACTTACATCTCACAGCACCTCATATACCACTACCAACATCTCATTATAGCACCTCATATACCACTACCAACATCTCACTATAGCACCACATATACCACTACCGACACCTCATTATAGCACTCATATCCACTACCAACATCTCATTATAGCACCTCATATACCACTACCAACATCTCATTATAGCACCTCATATACCACTACCGACATCTCATTATAGCACCTCATATACCACTACTGACATCTCATTATAGCACCTCATATACCACTACCAACATCTCACTATAGCACCTCATATACCACTACCAACATCTCATTATAGCACCTCATATACCACTACTGACATCTCACTATAGCACCTCATATACCACTACTGACATCTCGCTATAGCACCTCATAAACCACTACCATCATCTCAATGTAGTACCTCATACACCACTACTGACATCTCAATAGCACCTCATATACCACTACCATCATCTCAATGTACATCTCATATACCACTACTGACATCTGACAATAGCACCTCATATACCACTACCAACATCTCAATGTATTACCTCATATACTACTACCAACATCTCAATGTAGTACCTCATATACCACTACTGACATCTGACAATAGTACCTCATATACCACTACCAACATCTCAATGTATTACCTCATATACTACTACCAACATCTCAATGTAGTACCATATCATACTGACACTGACAATAGCTACTCGTATACCACTACCATCATCTCAATGTATGTACCTCATATACCACTACTGACATCTGACAATAGCACCTCGTATACCACTACCATCATCTCAATGTAGTACCTCATATACTACTACCAACATCTAAATGTAGTACCTCATATAACACTACTGACATCTTGCTATAGCACATCATCATATTCCACTACCATCAACTCACTATAGTACCTCATATACCACTACTGACATCTCATTATAGCACCTCATATACCATTACCAACATCTCATTATAGCACCTCATATACCACTACGGACATCTCATATAGCACCTCACTACCACTACTGACATCTCTGACAGCACCTATATACCACTACTCACTATAGCACCTCATATACCACATCTCATTATAGTTCTTCATTACCACTACTGACATCTACTACTAGCACCTCATACACCATCTACCAACATCATTATAGTTCTTTCATATACCACTACTGACATCTCACAATAGCACCTCGTATACCACTACCATCATCTCAATGTAGTACCTCATATACCACTACTGACATCTGACAATAGCACCTCGTATACCACTACCATCATCTCAATGTAGTACCTCATATACTACTACCAACATCTAAATGTAGTACCTCATATAACACTACTGACATCTTGCTATAGCACATCATATTCCACTACCATCAACTCACTATAGTACCTCATATACCACTACTGACATCTCATTATAGCACCTCATATACCATTACCAACATCTCATTATAGCACCTCATATACCACTACGGACATCTCACTATAGCACCTCATATACCACTACTGACATCTCATTATAGCACCTCATATACCACTACTGACATCTCACTATAGCACCTCATATACCACTATCAACATCTCATTATAGTTCTTCATATACCACTACTGACATCTCACTATAGCACCTCATACACCACTACCAACATCTCATTATAGTTCTTCATATACCACTACCAACATCTCACTATAGCACCTCATATACCACTACCATCATCTCAATGTAGTACCTCATACCCCACTACTGACATCTCAATGTAGTACCTCTTATACCACTTCCAACATTTCAATGTAGTGCCTCATATACCACTACTGACATCTGACAATAGCACCTCACATACCACTACCAACATCTCAATGTAGTACCTCATATAACAATACTGACATCTCGCTATAGTACCTCATATACCACTATCAACATCTCACTATAGCACCTCATATACCAATACTGACATCTCGCTATATTACCTCATATACCACTACCAACATCTCAATGTAGTACCTCATATACCACTACTGTCATCTGACAATAGCACCTCGTATACCACTACCATCATCTCAATGTAGTACCTCATATACCACTACTGACATCTGACAATAGTACCTCATATACCACTACTGACATCTCGCTATAGTACCTCATATACCACTACCATCATCTCAATGTAGTACCTCATATACCACTACTGACATCTCAATGTAGTACCTCATATACCACTACTGACATCTGACAGTAGCACCTCACATACCACTACCAACATCTCAATGTAGTACCTCACATACCAGTACCAACATATCAATTTAGTACCTCTTATACCACTTCCAACATCTCAATGCAGTACCTCATACACCACTACTGACATCTCGCTATAGTACCTCATATACCACTACCATCAACTCAATGTAGTACCTCATATACCACTACTGACATCTCAATGTAGTACCTCATATACCACTACTGACATCTGACAATAGCACCTCACATACCACTACCAACATCTCAATGTAGTACCTCATATACCAATACTGACATCTCGCTATAGTACCTCATATACCACTACCAACATCTCACTATAGCACCTCATATACCAATACTGACATCTCGCTATATTACCTCATATACCACTACCAACATCTCAATGTAGTACCTCATATACCACTACTGACATCTCACGATAGCACCTCATATACCACTACTGACATCTCACTATAGCACCTCATATACCAAAAACCAACATCTCATTATAGTTCTTCATATACCACTACTGACATTTCACTATAGTACCTCATATACCACTATCAACATCTCATTATAGTTCTTCATATACCACTACTGACATCTCACTATAGCACCTCATATACCACTACCAACATATCATTATATAGTTCTTCATATACCACTACCAACATCTCACTATAGCACCTCATATACCACTACCAACATCTCAATGTAGTACCTCATATACCACTACTGACATCACACTATAGCACCTCATATACCACTACTGACATCTCACTATAGCACATCATATTCCACTACCATCAACTCACTATAGTACCTCATATACCACTACTGACATCTCAATGTAGTACCTCTTATACCACTACTGACATCTCACGATAGCACCTCATATACCACTACTGACATCTCGCTATAGCAACTCATATACCACTACCATCATCTCAATGTAGTACCTCATACATCACTACTGACATCTGACAATAGCACCTCATATACCACTACTGACATCTCGCTATAGCACCTCATATACCACTACTGACATCTCACTATAGCACCTCATATACCACTACCATCATCTCAATGTAGTACCTCATACACCACTACTGACATCTCAATATAGCACCTCATATACCACTACCAACATCTCAATGTAATACCTCATATACCACTACCATCATCTCAATGTAGTATCTCATACACCACTACTGACATCTCACTATAGCACCTCATATACCAGTACCAACATATCAATTTAGTACCTCTTATACCACTTCCAACATCTCAATGTAGTACCTCATACACCACTACTGACATCTCGCTATAGTACCTCATATACCACTACCATCAACTCAATGTAGTACCTCATATACCACTACTGACATCTCAATGTAGTACCTCATATACCACTACTGACATCTGACAATAGCACCTCACATACCACTACCAACATCTCAATGTAGTACCTCATATACCAATACTGACATCTCGCTATAGTACCTCATATACCACTACCAACATCTCACTATAGCACCTCATATACCAATACTGACATCTCGCTATATTACCTCATATACCACTACCAACATCTCAATGTAGTACCTCATATACCACTACTGACATCTCACGATAGCACCTCATATACCACTACTGACATCTCACTATAGCACCTCATATACCAAAACCAACATCTCATTATAGTTCTTCATATACCACTACTGACATTTCACTATAGTACCTCATATACCACTATCAACATCTCATTATAGTTCTTCATATACCACTACTGACATCTCACTATAGCACCTCATATACCACTACCAACATATCATTATAGTTCTTCATATACCACTACCAACATCTCACTATAGCACCTCATATACCACTACCAACATCTCAATGTAGTACCTCATATACCACTACTGACATCACACTATAGCACCTCATATACCACTACTGACATCTCACTATAGCACATCATATTCCACTACCATCAACTCACTATAGTACCTCATATACCACTACTGACATCTCAATGTAGTACCTCTTATACCACTACTGACATCTCACGATAGCACCTCATATACCACTACTGACATCTCGCTATAGCAACTCATATACCACTACCATCATCTCAATGTAGTACCTCATACATCACTACTGACATCTGACAATAGCACCTCATATACCACTACTGACATCTCGCTATAGCACCTCATATACCACTACTGACATCTCACTATAGCACCTCATATACCACTACCATCATCTCAATGTAGTACCTCATACACCACTACTGACATCTCAATATAGCACCTCATATACCACTACCAACATCTCAATGTAGTACCTCATATACCACTACCATCATCTCAATGTAGTATCTCATACACCACTACTGACATCTCACTATAGCACCTCATATACCACTACTGACATCTCACTATAGCACCTCATATACCACTACCACCATCTCAATGTAGTACCTCATATACCACTACTGACATCTCAATGTAGTACCTCTTATACCACTACTGACATCTCACGATAGCACCTCATATACCACTACTGACATCTCGCTATAGCACCTCGTATACCACTACCATCATCTCAATGTAGTACCTCATGCATCACTACTGACATCTCACTATAGCACCTCATATACCACTACTGACATCTCGCTATAGCACCTCATATACCAATACCAACATCTCATTATAGTTCTTCATATACCACTACTGACATCTCACTATAGCACCTCATATACCACTATCAACATCTTATTATAGTTCTTCATATACCACTACTGACATCTCGCTTTAGCACCTCATATACCAATACCAACATCTCATTATAGTTCTTCATATACCACTACTGACATCTCACTATAGCACCTAATATACCACTACTGACATCTCATTATAGCACCTCATATACCACTACCATCATCTCAATGTAGTTCCTCATATACCACTACTGACATCTCACTATAGCACCTCATATACCACTACTGACATCTCATTATAGCACCTCATATACCACTACCAACATCTCACTATAGCACCTCATATACCACTACCAACATCTCACTATAGCACCTCATATACCACTACCAACATCTCACTATAGCACCTCATATACCACTACCAACATCTCACTATAGCACCTCATATACCACTACTGACATCTCACTTTTGGTCAATGCAGGGTCAAGCACTGCTTGAACTTAAGCTGATTGATGTGAGAAAATTTGCCAGTTTACTTGCAGAGGTTTGTGGTCTCTTCCTGTGTACATTGTATTCTGGTTCAGTCTTCAACCGTTGAAAACTGGTCTCCGCCATAAAACTGAAAAATTGCTGAATGTGGTGTAAAACACCATTCAAACTTGGTATATACCATATATACATGTAGTGGTAACAGAAATTGTGAATTTCAGTACCTGTTTGTTAGGGTTTTTAGTTCAACCACTACATAGTCTAGATAGAGCCAATGCTGTCACCTTGGCTTCTGCACTTTGTTAAGAAGATCGGGCCAGGTTTCCCTGCTACTAACACTCGTACATCAACTTAATTTGCATGGTGTGTATGTTTTATGTTTCTCATATACATAATTCACAGATTTATCATTACCGAGTATGTAGTGAATATCAATACTGCAAGTTATTTCCCCTCTTTCAGTAGTAAAAAATGTACCCCTTTATTACAAAGGACAGCGTCACATACAGTAAAACCTGCTTTTGTGACCACCTGGTCATAAAGATTGTTTTTGCTGTCCCCAATAGTATATATTACATGTATTATGTATTGTATTAAAAGTGTCCGTTCACAGATTGCTGTGTCTACAAAAATTTATTTATTTTTTTATAAATACTTGTGTTATATAAACATGATGCTTGATTATATGGCAATAAACTGGGTTAAAAAAGCATCAGGACATGGAAGCCATGTGGGTAGATCATGCTGGATTTTTATTACTTTAACTTTAAGTGGGCAGGCAATGATAATGGACAAAGTATGAAATGGATACAACCAATACAGTATCCGGATTATAAAACAACTTGGTTAATTCAGCATAATTACACAAATGCGAAACAATATAACGGCCAAAAAACCTGTAAATGGAAATTTTCAGCATGGGGTTTATCAATCCTTCACCTGTTCCCAGGGGAGGAGGGGAACTATAGGTTTGCATTGTGTTCCAGGTTATCTATTCATCGACTAAGCCTTCTTTACTTAAAATAAAGAAACTCCCAAAACGTCTTGGATATAACTCTTTTTCGTCACTGTGTGTATCTTGATTCAGACAATGCAACAAATGACATATTTTCAGTTAACTTGTCCACCCCTGATGTCACATTTGGACCTGCCCATTTCAAGGAATAGTTGAGTCAACTGTCAGAATTCAGGGGTGTATGATTCAGAATAAAAATGTTATAATAATTTTACATGCAGTATAAACTTGTTCACTACAGAATTATGACAGTAGACCAGTCTAAATGTTAATGCAGGTGTTGATGAGTCAGTTGAAACAACTTATTACAGAAAAAAATGTGTGTGGGGGTGGGGAGGTCAGTATCTCTAGACTGCCTGCTTTGTGTGTGATTGTCTCAGATAATCGGATAGCTGGAAATTATATAAGGAAACAGTATTAAGAGTGAGGGAATAGGCCCTAGTTTACTACCCCGCTATCTTTTGTGGTAGGTACAAACCTACATATCTCTATGTTCAATAGCTGCGAAATTCATTCATTGATATACAAATGTATATTTATCTTTTTCAGACATTGAAAAGGGAAATGAAGTGAAAACTGGTATATCTGAAACAAGTTCTCTGATGTGTGGGTCAGCTGAGGGGGAGAATGCACATAACAAAACACATAACAAAAACAGTCAATCTAAAGCAGGTAAATTTAATTATATAGATCTATTTATAGATATAGTTGTATGTATACAAACCCTCTGTGTGTGTGTGTGTGTGTGTGTGTGTGTGTGTGTGTGTGTGTTGGGATGCAGTGGAACCTGTCTTAAGAGTCTGCTATCATTTGAGAACAACTGCTTTTTGAGACCACATTAAAAAAACGCTCAGTTAAAAAGTCCTTCATATAAAACCTCTTTTAGAGACTACCTGTCTTGAGAGACCACAATTCAGTGGCAGATGAGGTGGTCTCTCAAAATTGGTATGTCTGCCTGTCTGTGTCTCTCTGTCTGTGTCTCTCTGTCTGTGTCTGTCTCTGTCTCTGTCTCTCTGTCTCTCTCTCTCTCTCTCTCTCTCTTTTAATTTAGTGGTTCTCAGATAGTGGTCTTAGAAGAAAGGCGGTCTTTATGACAGTGGTCTCTATAGACAGGTTTCGCTGTGTATGCTAGCAAAGTATGAACACTAGCAGAACAACAATGATTAAAAAATACAGTAAAACCTCTTTATAATGCCCCTCCTTTCATTTGCCACCTCACTTTATGCCACAATTTTTGAAAGTCTGCTTTTCAATTTCCCTTTTAAAGCAATATAAGCTGTCACTGATTATTTTTGTCCCCTGACATATAGTCGAGAATATGATAAAATGTGTGTTCAAATACATTATCAAATACGTGAAGCATTGTAAAAGATCTGAAGTTATTTGTTTTATTAGAATTTAAGTTTTCCAGTATGTTAAAAAATCCAGCAGTATTTCCGTAAGCAGTTACCTTTTAGATCAACTCTTTTGCCATATCAAATGTACTTAGTAATTCGGTCAGAGGATCTCGTTCCTTTATGTGCTCGGACTATGTTTAAGTTGGCCAATTTTATATTTAGTTTAAAAATACAGGACATGATTTTTCTTGGAAAGTGTATGAATTATGTAAAACATACGATTTTCAACAAGAAAGAAAAGCAGATGAATATATGAATAAATGTATCAGGTCACTAAAAGAAATTTTTCTTTAATCTTTTTCTTTAACATCTTTAATGTTAACCCTGAAAGCTTACATTGGCAATATCAAAACAATATAGGTGTGAAAAGTATGCATATCTCATGTTTTACAATCGTGCCGCCACATCCGGTGGAGTTGGGCAGTTCATGATCATATGTGTCAAGAATGATAAAGCCAAAAATAAACACAAAAGGTAAGATGAATAGAATGTATATTAACTGCAAATAGCACACGGTTATTGGTTACTCAGTAATCTTCATAGAAATGTAATTTTACACATTTATTTGTTATTCTTACCACCAGATGGTCTCTTTGGAATATATATTAGATAGAGTATCACATAAAATGGGCATGTAATATATTTCACCTATGACAGCTCATATTGCTGTAAATTCATTAAAGATCTCCCTCAACCTTTCACCAAACCCCATTATCATATGACTTGTGGTTTTTCAACTGCTGATTGGTTGTAACTATGGCAATTTGTATTGATAAATCCGAATATTAATCATAGAAGTGCTACTTTCATTCATTCAAAGAGTCCAGAGGACCGTAGATTGTTATGTCGCCCTCTTGTGCTTCCGTCCTTTTCTGATTTGTTTAAGCATACATGATTGGATGAATCAAATGTACAAACCAATGAAACCTCAATGAAATCTCAATAAACATCGTTCTTAGTCATTCATGAAAAAGAGCAACCTTAAGATTTTGAAAATCGTTCTTTGAGGAGTTAATCAATTAATGTGAATAGAGATTGTTTTTGTTTGGAAATTTTGAAATAGTCATATAATAAAACAATTACTGACTTTAGTTTCGGGCAACATAAGGATTTATCAGTCCAAAGAAACACGATATTGACCTCGTCTTTGTCTCGGTCAATATTTTGCTTCTTTGGACTAGTAAATACTCATGTCACCCTCAACAAAAGTCAATAAATGTATATTATAATACCAAATAGTGGTACAGCGATATACTGTGGGATGATTTTTCATTGTATATTTGGCATGGTTTGGTTCATGGTTCATTTTAGCTCACCTGAGTCGAAGGCTGAAGTGAGCTTTTGTGATCACTCCCCGTCTGTTTTCTGTCCATCAGTAAACTTTTCATATTTTCGACTTCTTCTCTGAAACCACTGAAGGAATATTGACAAAATGTGACAGGAAGCAGGTGCTCGAGATCCTTTACTAAGTTTGTAGTTTTCAACCAGATTGGCCCAGCGGTGGATCCAGGGTGGGGCAGTATAGGTCCCAAAAGATACCCCTCTTTAAAAATCTTCTCCAGAACTGCTGCATGAATTGAAAAACAAAGTGATCTTCAAGAAAATATGATTCAAGTTTGTGTTTTTTATAGAGATCGGAATATTAACTTTTGAAGTCTTTTTGAAGTCTTTTCAGACTTTGTCATTTTCATTCATTTTTGCATGATTTCCTTTATCTCCCCTTGGTTTGTTTCCAGTTAACGGACCAACCCTCTTTACGCCCTCCAACCCTGTTACTTTTTATCGTTTTTGATTTTATATATGTAAGTTTTCTGGATTTTTCTGGAATTTCTGAATTTTTAATTCCCATCTCCATATATTCCAGATTTGATTACTATTCCATTATTTAGTATAACCAAGTTCCGGAGTTTGATTACTATTCCGTTATTTAGTTTAACCCAATTTCTCTGGTTCTTTTTGGTACTTAGGCAGACCACTGAGATACATTTCCGGTTCATTTGATGACTTTTGTTATCAGTTTATTTATATGTTGATTGTAACCGAATTGACTAATCAGCATTGATGTTGCTTTGACTCATTGCTAAAGCAAGGTTGACAGTTTAAAGCACATGTCATGCATGGTGTCAGAGAGAAATTTGAAAATCTAACATGAGTGTTTTTGATCGATCCGCTGATAAATAAATAATTAACCAAGGCCAGGGATTAAAACAAGTTGCTGGAGGAAAGGGACGGCATGGGTTTCTTCATGACGTCAGATTATGTCCGTAAATTTGATGTAAAGGGGCAGTGTTTATGTATTGTGAGCGAATGATCAAATCATTTTATATGAACACCTTTTCCCTAAGCAGAACAAGCCTTCAATGTATACTACATACTGGTTGTTTTTCACCTTGCTTCAAATAAATATGAAATTTATATTGGAAAAAAAAGCACAAAACAGATATTATTTTCTGAGTCTTTATTGTAGTCAGACACCAGAAAATATGCCAGAATCAGTCTCAGAGCATTTTTACATTCAGAGCCCCCAGACCCCCGGCCCATATCGGCTCAGTTAGTAATTTCAGGAATTTTTCCAGTAAGCCACTTGCATCTCTATATGTATATGTCAAATCAAACATCTAATTGAAATAGATTATTGGTCAGAGGAAATTTGACTTTGAATTATATTTATTAATTAATATGAAAAGCGAACTTGCCTTAGAATTGTGGTCTTGTTCCCACAACCAAGAACCCAAGAGGTTTATGTGCTGGTTACTGACCACACCATGTTTTCTGAACTTTTTGATCAGTATCATGACAAAGGAAAGGTGAGTACCACCGGTTCTACTTGTACGTCTTTCTAACTTGAATAACTGCAGTTCCTTCTATTTACTATCATTCTCATTAATGGAGCAATTGGAGAATGGTGGAATATAACAATTGGCATTATTCGGGTTAGGTTCTGTCAGTTTTATTGTACCAGGGTAGGCGACCAATAATACAGGGGAATAGGAAAACAATGTTACCTTGTCTCTCTGTGGTAGAAGTGGTTCATCTCTTCAGTGTTCGAAGTTACACATTTCATTGTGAATTACAAAATGATGAAATGAAATCCAAATCAAAGCTTCTATAACATCTTGTGTTTGATAAATCATGCTTCCGTTGAAACTGTAGAACATTTCTAGAAATATTGCTCAGTAACTCGGCTAAACATTATGAGTAAAAGGCACTCCTTAACAGCTGATCAAGTTCTCAAACTGGTGTTGAACTCTTATGTGCAGGAAATTCTTGGTAACAATACATTTAGATTAAACAATTCTGAATGAGAGTAACTCTGTAGATAATTATGAAGTAACTATTTATTATAATAATCAATTTACAAAAAAAAAAAAAAGGAAATGAGAGTGATTTGAATTTTTGGTATTTCTCTCCAGGAGCCCAGGGTGGAGAACTGCTCATTTCAGGTGGCCAAGGTTTGATGGGTTAATTTTTTCTTCAAATTTATTTCTGTAGGAACTAAATGTCAATTATGCATAAAATGTTTAACACAGTAAACCATTTTGATGTTTGATTAAGATGTCTGTATTTTATACAGTGTCAGAATTATTTGTAAATAAGTATACTTTATTCAGAAAAAAAAAGAAAATTGTTTGCTGACCTACCTACCTACCCTAATTTTTGGGGAAAATTCTGGAATGCAATGGGGTAATTTGTCTTACACCTTATCTTATTGAACACCACTTGATTAGCAAGTCAACATCTCAATCCAAAGAGTAAAGTCACCGGCTCTCGTAGCATTTGATTATGTCTATAAAATGAAAATTAAATAAAATTCATCTATCTACATGATCTACAACTCTTTGTATATTCTAACACTTCTGTATGATCTACATCTTTCTGTATATCCTTACACTTCTGTGTGACTTAACCCCACAGACCACTGACTTTGAGCACATTTTAGGTATTTGTCTCAGTTTTAATAATGTGTTGTATCCTCGATGTACATATATTTAATTCAATTACATCATAATTTAACTCAAATACTTAAAACATTAAATTACTTCTTATTCTCATTATTTACATGTTATTCATATATTAGTTACAGGGATTTTCCTATGCCTATTTTTGGTCTAGTTACAGGACCCTTCCCAATGCAAAAATGGCTTGTATTTTCCCAAAAATATATGCAAAAGTTCCCAATTTGGAATTTTAAAAATGAATATTTTCCAATTTTCCAGACCCTGGAGTTAGGAAAATCATTTTAGTAAATAAATACAATATACATTTAATTACAAAATGAAACATCTAACCAGGGAAGAAATATGTAGTTGGAAATAATGAAAGTCATCTCTGATACCTTGGATTTCATAAGGTCTCATGTGATCCAGGCCCAGTTGCACAACAGGTTGTTAGCTTTAACGTGAAGTTAACCAATGTTAAACCAATGGGCTAACTGTATGTTAAATTTAACAATGTGTTGTGCAACCGGGTCCCTGTATATAACGACCACTTGTCTATAAAGAGAGTTTTTGTAATTCCCCCTGAGGGGTCTTTATATACAAGTTTGACTGTAGTTAGGTGAGCTTTGTTGTCTTCTGACAACTATTGTTTATTTTTGTTCGGATTTCAGAATTGTCTCGTAAAATATAACATCTCGATGCATATCAAGAGCCAAATATTTTGATACGTATTGATGTGAAGAGAAGTGTATCCTTACACCCCTAATACCAGATTTGGCTAAATAACAGGTGGCAGTAGAACAAGGTTTTACTGTATATATATTATAACTTACACAGTCTTTGTTCGACGTAATATGGGATATACGCTTTAGAACATTACATGTGGGACTAGAGTGAAGCTTTTTGTCCCGTATGGTTTTTTACTGACAGTGTATATCCCATATTAGGTCAAACAAGACTGTGTAAATTTTATATCTGTACGACTGCCATTTTTGTATGTTTTTCTGACATTTTAAATGATGTATCATAAATATACAACATTTTAATCTGTGTTTTAATTTAGCAAAGCTAATTTCAGATAGCAAAGATAAAAATGAAGAAAGCAATCTGCCAAAAGTTGAAGACGGCAATCTGCCAGATGATACTGCCTTTTTCAAACCAGAAGCTGAAATTAAAAGTGAGGAAAATGAACCGTTGTTATCAGGTAAGAGAAAGAATGTGAGAGGAGATAAATTGCTACCTCATATTTTAGGAATGACTGAGGTCCCTTTCTCTCTGCCCTATCAGTATAACCTGGGACAATCACTCTAAAGTGATCAACCTCATCCCTCTCAGTAAACCTCTCTCTCTGCCCTATCAGTATAACCTGGGACAATCACTCTTAAGTGATCAACCTCATCCCTCTCAGTAAACCTCTCTCTCTGTCTAACAATACAACCTGGGACAATCACTCTAAAGTGATCAACCTCTCCACGGTCACCATACCTTTCTCTGTCCTTGCAATACAACTTGGGACAATCACTCTAAAGTGATCAACCTCTCCACGGTCACCATACCTTTCTCTGTCCTTGCAATACAACTTGGGACAATCACTCTAGAGTGATCAACCTCATCCCTCTCAGTAAACCTCTCTCTATCCTAACAATACAACCTAGGACAAACACTCTAAAGTAATCAACCTCACCATAGTCCACAAACCTCTCTCTGCCTTAGCAATACAACCTGGTATGATAACTCTAAAATAATCAACCTCACCTCAGTCAACAAAGCTCTCTCGTCCCTAGCAATCCAACCTGGTACGATCACTCTAAAATAATCAACCTCACCACAGTCAAAAAACCTCTCTCAGCCCTAAAAATACAACCTTGGAGAAACACTCTAAAGTGTTCAACCTCACCACAGTCCACAAACCTCTCTCTGCCTTAGCAATACAACCTGGTATGATAACTCTAAAATAATCAACCTCACCTCAGTCAACAAAGCTCTCTCGTCCCTAGCAATCCAACCTGGTACGATCACTCTAAAATAATCAACCTCACCTCAGTCAACAAAGCTCTCTCGTCCCTAACAATACAACCTGGGATAAACACTCTAAAATAATCAATCTCACCACAGTCAACAAACCGATCTCTGTCCTTGCAATACAACCTGGGACAAACACTCTAAAGTGATCGACCTCACCACAGTCCACAAACCTCTCTCTGCCTTAGCAATACAACCTGGTATGATCACTCTAAAATAATCAACCTCACCTCAGTCAACAAAGCTCTCTCTGCCTTAGCAATACAACCTAGGACAAACACTCTAAAGTGATCAACCTCACCTCAGTCAACAAAGCTCTCTCTGCCTTAGCAATACAACCTAGGACAAACACTCTAAAGTGATCAACCTCACCACTCTCAATACAACCTCTCTCTGCCCTAGCAATACAACCTGGGATAAACACTCTAAAGTGATTGACCTCACCACAGTTAACATACCTTTCTCTGTCCTTCTAATACAACCTGGGACAAACAATCTAAAGTGATCAACCTCACCACTCTTAACACAACCTCTCTCTGCCCTAGAAATACAACTTGGGACTAACACTCTAAAGTGATCAACCTCACCAAAGTCAACAAATCCCTTTCTGCTCTAGCAGTGCAACCTGGGACAAAAACTCTAAAGTGATCAACCTTGCCACTCTCAATAAATATCTCTCTGCTCTTGCAATACAGCCTAGGACAAACACTCTAAAAGTGATTAACCTCACTAAAGTCAACAAACCCCTTTCTGCTCTAGCAATACAGCCTGGAACAAACCCTCTAAAGTGATGAACCTCAACAATCTCAATAAATATCTCTCTGCCCTAGCAATACAACCTGGGACAGACTCTAAAGTGATTAACTTCACCAAATTCAACAAACCCCTTTATGCTCTAGCAATACAGAGACAAACACTCTTAAGGGATGAACCTCACCACAGTCAATAAACATCTCTCTGCCCTTGCAATACAGAGACAAACACTCTAAAGGGATGAACCTCACCACAGTCAATAAACATCTCTCTGCCCTTGCAATACAGAGACAAACACTCTAAAGGGATTAACCTCACCGCTGTCAATACACATCTCTCTGCCCTTGCAATACAGAGACAAACACTCTAAAGGGATGAACCTCACCGCTGTCAATACACATCTCTCTGCCCTTGCAATACAGAGACAAACACTCTAAAGGTTTGAACCTCACCGCTGTCAATACACATCTCTCTGCCCTTGCAATACAGAGACAAACACTCTAAAGGTTTGAACCTCACCGCTGTCAATACACATCTCTCTGCCCTTGCAATACAGAGACAAACACTCTAAAGGTTTGAACCTCACCGCTGTCAATACACATCTCTCTGCCCTTGCAATACAGAGACAAACACTCTAAAGGTTTGAACCTCACCGCTGTCAATACACATCTCTCTGCCCTTGCAATACAGAGACAAACACTCTAAAGGTTTGAACCTCACCGCTGTCAATACACATCTCTCTGCCCTTGCAATACAGAGACAAACACTCTAAAGGTTTGAACCTCACCGCTGTCAATACACATCTCTCTGCCCTTGCAATACAGAGACAAACACTCTAATGGTTTGAACCTCACCGCTGTCAATACACATCTCTCTGCCCTTGCAATACAGAGACAAACACTCTAAAGGTTTGAACCTCACCGCTGTCAATACACATCTCTCTGCCCTTGCAATACAGAGACAAACACTCTAAAGGTTTGAACCTCACCGCTGTCAATACACATCTCTCTGCCCTTGCAATACAGAGACAAACACTCTAATGGTTTGAACCTCACCACTGTCAATAAACATCTCTCTGCCCTTGCAATACAGAGACAAATACTCTAAAGGGATTAACCTCACCGCTGTCAATATACATCTCTCTGCCCTTGCAATACAGAGACAAACACTCTAAAGGGATGAACCTCACCACTCTCAGCAAATCTCTATCTGCCCTAGCAGTACAACCTGGGACAAATGTTCTAAAGTGATCAACCCCATTTTTAGGTCACCTGACCGAAAGGTCTTGGTGACCTATAGCGATCACTCCTCGTCCGTCGTCGTCCGTCGTGCGTCATGCGTTAACTTTTGAACATTTTCATCTTCTATTCAAAAACCAGTTGGCCAATTTCATCAAAACTTGGTAGGAAGTATCCCCATGGGAAGCTCCTTAAAGTTTGTGAATATAAAGGGTCAGACTCCTAAAGGGGCCCCATAAGGGGTCAAAAAGGGGTAAAATTAGGAAAATCTTTAAAAATCTTCTTCTCAAGAACTAACAATGGGAATGACTTCATATTTGATATTTAGCATCTTTAGGGGGATGTTTACAAAGTTTGTGAAATGAATAATTATCTGATGAAAAACGGCCCCACTAGGGGGCGCTGAAATCGGACAAAAATTCAAAGTTGTCAGATTTCAACCAAATTTGGTAGAAAGCATCCCCCAGTAAAGGCAATCAAAGTTTGTGTAGAAATAAAAGGTTCTGATCCTTTTGGGGCCAATAAGGGGGTAAAAAGGGCCAAATATTGAAATCTTCTTTAATGGACAAGGCCAATTTCAACCTAAGTTGGCAGGAAGCATCTTCATGTGAAGACGCTTCATGTTTGTGAAAATTGTGGAGTTATGTCCCCTTTAGATCCTCCAAAGCAGCCTAAAAGGGGTAAAATAAGGAAAATGTTTAAAAATCTTCTTCTCAAGAACCAACAATGGGAATGACTTCATATTTGATATTTAGCATCTTTAGGGGGATGTTTACAAAGTTTGTGAAATAAAAAATTATCTGATGAAAAACGGCCCCAGTAAAGGCAATCAAAGTTTGTATTAAAAAAATATGATTGTGACTCTTTGGGCCCCATAAAGGGGTAAAAGCGGGCCACATATGGAAATCTTTAATTGAATTCTTCTCAAAAATCTGTTGGTCAATTTCAACCTAACCAGGCAGGAAGCTTCCCCATGTGAAGACCCTTCAAGTTTGTTAAAATTGTGGAGTTATGCCACCTTAGATACTTAAAAGGGGCCTTAAAAGGATAAAATTAAGAAAATGTATAAAAATCTTCTTCTTAAGAACCAACAATGGGAATGACATCATATTTGATATTTAGCATTTCTAGGAGGAGGATTACAAAGTTTGGAAATGAATAAATTATTTGATGAAAAACGACCCCATGGGGGGGGGGGGAACGCTAAATTTATGTTGTTAGACATTATTCAAAAACAATTTTGCAGTCCCTAAAGAGTCTTGCATGATTACCTTTCTTAAAGTTGGCCTTAACATGTCAATCACTTAATTTAAGAGATTGTTGCTCTTTTACTCAGGTGACCGTTAAGGCCCTTTGGGCCTCTTGTTTAAATGTTAGTCCAGAATTTCGACAGTTTTTTATAATCCATTGTTTTGATTTTAAGCAGAGGATATTAATTCTGTCTTTGATTATTTTCATTTTACTGTCTATGCAGTAAAAAGTAAATCATACATCTATAAATCTGCTTTGCTTCATTACCATGACTACATCGATGACAGGAACAGTTTTCAGTGTGCGATCTAATTTTCATACCTCAAAATTCGGGGTCTGTGAGGCATGGAAAGGGAATACATTGATAAATTTTGTAATCATGAATAAAATAAATAAAATATGGTGAAGAAAAACCAAGAAAGTTTATTACCGCTACTTATCAGAAAGGATTAGTAATTTTTCATTTCATTTCAACTGTGTTTACATACAGACCAGTAAAAAAAAATTCTTTGATTAGTGAAATTCTTTTATTCACTGGTCCAGTTCACCAGTATTTTTTTTATTTCAAAATGTCTGCTATTGTTTTTTTTTTTTTTTAATGCAAAAGTAATTTGGTCAGACAAAATTTCTTTTGGTTTGGTAATCTACCAGACTGTCTGACCGAATGTCCTGTGAAGAAAAAATATTTTGTGAACAGTGTTTGAAGGCTTTCAGAATGAATGGGTACAGGAAAATTTCAAATCAAGGAACATTTCTAATTTCAATCTGGATGCAAGATGTTCATTTATTCACCCCCCTGAAGCAGACCAAAGGAGTATTTTGAACTGTTCTGGGATGATGTTATGTGGAATAAGTTAGTTAGTTGCAGAACAGGAGCATGAGAAAAAATCCCCCGCTTCCCTCGGCTTCAAAATGGAAGCCAACGAACTGCGCAGAGCTCAAGGCGTTTATAGGGATGATTTTTACAATGGGGATTATAAGATTGCCCTCGAGAAGTGATTATTGGAGACAAAACAAGTTTCAATAAAACCAGATCAAGGGACAGGTTCAGTCTGTTGTGGCGTTATTTGCACTTTGGAAGGTTGGTTTATTGACTACTTGAACGATCAATTCAGGCAGATTTGCACTCCAAATGGAAATTTCACTGTTAATGAGAGCATGGTAAAATTTAAAGGGAGGCTACAATTTAGACAGTACATGTCAGCTAAACCGACAAAGTGGGGCATTAAAAATTGGGTCCTTGCCGAATCAAAGAAGGGATCCATGTACAGTTTTCAGATCCATACTGGACAAGAAGATGGACCGGAATATGGCCTATCACATTGTGTTGTAACAAATTTGTGTGCTCCACTCTTTGGATCAAGTGCAAGAGTGTGCATGGACAATTTTGACACAATCCCAGCTTTTCTGCATAATAGCACATTTGTAGCATACATGCATGTGGCTCTGTGCATTCAAATAGGAAAGGTCTCCCGAAGAAATTATTACCAAAGAATTTGAAATTGAGCAAACATGAGTACAGATTTGCTCAAAAAGAGGAACTAACTTTCTGTGTGTTGTAAGGTACAAAAGCAGTGGTGTTTTTATCAAACTTTCATGATCAAGCAAAAAAACGTGTTATTATAAGACAAAATGAAAACAAAGTTCGGACAAATGTGGAGACAAACTTGATTGTGACAAACTATCAGAAAAACATGAGAGGAGTGGATCTTCTGGATCAAATGATATATTATTATATCATTCATCATGGGTCAAAAAAGTGGTGGAGAAGGATTTTTTTTCAATGTAATGATGTGTACAGCATGCAATGCATATGTAGTTGCACGCAGTATGCACAAAGATGTGACAAATTCAAAGTGGCCAAATTTTCAGAATTTCATTGAGGATCTAGCAGATGGTTTGATTGGTGATGTAAGGGTGGAAAAGGCTGCATCTGTATGTGAAATTGAAAGAGCCTGGCATACAATTGACAAAATATTTGAGAAAAGGAAAGTATGCAGAGTGTTCTCTCTTGTCATGGCAAGAACAACGAGCAGGAGCTATAAACTTTGGATGCAGAGAATGCAACATTCCCATGCATTTAGAATGCCAGTCTAGGCATATAATGCATGCATTGAATAATAAATAAATATACAAACATGTGTTATAACTGATGAACTTTGAAAACTGAAAACTTGTGTTGTAACTGATGTACATCGAAAACTGAAAACTTGTGTTGTAACTGATGAACATTGGAAACTGAAAACTTGTGTTGTAACTGATGAACATTGGAAACTGAAAACTTGTGTTGTAACTGATGTACATTGGAAACTGAACATTGAAAACTGAAAACTTGTGTTGTAACTGATGTACATTGAAAACTGAAAACTTGTGTTGTAACTGATGTACATTGAAAACTGAAAACTTGTGTTGTAACTGATGAACATTGAAAACTGAAAACTTCTGTTATAATTGACAAACAAAAGGGCAAAAAAAAAAAATTCTATGGGAGGATAAAATTTCTATGGGTAATTTAATTTTCCTGCAAGAAAAATGAATCCTTTAGGATTTTAAATTGTTTGTCATTGTGTCCAAATGGGCTTTATTCTATTTATCTGTCACCCAAACGGCATCCATATTGACAATAAATGCACTCTGACAAGTGTACATTCGTTAAATATATATTGATGTTTATGAATATACTTACATGTAGACCTCATCATTCCTTGTATCATCTTTTCAGATGTAGCCCAAGGGAATGAAGAGATGAACAAAGAAACAAGTGTTGAGAAATTAACAGAGACGGATAAACAAATTAAGTTGCATTTAGCTGCATTAATGGGAAGCGTTATATCTAGACTTCTCTGTACAATGATTGATAATCTGACGAATGACTCATTTGAGAAAATTGTACAAGGTAAAGATGTTAAAGAATATCTCACTGAAAAATTTAAATCAAAGCCGTACATTTTAGTAAATCTATATATCAGTGATGATGAAGATGATAATGATGAAGAAATGGCAGATGAGAGCATAAACAGAGCAGACGTTCCTGTAGAAGTCTTACTCTCTATATTAGAGGACATGATCCCTGAATTGAAAACCGAGGACAAGAATGAAATAAAAACACTAAAGGAAGGCAGAGACTACCTTCAAAATATTGATGACAAAAAGCCCATGATAGAATTTGAAAAAATTTGGGAGAAAACCAAAGCTTGTATTGAACATCTTGATAGGAAATATGAATCAGGGATTTATGATGAGCTTCACAAGAGTGAGAGGCAAGTTCGAGAAACCTTTACAACAAAACGTGATGGTGATCAAGACAGCGATGTAGATGACTCGGATTTATCTGTTACAACAGCTAAAGAGATGAAACTGCAGAAATTCATGAAATTAGCCCAGATAATAGGAGATGCCATTTTTAGACTTATGTGCACTATTGTGGAAGAGGAACCGGGCAGTCAAATTCGGGACTTATTATATAGAGAGGATATCAAAGAGTTTCTTTATGCTAGGATCGAGTCACATGAATATACGTTATTGTATGGGGAGGATGATAAGCCAGCAATGGAAAACTTAACATTTAATATTGTGTTTTACATTGGTGTAGAATGTCTTAATCTCCCTGTAGAAACAGTTACTGAAATCAAGAGGTTAAAAACAGGTCGGACTTACTTTGATAGTTTGAAAGGAACTGAAGATGAAGAGGAAATCAAAGAGAAATGGATTGAATTGGCGAAATCTGTCAAGGTACTAGATGATCGGTATGAGACTGGTGTTTATAAGGATCTTTGTGAACATGCCAAGCAATACATGCCCAAATTGGAGTAGTGACCTAAATTAAGTTCTGATGGTGAGTGTCAGTTGTGTCAAAGCAGTGAGTTACATTCTATAGAACCTCTAAAACTAAAAATTGTATGATTCTTGGTTACAGTTCATGAGTTGAGGTCTCGATGTTTTACATTTTTCTAGTTAGGCCCTTGAAATTTAACACTAAATGAAGCGTCTTCCATATTTTCATATTACAAACTCTTTACTCTGCAGGAAAAAATTTTGAAACTCCTCTTCCTACAGGCAAGTGCTTGACAAAAAGAACTCGTCAAAACTAAAAAAAAAATCTTACTTGTCCAAGGTTTTATTTCTGTCTGTTGAACATCTGCAAAAACTGAAATTAATCTATTGTACTTTACATATTTTTCAATATTTTGATTTTAATTTTGGAAATGCAGCTTATAAATATTTCAAATTGATTTTTTGGTAATACTGATCTGTCGTATGAGTTGTATGACCACTTGCCAAATCTGGTTTTCACTTATAACAGACAAGCAGACAAGTGCTTTTCTCGTCCCCTGCTCTTTAAATGTATTTACATTATATAAAGACATTAACATTTTTATCTAAAACTTTGCTTTTCATTTAAATCACTCTTACATTTGGTTTCTAGAGGGCAAAAGATAAATGGAGGCAAATCTTTCTTTTTGTTGGAATGGACACAGTTATTTAATGAAATATTATATTTTATCACTGCCATTTTTATCTTTTTCATGTTAATTTTGTTTTATGCTTGGGAACTTTGTGTATTTGTTTATGTAATTGATTTTTGTTAAGATTTATATGGATATTGCTCTTGGAATATTTTGTATCAAGTGGTGTATAGTCACTTATATTTTTGTTTAATCTTGTGTTAATACATGCTTGAGGGGCCTCTGTGGTCTTCCACTTTTGGTCAGTGCAGGTTCAATACCCACTGGAACCTAAGCAGACCTTTGTGAGAAAGTTTGCCAGTTTACATGTGGAAAGCTGGTGGTCTCCATTTTGGTAACCGGGTTCACTCCTCTTCCATAGAAACTAGCCATCACCATATAACTGAAAAATTGTTGAGTGTGGCATAAAACACTATAAAAACTAAACACATGCTTGAAGATTTTATTTAATAAAACATTAATTTGAGTGATATTTTACATAATGCAGAATATTAAGTTTGAGTAGTTCAGACATAAATTTCATGGTAGACATAAATATGTGGTTTTTTATTTACTTTTTCTTCTATATAGGGTTGGAATTTCACTGTCGGTTAAGAGAATCATTAACCCGTATATTTTATACATAAGATTTGTGTTTGGGGTGAATTTAAAACGGGCATTAGCTGTTTATTTTCTCCTGTTTTCCTACTTGAACTTGATGTAAAATAACTATTAGAGATATACACAGGCATAAAAAATCTTAAATTTTTATATATTTTGTGAAAATTGCTTGAGGAACACAGGTTCAGCACTTTTTCACATGCCATTGATTAACTCAACCTTACTATTTGTAATATATGCATACCAAACTGGATCTGATCCTATAGACCTAACCTTATTTTCACAAAATATACAGGAATATAATTTTGATGCTTGTGTATAGCTTTTATTTGTTATTTTACGTCAGGTACAAGTAGTAAAAGTAGAAATAAATCAAAATAATTGTTTTCCTTAACACAGCTAATGACACTTTAAGATGGGGTGAATATGTTTTCTTTCGTAAAAAGGGCGAAAACTTCGTACAATTTTCAGTGACGATTTTCTTCCAGTATTTAGCAGAAATCCGCTATTATGGAAGCAGGGAACTGATATTTTTTATGGGTCGCCAATATTTCGGTGATATGCACTTGATTCGTTTCCGTATTTAATCCCATCAAAAGTTTGGTGTTGTTTACGTGCTTGTATCAAGGAAAGGTGATATAGACGGAACTCGACTTGTTATTCTCGTATCGATGTACTATAAATATCAGACTAAAACAACTGTAGTATCATAGTTTATAATTTTTGAACACCAAAGATTTGAGAAGTCGGGATCAGTATTCTGTATGAACTGAAAAAACTTTAAAAAAAAAAAGAAAAAGGTGATGGCATAATAACCATATTTTACCCATAGAAATTTTCTTTTGACTAAGGTAATAAATGAAAATCTTCAATTTTGTTTTCAAAGTGAATATTTATTTCATTGATACAGTTTTATATCCGTTTTGACTCCATAACATGTGTTTTCAGTACTTATTTGTACATGTTCTGAGCTTGTTTTTGGTTATTTATAGAAACTGATGACTGACACGAGGTCAAGAAAAATTACTGGCCTTGGCGCTTCGTTCAACACTATTCAACCTGGCCAGCTTATGAAAGATATCAGAATGTCTTCAATGGAAATTCTCACAATAATTTTGAGCTCAGAGATGTTGACAACGCAGTGAAAAATGGATAGCATATGGGAAGTCACGTTATTTCAGCATCACATAGTATCGGTACCAAGTAATTTTTGTACTTGTACAAATAATGCATAACCTGGTGCCAAATATACCTGTTTACCGACACAGCCCATATACTGCAGAATTTGGGCCTACCTGACACCAACTACTTATTAGGCTACTCCTTGGAAGTTGGTAATTCTTTCACTAACTGAGTCTGAGGAAAAACAGAATACAGGTTTTTGCATCATTTTATCCAGAGCTTCTGGAAGGGGGACACTATATGCCCCCAGGCCAGTGTACACTCAGACTCCTGGCCTGAAGTTTTTGCAACCTATGATTTCCTACTTTTTGTTATACCCCAAAATTATGTCTGGTTACAATAAAACATGGAAATCAAGAGGGAGAATAAATTTTGATTCATTTAACTTTTTGTTTAATTGTACTGAATTATGCAGTTTGTTGTTTACTGAATGTGAACATTAATGGCGGCCATCCTATTTCAGATATTTTTGTAATTATGCGAAATCATCTCTGTATTTTCAAGTAATAAGTTATATAATTTAGAATATAATTTTATGAAGTCGTTGCCTGTAGCTGTTTTGTATCAACAAAAATGAATTGGGTCTTAAAAGGATTTGAAATATTTAGTACATGTAGGTCAATGCAGTATGAACCAATAATGATTCAAGGTTTTTATCAATTAGAAATGAGTTTGTTACAGACCTTTGGGGTTATAAAAGGTGATATTGTTACTCCATATTGTTAATAAAAGCCAGGGACTACTGATAGGGGTTTCAGGTTAATATTTAGTAATAAGTAGTTGGTTTATTTTTTGTTTTATCATGAAAGTACATTCAGTTTGCAGCATCATTAAAACATATCAACTACAACCAAAGTGACATCAATTTTTATTTCATGAAAAGTCCATATTTTGTAACCATCAGTATTACTGTAAATGTGTAGACAATATGGCACTTCACTAGATAACAAGTCAAATGATGTCACAGCACTGATCACTGAATTTTGATAACTGCAGGGACTAGAGGGTTATAAAATCCATTTCTGCGCGACATTCATTGAGATATAGAGATGAAATTCATGTAATTTTATGAAAAATATGTAGCTGATTTAAAATCTGACTGAGTTTTATGAAATAAAAGCGGTACTATTAAAAATCTGTCCGAAGTGGGAAAACTGTAAACAAACATTGTTTGACTGTGATTTCTGTAAACTTAAGTATAGGAAGAAAATAGAACATGTAGGCTTTCATTTGATTGGTTGGTTGGCCATATATAAATGACGTAAACCCGCCAGAATTCCTTTGGTACACCAATGGTATATGCGCTGTGTTAAAAATAGTCGCCCGTATTCTTGACTCATGGAAAACACTGCTTCAAGAACACCTGCTTCAGAGCCAGAAAACTCGAAACTATACAACATTTACAGACAAGTTAAGGTGTCTACTGTAAATTAATGATATATTTCACTGACATATAAACAAATTCAATATAAATTTACCATTTGTAGAATGAAAATACACATATTAGTTGTGAATGGCTTGCCAATATTTATAGTAGATTATATCAGAACGTCGCATGACCTGAAACCCCTACTACTGAGATTTAACTCATCAACCCCTGAAAAAACAATGGACTATTCTGTAAATCAATGACTTAGACCAGTCCAAATGTGTCCTTAGGGATGAATGACTTAGTATACATTTGTAGAATCAATGTTTTGTAAATGAGAGGCCCTATGGGGCCAAAGGAAATCCTAGAATGTGAGAAAAACACTTTGAACTTATTCTCAGAATAACAGATGTACTGTTGTTGAAATGAAAATTTATATGTACATGCCTGTTAAATACCACAAGCAATTTTTTCAATAGCTCATTTGAAAGTAATGTTGCTCATGGTTTTTTGTGTTTGATAATTGTATTTGTAGCAGTAGCTTAGATTGAATGAAGTAGAATAGAAGTAGTAAAAGTGATAACATTGGCAGCAAATTATATGTAAATAATATCTGAATATTGAATCTGAATTAACATTGATTTCAATACAATGCCATACAGTGGAACTTGTCTTGAGTGACCACCCTTTCTGGCACTGAAAAGTCATGTCCCAGAGGTTTTATTTAAAGGAATGATTACAGTGGTCAGGTGGTTTTCAGAATATAGTCTCTCAAGACAGGTTGTCTTTTATGACAGTGGTCTCTCAAGACAGGTGGTCTTGTATGACTGATCTCTCAAGACAGGTGTTCTTTTATGACAGTGGTCTCTCAAGACAGGTGGTCTTTTATGACAGTGGTCTCTCAAGACAGGTGTTCTTTTATGACAGTGGTCTCTCAAGACAGGTGGTCTTGTATGACTGATCTCTCAAGACAGGTGTTCTTTTATGACAGTGGTCTCTCAAGACAGGTGGTCTTGTATGACTGATCTCTCAAGAAAGGTGTTCTTTTATGACAGTGGTCTCTCAAGACAGGTGGTCTTGTATGACTGATCTCTCAAGACAGGTGTTCTTTTATGACATTGGTCTCTCAAGACAGGTGGTCTTGTATGACTGATCTCTCAAGAAAGGTGTTCTTTTATGACATTGGTCTCTTAAGACAGGTGGTCTTGAATGACTGATCTCTCAAGGCAGGTGGTCTTTTATGACAGTGGTCTCTCAAGACAGGTGGTCTTTTATAATTGTGGTCTCTCAAGACAGGTGGTCTTTTATAATTGTGGTCTCTCAAGACAGGTGGTCTTTTATAATTGTGGTCTTTAAAGATCGGTTGTCTTTAATGACTGTGGTCTCTCAAGATAGGTGTTCTTTTATGACTATGACTGGTCTCAAGACAGGTTCCACTGCACTGGATTTTTATTTATGTTGTATGATATATATTTAGTTTTTTGTAGTTTTTACAAAATAAGATAATTAGAGCTGAAACAAATAGTAAAAATCAGTTTTGGAATATTGTATATCAGGTATTATCTGTGTTCTCAATTTTCACAAAAATTAAATAAGCAAAGTATTCAACTGTTTGATCTACCAAGGTCACAAGCCATTTTACAAATATACATGTAACTTGTATATGTCTTGAAGAAACCACTCAAACCCAATTGACTTGTCATGTTGCTTTTTCAATTTCAGTGTATTGATTTTAGGTAACACTTTCAGTATAATGAAATTTAGTTAGGTAAAAAACAAACATGTATATAGGCATCAGTAAATCGTAAAATTGTACTACAGAGATAACCTGTTATACCATATATGTTTGTATATTTTTGTATTTTGTATTTGAAATGTGTCTTTTTTGAATGTGTATTTTTTCATAGAAGGCAGTATGCATTTTTCAAACTATCAGCTTTTGTTTCAAAAGTACTGAAGGAGTTTTGACGAAACTTTACAGAAAGCAATTGCTCAAGGTTCTTTACCAAGTTTGTAGTTTTCAGCCAGATTGGCCTCGGGATGGATCCAGGGTGGGGCAGAATAGGTCCCAAAAGGTACACCTTTAGGAATCTTCTTTCTCCAGAACCACTACATGAATTGAAAAAAACATATTGTTTCTGAGTGATCTACATGGATGTATGATTCAAGTTTGTATTTTTCATAAAAATTGGAATACTAATTTTTGACGCGTCTTTTGAGGTCTTTTCAGACTTTGTCATTTTCATTAATTTTTGCATGATTCATCAGCTATCTCCCCTTCCATTCACAATGATGCATTAAAGTGTTTTACTTGTATATAGTTGAAGATTGTCTCTAAGACATTCTCAAGATGATATTTTAGTACATTTTTTGTATCATTTTCATTGTCATATGAATACAATACTCAGGAGCAGTCATGATTGCTCTGATATATAAAAAAATATCTGAAAGACTAAAATAAGAATCAGGTCACAAACATGTAAACAGAAAAACAGAGAGAAAATATTCTAGTCCAAGCATAAAATAGAATCATCTCCTCATGCATTCTTAGTCCTAGTGATGTTGTTAATACTGTATGATATCCAGGCTGAAATCAATGTGTTGTCTGTAAAAATAGTTTTAAGTGTTGTCCGTTTAAAGGTTAAAGTGTTATTGACTGTGTACAGCTTAAAGCGTTGTTGTCTGTATAGAGCTTAAAGTTTTGTTGTCCGTCTAGAGCTTAAAGCGATGTTGTCTGTGTACAGCATAAAGTTTTGTTGTCCTTGTAGAGCTTGAAGCTATGATGTCCGTGTAAAGCTTAAAGTGTTGTCTGTGTAGAGCTTAAAGTGTTGTTGTCCTGTAGAGCTTAAAGTGTTGTCCGTGTAGAGCTTAAATTGATATCTGTGTAGAGCTTAAAGTGTTGTTGTTCGTGTAGAGCTTAAAGTGTTGTCCGTGTAGAGCTTAAAGTGTTGTTGTTTGTATAGAGCTTAAAGTGTTGTCTGTGTAGAGCTTAAAGCATTGTTGTCTGTGTAGAGATTAAAGTGTTGTCTGTGTAGAGCTTAAAGTGTTGTCTATGTAGAGCTTAAAGCATTGTTGTCTGTGTAGAGATTAAAGTGTTGTCTGTGTAGAGCTTAAAGTGTTGTCTGTGTAGAGCTTAAAGCATTGTTGTCTGTGTAGAGATTAAAGTGTTAAGTCTTCTAGTCTTCTAAGCATTTTCTAGAACACTGTGAAATCGTAATGATGGTTTTATTTTCTTCTGCATTTTATTATAGGACTTTTGTCACAACATTTCATGCCAGACATGTTATCTTTTGACCCTACACCAACCCTGAAAAAAATGCATTTGAATCTACTGTAACACATTGATTAAATAACCAACCTCGTGTGTCAACATATAATGGTAATTTTTGTGATTAAAAGTTTGAGCATATGTCATAAAAGAAAAGACCTAGAAACTAAGTGTGTGTATATATATGTGTGTGTATGTACCGATATATAAATATATATGTGTGTGTATATACCGATATATATATATATATATATGTGTGTGTGTATACACCGATATAAATATATGTATGTGTATATACCGATATATATATATATATATATATATATATATATATATATATATATATATATATATATATATATATATATATGTGTGTGTGTGTGTATACCGATATATATATATATATGTGTGTGTGTGTGTATACCGATATATATATGTGTGTGTGTGTATATACCGATATATATATATATATATATGTGTGTGTGTGTATATACCGATATATATATATATATATATGTGTGTGTGTATATACCGATATATATATATATATATATATTTGTGTGTGTATATCGATATATATATGTGTGTGTGTGTGTGTGTGTGTGTGTATATATATATATGTGTGTGTGTGTGTGTATACCGATATATATATATGTGTGTGTATATACCGATATATATATATATATATATATATATATATAATCTGGTAGTCAGTTTGCCAGCACAATATGGATAGAGTCACATATGAGTATCAAAATTCTTTATTTACTTGTAAACATACATTATATGTATATTTAATAAACTTTTAGTAAATTTTTGCTCCTGGAGGACACCTTTGTTACACTTAAGCTCAGATACGCTAGAAATATTTAATACAATTTCATTTTGGTTTTTTTATACTTCGTTTCTAATAAATCTTTAAACTGGTGACTGGATATCAACATGTTACATATTATTATAAGTACGATTTCACCATTCAACTAAAATATCCTCATTTAAATTTCATTTGAAATTATTCTATCAAAATGTTTAATTAGTTTTGTTGATTTTAATTAATATTATTATTATCTTCATCATTAATAATATTACAATTATTATTATTATTATAATTATTGTTATATTATTTTTATTATTATTTTATTATATTATTATTATTATTATTATTATTAATATTATTGTTTCTTCCATTAAGAAGGTGTGAGGTATACACATTGCTTATTATAATTATCATTATATGATAACGTGTGTAATTATATTATTCAGTGGCGAAAATGTTTATATAGATAACTTTGAAATCATCTCATATTTTTGTTTTGTAAACTCTACACACATATGTTTCCCTGCTTATTTTATTTGCAATACTATCTTGGCCGGATTAGATAATCAGTACATCATTTTAAATGATTTTTTTCATGTCCATCCCTTTATTTTTTGACATGAAATATCTGTTATAGTTATGTTGTTATGGCATTGACCAGTAAAGGTCAAAGTTCTTATAGCAATCGTACAGATTCCATCTCCTCGCCATTTTTCTACAGTTTCAAAATAGTATAGTTCACTACAACTAAGACTTTCTTCAAGGGTATTCAGTGTGTGTGTTAAAAATAATGATTCACGTTTTACTGATTTTAAGGCTGTTTTTACATAACTGTTGGGTTTTTATTATCTCAAATCCAGTCTATTAGCAATTGCTAAACAGAAAAAAACTTGGTATGGCCTAACGCACACATACACACTTTTCTGATTGTATAGACCATCAGGTTTTAGTAAATGCTATTGTGGCCATTCAGGTCTTTGATTTTTATTATGAAGTGATTTTAGTGGTGTTTTACGATCAACAATTGTAAGTTATACGGTTGAGGCAAGTTTTAATGTTAAATGAGTGAAAAGCTGACCACAACGTACAAAAAATTATCAAATATCCACGACTTTCCACTTGCAAACTTTCACATGAAACCAGCTTAACCTCGAGCTGGTCCCAAACCAGCGTTGACTAGTGGTAAGAGTCTTTGTACTTTAAAGCGCACTGCTCATTCCATCACGGGGGCAACTCAGTTTGAAATGGCAATATAGCTAATAACTGTGCTTCGCGTACAGCTGCAATAATACAGTAAAGTATGTAAGTTACCTTTCTCCTGTAAATTCATCGAAATTATTAATCTTTTAAATGAATGCAATTATACTATAGCGACTTATTTATAACTCAGCATAGTATCGCGACAGTTTTAACCGGCAAAACTCGTTATTTCAGTATAAAGTTTCATAATAATTAGCTCACTAAATGGAAATGCTAAAATAAATATCGTTATTTAGCACCTAGAGTTGTTTACTTGCAAAATTAAGTTGATAAAAGAACACTTGTTAAAACTAAGAGTTCAGGGGCCTCGGTGGTCTGCTATAGCGGATGTTTGATCTTCGCTTAAATGGGCATCAGTTGTGTGTTGTTGTATTTTTGTTAAATCGTTTCCCCTTTTCTTCTACCTAGATTGATAAACAATAACAAAATAGATAAATACAGGCATAAAATTCCTAAATTTCATGTATTTTTATGAAAATTGCCCGAGAAACCCACGTTTGGCACTTTTTCATTTGCAATTGATTAACCCAACCTTACTATTTGTATATTGATAACACACTGAATTTGACCTTATTTTCACAAACTACAGGAATATAAGATTTTTTGTGCAGCAAGTACAAGTAGTAAAAGTAGAACAAACCGAAGTAATTTTTTGTTAAACATAGATAATGTCCCTTTAAACTAGCGCTAACCATTTCAACCTCACAGACCACAATAGACTGACCTTAAACAAAAGAAAAGAACATACCACAGAGAAACTCAGGGGTGAAAGGGTTAAATGGGAAAGTTTGCCGGTTTACTTTCAGAATCTTACATTAGTGATTTCTCCACAATAAACTGTAACCTTATTATCTCTTGCACCATTAAAACAGTCTTCCACCTCACAACTGAAAATTGTTTAGAATGTTGAAACATTAAAATACAAAAATATATAGTCCAAGTAGAAGTGCATAACTTGTGTAGGTGTGTTGCATGCTAACAAATATTTTGATGTTTAGTTTAGTCAGTTTATTGTTTAAAAAAAAACACTTTAGTCTGTCCCATAGTAGGTCATGAATTTCAAAATGAATTTGTAAAGCAACCAATCGACAATATAAAAATATTTAACTGATATAATCTGTGCGAATATCTAGTACAAAACGTTTTAATTTTTATTTGTCATGGACATGGATAATTAATGGAGTATGTATAGGATACCGCTACGTTAAATTTAAGTGGTAGGTATCAACCATTTTACTTTAATTGGCCAAAACCAACGGACAAAAATGACTAGGGACAGACTATAGTTATCTTATTTTTTGTTAATTTGCTTCACCAATAAAATCAGTGCCAGCTCTTTTTGTCGTTGGTTTTCATTTTGACTCATAGTAAAGTTTACGGAGTGTATATTGTAATCAGTGATCTTTTCATATCTTGAATTCATTCATTCTTGTGGCATCATTCCAACTTTCTAAGACCGTTAGGAGAGGTCCCGAATTCGATATTTGGACGTACATAAAATATTGAATTATCAAGAAATCGTTCTTGGCAATAATACATTTGAGCTGAATCCAATATGAATCTATATTTCCGAAAGAAAACGAGTGTGTATGTCAAATAGTTAATCTAGATGTGTTGCCAGATCTGTCACTGTAAATGGATACCTTAGCTTTTAAGAAGTTTTGAATTAAAATGAAAGTTTCGTAGCGAAATATTACTTCGGTATAAAACGTATGATAATCGGCTGGTATCGATATACCAGGTACTGTATACCTTCGGGGACTCGGATGGCCCACCAACAGTGGCAACTCTTTTTAAAGCGATGTGAGCTGTCGTGGGTGAAAAACTTTACATGTCCATTTTATGTAATATTTTATCTTGTATATATCCCAAAGAGACCATCTGCTGATTAGAATTACAAATATTATAAAGATAATACCAAAGTTATAATGCTCAAGACGATATCGTTTTTGTCAATTAGACTTCATCAGTTGAGCTCCAATTTGAAAAGTATATGTATTTTCTAAAGATATAGTGGTATCATACAAGGCCAAATAATATCTCTAAAAGTATAGCTGGGATCCGTCTAAGAGTAACCACTGTAAAAAAAAAAATGACTATCTTTGCTTTAGAAAATTTTCGAATTTAAATGGTGTTAACAGTGCCAAATATTACTTTAGTATAAGATGAACAGCTGGTAACGAAATACCAGGTACTAGGTTTATGTATTCCCTCGGGGAATCAAACGGTCCACCAGCAGTGGCAACGACCTAGTGGTTATAAATATTATAAACATAATACCAAAGTTATAATGCTCAAGACGATATCGTTTCTTTCAATTAGACTTCATCATTTGAGCTCCAATTTGAAAAGTATATGTATTTTCTAAAGATATAGTAGTTTCATACAAGGCCAAAAGTATAGCCAAAATCCGTCTATGTATGCATATAATTGCAACAATCTTACCAAATGTGACCCATAATATCTTTTTTTTTTTTGGTCCGCCATTAGTCTGAACATTGGGAATTGACTTTCGGTAATTTTTACGAAGAGTTCTGAGTGTCCAATAAGCACGTGCGATTTGCAGTTAATATATTCTATTGTTATCATCATTCCGTACCTAAATCAAGCAAAGTTTGTCTTTTCCGTTCCTTTAAAACATTCGTTTCTAATATTGTTCACGTATCGGGTGATCTCGTCCCATTTCAACTCGTCTCATCGCATTCTCGACTGAATAATTCTTGACGCATATGAACTGCCAAACTTCACCGGCATGGCGGCAGAATTGTAAAGCATGAGATTCCCATAGTTTTAACAGATGTTGTTGTTTTTGTGACCTGGTATTTTTATTCATCCGATTTGATTCAGGTATTCAAAATCGCGTTGAAAAGCACATATTTTACATAATACTTTCCAATAAAAATACGTCCTATATTAAAAAAAGCTATTTTTAAAAGGCCGACTTTAACATACGCCGTTTGTGTAAAGGAGCGAGGTTGCTGATAAACCAAGCGTGTAGAGGACCGAGATCCCCTTTACCCAATTACGAACCTTATTTGATATGGCGGAATATTGTCTGAAAGGTCATTGCATACGGAAATACAGCCGGATTTTTAAGGTACGGGAAAACTAAAATTCTAATAAAACAAATTATTTTGAAAAGAAGAATTTTCACAACGTTTCACGTGTTTGATAATGTATTTGAACACCCATTTTACCATATTCTCGTCAATATGTCACGGCTTATATCGCTTTAAAGATAGTTTTAAACTTTGGACTAATAGGTTTATTATTGTTATTTTTTAAGTGGGAAAGTTTGCCAGTTTTCTTGCGGAAGGTCGGTGGTCATTACCCGGGTAACCGGGGTTTCTCCTCCACCAATAAAAACTGGACGCCATCATATGACTGAAAAATTGTTGAGTATGGCGTAAAAAAAAATCAAAATCAAATCAAATTGTTATTTTTTTGTTGTCGTTACTGTGGGTATTTATTTCTCAACACTTACGTCATGTATAATCTTCCGCTGTAAGGTCACAAGAAACGCAGTTACATATGGCACGCCAAATCACATTAATGAGTTCAACCTGCTATTTCTCCAGTTAATGTGGGTTAAGATTCCGACCTAGGTTTTCGTAAACCACATTAATATGAGAAATACTAGGTTTAACTAAGAAAAACTATATTTCATCAAAATCACAAAATACCCATTAATGTTATTTGGTGCAGTGAAATTTAGCTTTTCTCAATAAAATAAACCTAGTTTTCCCCCGTTCATGTGGGTTAATGAGAAAAACTAAGTTTAACTGGAGAAAACTAGAATTAAGTGGAGAAAAACTACGTTTAACTGAAAAAAGCACGCCGTTTTGGTTTTTTGACAGTTAATGCGGGTAACGAGTTAAAAGTAGTTTATCTCCAGTAAATCCTTATTTTTTGTGACCCACATTAATTGGAGAAAAACTAGGATTAAATCTCGAAAATCGCATTAATAATCATTGTTTTTTCGTTTTTCTCCAACGAATGTGGGTTACGAGTTAAACCTAGTTTATCCTCAGTAAATCCTAGTTTTTGTAACCCACATTAACTGGAGAAAAACTAGATTTAACTGAGAAAAACTAGCATTAAGATGCCAAAATCGCATTAATAATCATATATGTGATTGTTGCGCAGTTAAATCTAGTTTTTCTGAGTTAAACTAATATTCATTTTGAGAAAAATAAGGTTTAGCTAATTTTTGTTTGGCGCAGTTAAACCTAACTTTTCTCCAGTGTATGTGGTTTACTGAGGAACTAGGTTTAACTACAGAAAAACTGCAGTCAATGTGGTTTACTGAGAGAAACTAGGTTTAACTGGAGAAAAACCAGATTTAACTGTAAAATAGGTTAAACTAATTAATGTGATTTTGTCATGCCATAGTTACATGCAAGTGCTAACGAAGATTATTATCATTCACGGACAAATGGTATGAAACGTTCGCTATTGCGGCACCGTAAGAGTTATGCAGTGTGTTTTATTGCATTATTTCGCTGAAATAAAGATTACTGAATATAGTGTGGAATTAAATTGTGGACAGCTTAATAATAATATGTTGCAGTGTATTTCTAGGTAATCCATTTATTGTCTCTAAATAGAATAACTTTAGAATCCTCTGAGAATGTTATTTAGCTCTCTTGTCATTTTTCTTAGAATTTCAGACGTTTATGACAACTATTTCTACCATAACTTGTGTTGTATCACTCTCAAGCGGTTGTATAAAAGAAGCTAATTTTACGGTCGGTATAGTAGTCTTCTTGGCGATTACTCAGTGAAATGTTCAGTAGCGGTTGTTGAGACGTCTGTACCAATTGTGACGAGGATTCGTTCCTGACGTACTTCATCTGGATTTGACTGGATTCACGGCGGATGTGACCGGTCGACATGATGATGATTACTCCTCCATAGCACCTGATCCCACATCTGGATTTCCAGAAGTTGTGTTTGTCCAATTTTTACCAGATTCGTATCTATATCCTGGACATCCTGTAGATTTATACTTTGGTATCTGGGATTTTTTATATTAGATAAACATTATAATCATCTAACACTCGTTGTGGAATTTCCCTTTAAACTGTAAGAGATCGTTCTGTTAGCCTGAATTCCAAGATATGACTATACCTGACTTATTTTTTGCGGTAAATGATTTTCCCGAAGCCCATTACTAAACCTTTTAACCACTTTTTGTCTCTCAGATTTTGTTGGAATCTTTGAAATGTTTTCTCTATTATTTCTGTCCTTTCTTGTTGTTCCCTGTCTTCTGATTAATTCCATATGTGCCTTTAATATTCCTACATGGTCTGCAATAACTACATCTGTGATTGAAGAGACAAAATAGGATATATATATATATATATATATATATATATATATATATATATATATATATATATACGCCACCACTTACTACATTTGGAGACCGTAGATAGCCTGTTAGAACAACTGGAGACTGTTGGTTCATGCGCATCAATTACTGTACGGTCTTACGATGTACTAGTAATCCCTTACCGATTGTTATTGAGCTGTGAGATTTGCCACGGCAACCATGACTACAACGACAGCCAAAAATCGCAAAGAACGTGCAATTTTTAAACACGCCAGTTATGGCCTAGGCTTTAAAATAAACGCATCTGTTATAATCTAAGCAAGTCTTTTTCTTTTCTCTCTACTAATATAAAATCTCAGACGCCAAAGTATAAATCATTAGGATGTCCATGATATAGGTACAAATCTGGTAAAACGAATTGACAAAGACATATTTCTTGAAATCAATAGGTGTAATCAGGTGTCAGGGAGGAGTAAGCACCCCTGTCCACCGTTCACAACCGCCGTAAGCCCACAGTCAAATCAAAATGAAATACGTGATGAACGAATCCTCGTCACAATTCGTACAGACGTCTCAATCGTTATTGAACAGGTAGCTCAACATTTCACTAAGTTAAACGGAGTAATCGCAAATATGACTATTATACCGACCCTAAATTTTGCGGAACGTAGACATCAATATAATCGACTTAACAACTGATCGACATCTTCATCATTTTTTTTGAACGGATATTTTACCTTAAAAGATACTTATGATATTAATTTGTTCATCATTGGAACGTCGATTTACACTAAATGGCTCCTAACTAGAACCGTTGATTTTGGATTTTCAATTCTGACTTTTTGTAAGGCAACGAGTCTTTACTTTAAAACGGTATTAACCAGACTTTATTGATTAAACTTCTTATTTGTAAATATTATTACCAAAAGTTAACATTTGAGAAAAAAATATATACGGAACTTTTTAGATTATTTAACGTAGTATAATATTTTTACGCAATGTAAAATAACAAATAATTAAAATCTAGTGTTAACTAAATCATTATAGTAAATATAAAAAAGATATCAAAATATCAAACTAGAAGAAAATAGGATTAAACGGAATCCATATTAACAAACAATATGCTCTTGCTTTATTTATATTTTAACAATTTTACATTCCTGTTGTATATTGAACAAATTTGCTTACTCCCCGAGCAGTACTTGATTCAACTCTCTGGATGTCAGGGTTTCTCCACCAGATTTTTATATATATCCTGGCCATCATAATGTACCTAGATATATGTTATTTTTAAATTTAACATACTTGCTCATAACTTTAACAATGTCAAACACATACACAATTTATCAATTTAACTATAAAAATACTATTCATATTAGCTGTACTATTTTCAAATAATAATGTACTTATTATTAAATTTTATAAAATTCTTCTGTTCTACCAAAGATCAGTTACGAAATGTAATTAACATTTTAAACACTAAAACATCTAGATGTTAATTTTCCACTCAATGAATTTTTACAGACAGATTCAAATCGATTTTTATATTTCTTAGTAGCAAAATTCACAGATTAAAAATAATTTCTCAAGGAATTAATCAATACAATCAAAGAAATAGTGAACGATGATATAATAACCATGGTAATTTTCCTTATTCACTCACATTCCTCTGCTTATATTGCAGGATACCTCAAGCACCACATTTTATACATATAGGCAAACTACTTACTGATAAGTCACACGTCATACATATAGGCAAACTACTTACTGATAAGTCACACGTCATACATATAGGCAAACTACTTACTGATAAGGCACACGTCATACATATAGGCAAACTACTTACTGATAAGTCACAAGTCATACATATAGGCAAACTACTTACTGATAATATCGGCACACGTCATACATATAGGCAAACTGCTTACTGATAAGTCACACGTCATACATATAGGCAAACTACTTACTGATAAGTCACACGTCATACATATAGGCAAACTACTTACTGATAAGGCACACGTCATACATATAGGCAAACTACTTACTGATAAGGCACACGTCATACATATAGGCAAACTGCTTACTGATAAGTCACACGTCATACATATAGGCAAACTACTTACTGATAAGGCACACGTCATACATATAGGCAAAGTACTTACTGATAAGGCACACGTCATACATATAGGCAAACTGCTTACTGATAAGTCACACGTCATACATATAGGCAAACTACTTACTGATAAGTCACACGTCATACATATAGGCAAACTGCTTACTGATAAGGCACACGTCATACATATAGGCAAACTACTTACTGATAAGGCACACGTCATACATATAGGCAAACTAGTATATTAAATTCTCTTTAACTCAAGTGAACATGATAAATTTTATTTTTTTTTTTTCTTGAGATATTGGAATATTTGTCCAGATATTGAGGTAAAATTAATCAGTGTTATATGATTAATCACTAATGTTAAAGATTAAGATTAATTCCAATGGCTTCACGTAGGTCTCTGGCCAGTTGTTGTGCTGACTAGAACTGAATGCATCTATTAATACCTCACTAAAAATTAAAGTAGATAACTCGAAAATTATATATATTAAATGGATATTGAGAGATAATATTTCGGGATTATATATTTTTACACATGGCAGAACTACTCTTCCGTAGAATTATGCCCGCTGTCGAGATCTTTTCTCGTAATTACACATAAGTATCTCATATGTCGTAATAACGAGAAAAGATCTCGTAATTACGAGATAATTATGTCGTTATAACAACATAATTATAATTACGAGGTCTGTCTGGTAATAACGACATAATAATCTCGGAATTACGAGAGATAGTCTCGTAATAACGAGATAACTATCTCGTAATTACGAGAAAATTTTATTTTTGTCTTTGATACTAATCGGCTTTCGTATTAGACCGACCTGTTAGAAGCGTAAACAAAATGTGACTGCTTTCGAATAAAACGGGTTTTTTTTTTTTAAATGTGACAGCAAATTTCAAACGATCAAGGTCTGGACGTCGGATTCTCCGATTGAACAAGCAGACTCCAACCTCTTGGGTTGAGATTTACCTTTCCATCTATTACACATATGCAATGTTCCATTATCCTCTTGCCAACTGCTTGAAGCGTTTGTCTCCCAGATGATCCGAAACAAGGAGCCTGTTCATCGTATTTACATGTTAGAACTTCTGAATAATATCCTGTTTACTCGAAGATACAAATACAACATGGTGGCGGACTGCAATCACTTTGATCGGTGCTTTTATATTTAAGTGTTTAATTGATTAAGATTAAATTGCTGATAGTTTAATAATAATTGCATAAAACTTTTGTTCAAACAAAATAAAATTTTAATCGTAAACACCATAATTTGTGAAAGAGTTCACTCCTTTATATCTTCTTAAGATGCTTTTATTCCGTATATATACTACATAAAACCAACACAGACCAATGTTGGAATACTTGTTGTTTTTGTTAACTTTTGTATGGTGTTGGGCCGGCCTGGCTCAGACGGTCGCGCACTCGACTTATGATCGTGAATTTGTGTCCAGTCGGCGGCAGGTCGGTTTCCTCTCCTTCGGATGAGACAGTAAAATTCGAGATCCCGTGTTACAGTAGGTGTCGGCACGCTACAGAACCTTAACTGCTCTATGGCCGAAAGAGCCGAGCATAGGCCAAAATTTGAAGCCCTGCACCGGCATTTGGCGATGTTTCCATATGAGTGAAAGATTCTTGAGTGGGACGTTATGCCTCAATACAACACCAACAACAACAAATCAATGGTGTTAAACTGACCGAGTACTTACTAAAAAGTTTAGTCGAATACAATTTTGACCGTATATATATTATGTGAAAGTGCCACTATAGTTACGCCACTTTTATGGTCGAGAGAACCATCATGTTGACAATTACAATGTTTCACTAGATATTATAAACATTATACCAAAGTTATGATGCCCAAAACGATCGTTTCTGTCAATTAGACTTCAACAGTTAAGCTTCAGTTTTAAATTGATTTTCTAAAGGGAACGTGGTATAATACAAGGCCACATGATACATCTAAATTCCTATCCAAATCCGAGTTACCTGTTAGTAGTTGACGAATTGTCAATACCGATTGCGACCTGGACCTCCTGAAGGTTAAAAGTTTTGTGCTTGTGTTTTGTATTACAAGTTAGTGAAGGCACAAGGAATTGAATTCACCTTTTTGGTCGGATTGTGAAACAAATCCCGCCTTACGAAGTGGCAGAGTCTTATCGTCTGCTTCAACAATTTGGTTTAGCTCAAATGTGGTAAGACCATTGATGATATCTCTTTGAATCTTCTCTTGCAGATACACCTTGATAAGAACTATCCATCACAACCTTTGGTTTTTTTTTCTTTTTTGCTTTAGGGGGATCGAAGAAGTAATGAGGATGAGGATTGGGTTAACCATAGAAAAAAAGGAATTTTCAATATTTCTTCATAATTTGCAAAAGTACAGTTTAGAACATTTTAACAATATATATTTTTTGTTCCTTATAGGAAGGAATAGGGCCTATTCATTGATATATATTGATGTCCTTGAAGCTATCCTACTACCCATCCTTTATAAATTATTATTTTCTTTTGCATATAACTTGAATAGCCTCTATATTCTCACCCCTAAATCACTATTCAGTGATATATAAGGTAATGCCACACCCCTGCAATTTATGATTTATTTCTTAAAACTTGAAAACTATTCACAACCCTACCCCTAAATCAGATATTTTCTTGTTTTTTTTATGGAGAGATATTTTCAGTTTTGCATATGAGTGTTGTGCCCCACTGCGTTAAATCTTATTTTCAATTTCTGCCAAGGCACCGCAATCCGGCCATACTGCCTTTAGTGGTTTCTTGTTACATATGCATTGTTTTATATATATATATATATATATATATATATATATATATATATATATATATATATATATATATATATATATATATATATATATATAAATATATATATATATACTTATTTGCTTCGTTGTTAACAGATGTAGTTTTCACAGACCATGTAGGAAGATTAAAGGCATATATGGAAACTTGGACCTCTAACATTATCAATCACTGGGAACAACAAGAAAGGTTAGAAATAATAGAGAAAATGTTTCAAAGATTCCAACAAAATTTGAGAGACAAAAAGTGGTTAAAGCCTTAAATAATAGGCTTGAGAAAATCATCTACTGCAAAAAATAAGTCGGGTGTTGTCATATCTTGGAATTCAGGCTAACAGAAGGATCTTTTACAGTGTAAAGAGAGATTCCACAACGAGTATTTGTTGATTATCATGTTAATCTAATAAAAAAAATCTCAGATACCAAAGTATAAATCTTTAGGATGTCCAGGATATATTTACGAATCTGGTAAAAATTGGACAAACATGGACCTCTGGAAATCAAGAGATGGAATCAAATGTCATAGAGGAGTAAGCATCCCCTGTCGACCGGTCACACCGCCCCGTGTGTTCACAGTCAAATCCAAATGAAATATGCGAGGAACGAATCCTCGTCACAATTGCAACCGCCATCGAACAGGCAACTCAACCTTTCACTTAGCGAAACAGAGTAATCGCAAACAAGACTATTATACCGACCGTAAAATTTGCGGAACGTTGACATCAAACGGGGTTTTCGATATCCTTGTGTCAATAATTTTTCAGTGAGTAGTTTACCTCTGTATGTGAACTATATGTTGAAAGCACTCGAGTAAGTTAATTTTAAAAATTGAAAAAACACGAGGTTTACCGAGTGTCTTTTCAAACTTTGAAAATTAACGAACGGGAGTTTAACTTAGATAGATATGATAATCAACTTAAATGAGTTTGTTGATTCTTTTTCTTGGTAATTGATTGGCCTACATCACATCTAGACACTGTCGGGCTCGAACTATCATGTACCTCGCTTCAATCTACCGATTACATCAATCAAAGGTAGGAAAACCGAAATTGTTGGGGACTTCAATAAAAGGCCCCTTTTATTAATTACTTTAATATGGTGGCTGATTCGGGACATCATAATATCGCTTCGTTTAATACAACGCGATATTACGATACGAAATGACGATATAACGATACGAAATGACGATACTATGATACGAAATGACGGTACTACGAAACGAAATGACGATATTATGATACGAAATGACGATATTAGGTATGAAATGACGATATTGCGATACGAAATGACGATATTACGATATTTCGATACAAAATGACGATATTACGAAATGATGATATTAGGATATGACGATATTACCATACGAAATGACGATATTACGAAATGACGATGTGACGATATTATTACATCATGACTACGCATGCGTCGCTTCAAACCGAGGTTCACCCACCATTTGCAATGTTACGGTTAGAAGACATAAGTTGGTGGTACGTGATTTGCATAACGTGTAATAGAAAGAAACATACCGGACAAAACGGATATTTCAGAAAGACAAATTAAATGCTATTAGAATATTTGTGTCAGATATGATAACAAATTTATTTAAATTAAATATTTACGTAAATAACCGATAGCTAAAAGAATAATATTAAATGTAATATTGCTTTTAATTTTGAGAAGGTTAGCAATTTTTTCTGCACAATTATACATGCGACCTTAATGAAAATCATCGGTAGCAAAGAATACATTAAAGATTAAGATATCACAGCTTCGTTTATACAACCGCTTTATAGTGGGATAACAACACAAGTTATGATAGAAACAGTTATCATGAAATGTTTGAAATTTATGAAATTGACAAGAGAGATCAAAAACATTCTCAGAGGATTCCTTGGTTAGTTTATTCAAAGAGACAATAAATGTATTACCTAGTAAAAAACTGCAACATATTATTATGCTTTCTACAAGTTTTTTCCACACTATATGCAATAATCTTTATTTCTGCGAAGTTATGCAACTGAATATATTGCATAATCCTTATGGCGCCGAAATAGTGAACGTTTCATACGGTTTGTATGTCATGCCAGTGTCGCATTAATAAGTTGAACCTAATTTTTCTTCAGTTAAATCTAGTTTCTCTCAGTAACCCACATTAACTGGAGAGTTTGTCTCTAGTAAAAAACCTAGTTTTTTCAGTAACCCACTTAAACTGGAGGAAAAGTTTAACAGGCCAAAATCACAAAAATTAGTTAAACCTAATTTTTCTCGAAAAATCCTAGTTTAACTCAGACAAACTAGGTTTAACTGCGCAACAATCACATTTATGATTATTAATGCGATCGATTTTGGCGACTTAATCCTAGTTTTTCTCAGTAACCCATATTAACTGGAGTTTTTTTTAGTTAATCCTAGGTTTTTCTCAGGAGCCCACATTAACTGGAGAAAAACTAGTTTTAACTGAGAAGAACTAGTTTTAACTGCACAGCAATCACATTTATGAGTAATAATTCGAATATGGGGCAATTAATCCTAGTTTTTCTCAGTTAAACCAGTAGTTTTTCTCAAGTTAATGTTACAAAAAACTAGGATTTACTGGAGGTTAACTAGGTTTAACTAATAACACATTAACTAGAGAAAAACTAAAAAGGTTTAATAAGGTTTAACTGAGAAAAACTAGGTTTGACTCATTCTTGTTATTTTGGCATGCTTTTTCAGTTAAATCTAGTTTTTCTCCACTTAATTCTAGTTTTCTCCAATCAAACTTAATTTTTCTCAGTAACCCACATTAACTGAGGAAAATCTAGGTTTAACTGAGAAACTAGGTTTAACTCATTAATGTGACTTGGCGTGTCATATGTAACTGTGCTTGTCGTGTGACCTTACAGCAGAAGATATATACGTGACGTAAGTGTTGAGAAATAAAAAACCACAGCAGCAACAACAACATAATAACAAAACCTATTAGTTCAAACAAAGTTTAAACCCATCTTTACAAAGAGTTGCTACTGCTGGTGGGTCGTCCGAGTCCCCGAGGGTATACATAAACTCGGTACCTGACATATCGGTACCAACTGACTATCATATGTTATATACCGAAGTAATATTACTTTAATTTTAATTCTAAACTTCTCAAAAGCTAGGGTATGCATTTTACAGTGGTTACACTTTGACGGTTTGGCAACACATCTAGATTAGCTATTTGACACCTCGTTTTCTTTAGGAAATATAGATTCATTTTAAATTCTAGCTCAAATGACTTTGGTCTCTTTGGTAAAACGTGGTATTTTGGTATTGTTGAAAATATTTTAAGTACGTCCAAGTACCTGTAGTCGAACTTGGGACCTACCACTATAAAAGGCCGTTTTGGTCACAAACTTAAGCGATGACCACCTTCACATTAAAGGTCTTTTTAACGCGATAAAACATACTTTTTGCATGCAAGTAGTTACTTTTAACATGAAAGACGTTTTTTTGCATACAAAACCCATTTCATCGCGTAAGTGTTGCTTGCATGCAAGTTTGTATTGTGACCGATAGGAAACAACCAATCAGAACTCTTTTTACATCTATCGAAATCAGAAATGCTCTGAAGTGGATAAGAAGGTAAAATTGAAATTGAAATTGAATATGAAATATATTTACTAAACGAAATTAACATATAAGATGTAAAATGTCAACGATGTTTAGTACCTAAAAACGTCACCAAATGAAAGTGTGTTTCGATCTCGGAGATGCCATTTCCCGAACTGAAATGTTAATGCTATGTCCAATACGGTCAACGATACTTACCAAACGAACCAAACTGAATATAAAAATCGAACTATAATTATGGGAGTAAAGACACTTATATAGAATGCTAAAAATATGGAAATTAATAAACCATGTCCGCTTTTACTGCGCAAACTTTTGTTGTGATGAAAATGCGTCACGATATCTTGCGCATTTTTATTACAAATTAAACGAAACGAGGCCTCCTATTGGTTTATTTTATCACGTAAGTTCTGATCCTAATTGTTCTACTTTCAACGCGTTAAAACCTGTTTTGCATCTAAATACTTAAGAAACAAGACTTACACATTTAACATTTTTAAAAAATCACTACTTACATGCAAAAAGTATGTTTTAATGCGTGAAAAGTGTGTTTTTGTATGTAAGTGGTGACTTTTAACGTGAAAGTAGTGATCGCGTAAGTTTACGCAGTTCGTGACTCAAACGGCCTTTCATATACCACTTTCAAGTTGAACATTCAACCATTAGATCATTGTAAACGGTCAAAAACACATGGAATGATACCACAAGTATGAATGATTTCAAGACATAACAATATCACTGATCACGATATACACTAATAAATTTTATCGTAAGTCAGAATGAAAACCAACGAAAAAAAAAGAGCTGTTACTGATTTTATTGGTGAAGCAAATCAACAAAAAAATAAGACAACTTGTGTGTTTTTTACAATGAACAGGGTAATCTACACATCAAAATATTTGTTAGCATGCAACACACCTACACAGGTGATGCACTTCTACTTGGACTATATATTTTTGTATTTTAATGTTTCAACATTCTCAACAATTTTCAGTTGTGAGTTGGAAGGCTGTTTTAATGGTGAAAGAGATAATAAGGTTACAGTTTATTTTGGAGAAATCACTAATGTAAGATTCTGAATGTAAACCGGCAAACTTTCCCATTTAACCCTTTCACCCCTGAGTTTCTCTGTGGTATGTTCTTGTCTTTTGTTTAAGGCCAGTCTATTGTGGTCTGTGGGACTAAGGGTGAGCCTTATTTTAAAGGGGCAATAGCTGTGTTTACCAAAAAAGATATTTCAATTTTTCTACTTGTACTGCTTGTACTTGATGTACAATAACAAATAAGAGCTATACACGGGCATAAAAATCTTATTTTCCTATATACTTTGTGAAAATAATGTCATGTCTAGAGTGGTTTTGATATAAAAATAGTAAGGTTGAGTTTAACAATTGCAACAGCAAAAGTGCTTCTCAGGCAATTTTCACAAAATACATGAAATTTAGGAATTTTATGCCTGTATTTATATTTATTTTGTTATTGTCCATCAATCTAAATTGTAGAAAAGGGAAAAAGATTTAACAAAAATACAACAACACACAGCTAATGCCTATTTAAGCGAAGATCAAACATAAACATCCGCTATAGTAGACCACCCAGGCCCCTGAACTGATAATTTTAACTAGTGTTCTTTGGAAGTTTTTGGAAGTAAACAACTCTAGGTGCTAAATAACGACATTTCTTCTAGCATTTCCATTAAGTGAGCTAATTATTATGAAACTTTATACTGAAATAACGAATTTTGCCGGTTAAAACTGTCACGATACTATGCTGAGTAATTAATAAGTCGCTCGAGTAAAATTGCATTCATTTAAAAGAATAATATTTTTGATGATACATACTTTACTGTATTATTGCAGCTGTACGCGAAGCACAGTTATTAACTATATTGCCATTTCAACCTGAGTTGCCCCCGTGATGGAATGAGCATTGCGCTTTAAAGTACAAAGACTCTTACCACTAGTCAACGCTGGTTTGGGACCAGCTCTATGTTAAGCTGGTTTCATGTGAAAGTTTGCAAGTGGAAGGTCGTGGATATTTAATTTTAGTACGTTTTGGCCAGACTTTACTCATTTAACATTAAACACTTGCATCCACCATCAAAACACCACTAAAACATTGAAACCACTTAAGAATGAAAATCAAATTAAAATGACTGGTCAGTTTCATAACAACAACACAGCTATAACAGATATTTTATGTCGAACAATAAAGGGATGGATATGAAAAAAACCCATTTAAAATAATGTTACATAAATATAATACTGATTAATATAGATATAATTACACATAATTTTTATGTCTTTTCCGGACAAGGGAGGATTGCAAACAAAATATCCAGGGAAACGTCTGTGTAGAGTCTGCAAAACAAATATATGAGATGATTTCAAAGTTATCTATATAAACGTTTCTGCCACTGATTGATATTTTATACAGCCACACGTGATCATATTATATTAATCATATTACGCAATATGTGTTCCTCATTAATGATAATGATAATAAATATTATAAACATAATACCAAAGTTATAAAACAAAAATAATAAAAAGCTTTGATAGAATAATTTCAAATGAAATTTAGATGAGAACATTTCAGTTGATTGGTGAAATCGTATTTATAATTATCAGATAAAGGATTTATTAGAAGCAAACAATAAAACGATAAATTTAATTTGTGTCTAATGTTTCTAGCGTATATGAGCTCAAGTGTAATAAAGATGTCCTCCAGGAGCAAACATTTACTGAGAGTTTTTTTTAATAAACATATAATGTATGTTTATAAGTAAATAAATCATTATATACAAAGCACTAAAACCACCGACATTATATATCCTAGGGTATCGGATCTACGCAACAGATACAAGTCAAGAAAAGAATATATAAAACACTAAAATGACTAACGACACGGACAAAATGAGTATCAAATTTTCGGGACGACCTGTCCTTTCATCAGGACAAGACGATTAACATAACATAAAAAACGTACACATACACTCTCACGCAAACACCCACTCACACCACCGGAGAAGTGAAAGAAATGCTACATAGTACAAGTAAAGTGAGATAAAACAATAAATAAATGAAAATTTAATTCAAACAAAAGGATAACTAAAAACTTTAAATCAAACTACCAACGAAATGTGAATCGACATAGATGTATGTGGATACTGATGCGTCTAAGGAGGTTTCCAGTTTCACCAACATATTGTTTCTGACAAACTTTGCAAGTGATGAGAATGACGTAGTTGTTAGTGTTGCATGATGTGCTTTGTAAAATCTTACAGCTGCGGCCTGTGGTAGTGCTGCCAAAGTTATCAGTATCTCTTATCTAAAATTCTGAAGCTGGCCATAGGCAAAAAATCAATGATTTGGACCAGATGTGTCTTTTGGACTAAATGGGTTGAAACTGGGGCCCCGTAACCAAGTGATTAGAGCATCATGTTTTAAACCATTGTCAGCACAGGTTCGAACCCCACTGGAACCTAAGCTGTTATTATGAGAAAAAAAACAAAAACGTAAGTCTGATTTAAATGAAAAATGAAACTTCAGATAAAAATGTTAGATGTCTTTATAAATAAATTCAAGGTGGCAGGGATCAAGAAAAGCACTCGTTCATGACAAGTGAAAATCAGAGTTTGGCAAATGGTTCCAAAATACAACTCATCCGACGGATTAATATTTCCAAAATTCAAAAGTAAATTTGAAATATTTTTAAACTGCATTTGTAAAGTTAAAATAAAAATATAAGATGTAAAGTGCAATAGATTGATTTTAGTTTTTGCAGATGTTCTACAGACAGAACCAGAAAATATATTTGTTAAGTATGCAGATGGAGAACCGTGGACGAGCAGCTTATACTTTTTGTCAAACACTTGTCAAACACTTGTTGGACGAATAGTTTCAAAAATTTTTCCTGTGGAATAAAAAGTTTGTGTGTGATATATAAACAAGATGTTATTTAGAAACAACACTCTGAGTAAACTTTATCAAAGATGAAATAAAGTCCCATAACTCTGGCAGATATTGCCAGTAGTTGGCCATAACTGACCCCAACTGAGATCTCATCATTATTTCAGCAACATACCAAAATGGATTCGAATTTACTTGACAAACTCCAAAATGATGCGTACAAATAAACTGACCAAAACACCCTTTTCCATACACTTCGAAATTTTTTGTCTCCAGAGATATAATAAGCAAAATGAATCAGAAGATTCTTATTTCAGGTATACAGAACAAACAAACTGTTTTTGTGAGAAAGTTTGCCCGTTTACTTGTCGAAGGTCGGTGGTCTCTTCCCAGGCACATTGCAACTTCTCTCCTCCACCATTAAAAATTAGCCGCCGCCATATAACTGTAATTGTCAGTTACTGTGTGGGCGGTAAAACACAATTCAAAATACCAATTCCAATACCAAGAAGCTGACTAGAGCTACTACCTCCTCTTTTATCAATGACAATTTATAGTTCACACACAAAAAGATCTAAACACTTGTACATAATACAGGAGGAAGTGAAGAATAAAAACATAGTTAGCAATGAAAGTCACAAAAAATGCAAAAAAAAAAATAAAGAAAAAAATCAAGGAGGGATACCATAGATAGTTTTGGACAAGCATACCGGAAATGTTATGACGCCATCTTTTATTTCAGGAGAAATTTGTTTTCCTGTTATTTAAATCCTTGCAAAAGTATTTTCATTCATATGGAGACTTCAACAATCTGAATACTTCAACAGTATAGTGAAAATATTGAAAGATGCTTCATTTAGTGTTAAAACTTCAAGGGATCAACTAAAAAAGTTTTAAACATCGGGACCTCGACCAATGAATGGTAACCGAGAATCATACAATTTGAGAGGTTCTATAGAGTGTAACTTTGCCCAACAACTGACACTCACCATCAAAACTTAATTTAGGTCATTACTCCAGTGAAAAAAAAGGAAAAAAAAAATTGGGCATGTATTTGCTTGGCATGTTGACACACAGATCCCTTAAACACCTTTTGGAGGAAAAATCTCATACAGATCATCAAGTACCTTGATGACAGATTCCGCCAATTCAATCCATTTCTCTTTGATTTCCTCTTCATCTTCAGTTCCTTTCAAACTAGCATCAAAAGTAAGTCCGACCTGTTTTTAACCTCTTGATTTCAGTAACTGTTTCTACAGGGAGATTAAGACATTCTACACCAATGTAAAACACAATATTAAATGTTAAGTTTTCCATTTGCTGGCTTATCATCTTCCCAAATACAATAACGTATATTCATGTGACTCGATCCTAGCATAAAGAAACTCTTTGATATCCTCTCTATATAATAAAGTCCCGAATTTGACTGCCTGTTCCTCTTCCACAATAGTGCACATAAGTCTAACGTAAATGGCTCGATCTCCTATTATCTGGGTCTGAATTTCATGAATTTCTGCAGTTTCATCTCTTTAGCTGTTGTAACAGATAAATCCGAGTCATCTACATCGCTGTCTTGATCACCATCACGTTTTGTTGACAAACTTTCTCGAACTTTCCTCTCACTCTCACGAAGCTCATCATAAATCCCTGATTCATATTTCCTACCAAGATGTTCAATACAAGCTTTGGTTTTCTCCCAAATTTTTTCAAATTCTATCATGGGCTTTTTGTCATCAATAGTTTGAAGGTAGTCTCTGCCTTCCTTTAGTGTTTTTATTTCATTCTTGTCCTCGGTTTTCAATTCAGGGATCATGTCCTCTAATATAGAGAGTAAGACTTCTAAAGGAATGTCTGTTCTGCTTATGCTCTCATCTGCCATTTCTTCATCATTATCATCTTCATCATCACTGATATATAGATTTGCTAAAATGTACGGCTTTGATTTAAATTTTTCAGTGAGATATTCTTTAACAGCTTTACCTTGTACAATTTTCTCAAATGAGTCATTCGTCAGATTATCAATCATTGTAAAGAGAAGTCTAGATATAATTCTTTGCATTAATGCGGCTAATTGCAACTTAATTTGTTTATCCGTCTCTGTTAATTTCTCAACACTTGTTCCTTTGTTCATCTCTTCATTCACTTGGGCTACATCTGAAAAGATGATACAAGGAATGATGAGGTCTACATGTAAGTATATTCATAAACATCAATATATATTTAACGAATGTACACTTGTCAGAGTGCATTTATTGTCAATATGGATGCCGTTTGGGTGACCGATAAATAGAATGATGCCCGCTTGGGCGCAATGACAAGCGTTCACTGGTTATATTTACCTATCATCATTTTCAAATTGAAAAACAAAATAATGGAATCAAATAGCCCATCTTAAGAGATCATTCTAATTATGATAGAACAGCGAAGTTTAAGGTAAAACAGTAAAGTATAGAATTTTTCAGAAAAAATATATCTAGGTTTCACCTGATGTCATGAGTAAAGTTATATCATTGTACGACATCATATGAGGAACTTCATTCATAGCTGATATGTACGCTGTCTAGATTAGCCTATTGGAGACTGCTGAGGGAAATGTAAATATATACAATGTTTATATATTTATCTGTCACCTAAACGATATATATATATATATATATATATATATATATATATATATATATATCGGACAAAAAAACTTTAGTTTAGTAATTTCATTAGATTCATATACAAAACATTATGTTGCATTATGTATATCATTATTTAATATAATGTATTGTCTTTCAATTCAAACATCAAATCACGAATAATGTTCATTATGATTGATACGAACAACCACTTAAAGTAAGAGGGTGCTAGAAACAAAAAAGTTTCACAAGTTAAATAGCATGTATGGCCACCATTTGCACCGATGCATTCTTCACACCTGTGACGCAATGACCAAATCAGATTATGCAGAAATTCCTGAGGAATGTTCCAACATATTCGCAATAAAGAACAACGCAAAGCGTCCAACGTAGCAGGGGGTTGGTTCTTGACGTAGAAGTCCTTCCATTTTATCTCAAGCATATTCACGTTTTGTTGCTGTGAATAGTCACTAACAACGCGTGCGGTCGTGCGTTGTCCTGCTGCAGAATGACGTTACTCTGGTTGTTGTGAATCAATGGAATGACGTGCTGACGTACAATCTCGTCACGGGAGCGTATGCCGGGTGACAGATATGCCCTCCACTCACCAAAGGGTTCCTTACATGTGTTTCCAAATTGGTGGTGTCGAATAACGCAGGCGTCAATGTAACGTTCTCCAGCACGACGGTAAGCCCAAACACGACCGTCAGTACTGTCGAGATGAAATCTAAACTCGTCCGTAAACAGAACTTCTGCCTTATCTTTGTTTTTGAAACGACAATGCTTCCTACACCACGCTAACCTTGCAACACGGTGACGCTACAGCAGGACAGATAGCAGGACGTCGAGGACGGATGTTGGCCTCTTGCAATCTGTTCCTTACGGTACGAATGCTTATCTGTCGATGCCCAGGGATGCTTCTAGCAGTCAAAGTGGCCAATTGGAATCGATTACGCAAATGTGATGTCCATATATACGTATCGGACGTCCTGATCGTTGGCGGTCCCGAACGGTGCCAGTTTTCTGATATCGTCTTCATAAAGCATTTACAGTGTTAATATAAAATATCAGATATTAAAGTATAAATCAATAGAATGTCCAATACATAGATACAAATCCGGTAAAAATGGACAAACGCGGACCTCTGGAAACCTTGAGGTGGGATTAGGTGCCATGGAGGAGTAAGCATCACCTGTCGACCGGTCACACCCGCCGTGAGTTCACAGTCAAGTCCAATGAAATACGTGAGGAGTGAATCCTCGTCACAATTGGTACAGACGTCTCAACAACCGCCGATGAAACGGCAACTCAATATTTCACCTAGTGAAACAGAGTAATCGCAAACAAGACTATTATACCGACCGTAAAATTTGCGGAACGTTGACATTAAACGCGGTTTTCGATACCTCTGTGTCAATAATTTGTCAGTGAGTATTTTACCTGTGTATATGAAATCTTCATATATTGAATAAGCCCTGGTATATTATAAACATACTACCAAAGCCATAATGCTCAAGACGATATCGTTTCTGTCAATTAGAATTCATCAGTTGAGCTCCAATTTAAAAGTTATTTTCTAAAGAGAAAGTGGTATTATACAAGGCCAAATAATATCTCTAAAAGTATAGCCGAAATCCGTCTAAGAGTAACCACTGTAAAAAAATGACTATCTTAGCTTTAGAAAAAATTTTGAATTTAAATGATGTTAACAGTGCCAAATATTACTTAGTATAAGATGAACAGCTGGTACCGAGATACCAGGTACTAGGTTTATGTATACCCTCGGGGACTCAAACGGTCCACCAGCAGTGGCAACGACCTAGTGGTTATAAATATTATAAACATACTACCAAAGCCATAATGCTCAAGACGATATCGTTTCTGTCAATTAGACTTCATCAGTTGAGCTCCAATTTAAAAGGAATTATCTAAAGAGAAAGTGGTATTATACAAGGCCAAATAATATCTCTAAAAGTATAGCCGAAATCCGTCTAAGAGTAACCACTGTAAAAAAAATGACTATCTTAGCTTTAGAAAAAATGTTGAATTTAAATGATGTTAACAGTGCCAAATATTACTTTAGTATAAGAATGAACAGCTGGGTACCGAGATACCAGGTACTAGGGTTTATGTATACCCTCGGGGACTCAAACGGTCCACCAGCAGTTGGCAACGACCTAGTGGTTATAAATATTATAAACATACTACCAAAGCCATAATGCTCAAGACGATATCGTTTCTGTCAATTAGACTTCATCAGTTGAGCTCCAATTTAAAAGTTATTTTCTAAAGAGAAAGTGGTATTATACAAGGCCCAAATAATATCTCTAAAAGTATAGCCGAAATCCGTCCGTCTAAGAGTAACCACTGTAAAAAAATGACTATCTTAGCTTTAGAAAAAATGTTGAATTTAAATGATGTTAACAGTGCCAAATATTACTTTAGTATAAGATGAACAGCTGGTACACGAGATACCAGGTTACTAGGTTTATGTATACCCTACGGGGACTCAAACGGTCACACCAGCAGTGGCAACGACCTAGTGGTTATAAATATTATAAACATACTACCAAAGCCATAATGCTCAAGACGATAATCGTTTCTGTCAATTAGACTTCATCAGTTTGAGCTCCAATTTAAAAGTTATTTTCTAAAGAGAAAGTGGTATTATTACAAGGCCAATATAATATCTCTAAAAGTATAGCCGAAATCCGTCTAAGAGTAACCACTGTAAAAAAAATGACTATCTTAGCTTTAGAAAAATTTTGAAATTTAAATGATGTTAACAGTGCCCAAATATTACTTAGTATAAGATGAACAGCTGGTACCGATGATACCAGGTACTAGGTTTATGTATACCCTCGGGGACTCAAACGGTCCACCAGCAGTGGCAAACGACCTAGTGGTTATAAATATTATAAACATACTACCAAAGCCATAATGCTCAAGACGATATCGTTTCTGTCAATTAGACTTCATCAGTTGAGCTCCAATTTAAAAGTTATTTTCTCTAAAGAAAGTGAAAGTGGTATTATACAAGGCCAAATAATATCTCTAAAAAGTATAGCCGAAATCCGTCTAAGAGTAACCACTGTAAAAAAAAAAATGACTATCTTAGCTTTAGAAAAAATGTTGAATTTAAATGATGTTAACAGTGCCAAATATTACTTTAGTATAAGATGAACAGCTGGTACCGAGATACCAGGTACTAGGTTTATGTATACCCTCGGGGACTCAAACGGTCCACCAGCAGTGGCATCGGATCATTTGTTAAATATAAACTCCATATGCGGGTGACTGAGGGATATTACTACTTAAATGTGGAAAATTTACGATGGGGAAGCCGAAATCGTCGCGTTTGTCGTATAGCTTAGTTGCTAATTTCCCGTCTGTCAATGAATGCATACACTTCTAATCGATGACTATCCATGTGTCGCTTAGGCTCGAAACTCCAGAAAAGCGTGCTGTGGCCATCAAGGCAAATTCAATCCAATAGTTAACAAATTTAACAAATTGAGTACTCAAACACGTGTTAAGTGTATTAAACAATGCCTTTAAGAATATAGAGCGATAAAAGAATACTTTTTATGTTTTTATTTAACTATATATATATATATAACTCGCTCATATTTATATATATATAATATATATATATTATATATATATATATATATATATATATATATATGGCTTTCCGCCATTATGATTTTTATTTACGACTGCAAGGGCATGTGATGAACAAGTGATTGAATCCAGATCTGAAATTTCCCTGTGGTATTTAAACACATAGGTAAGCCTAGCTGCTTCACTTCATGGACCTGGGTTTTTATGGCTTGGGGATAATTATGACTGTTGCTTTCTTTCAACCGTTATCTTAGTTACTGAGTGCGATGCAGGTGTATATTGGTTCGTGTAATAATCATATAGATCTGATTAATGGCAAAAATCGTAACCATAATAAATTCGATGTATTGATAACAGCATCTTGAATATAGTAAATGATGTTTTATAAAGAGATCCATGCGATCAAAAATGTATCACAAAAACAAACTGAATATAAATAAAACTGGTGTGTGTGTGAATGTAAAAGCTCATGGAAAAAATGGAGTTGCTGGATATTTTGTGGTAAAAGAGAAGGGGGTGCCTTGAACAAAAGAAGCGTAAATGAGGTTTATCACTTTAGAGAGCATGAGTCCCAGGTTGTATTAATAGGGAACATACAGATTCCCTGAGAGTCACGAGGTTGATCAATTTAGAGTGTTTGTCCCAGGTTGTATTGCTAGGGTAGAGAGATGTTTATTAATAGTGGTGAGGTTGATCACTTTAGAGTGTTTGTCCGAGGTTGTATTGCTAAAGCAGAAAGGGGTTTGTTGACTTCGGTGAGGTTAATCACTTTAGAGTGTTTGTCCCAGGTTGTGTTGCTAGGGTAGAGAGATGTTTATTAGGAGTGGTGAGGTTGATCACTTTAGAGTGTCTGAGATTGTATTGCTAGAGCAGAAAGGGGTTTGTTTATTTTGGTAAGGTTGACCACTTTAGAGTGTTTGTCACAGATTGTATTTCAATGGCAGAGAGAGGTTTGTTGACTGTGGTGAGGTTGATTATTTTAGAGTGATCGTCCCAGGTTGTATTGCTAAGGCAGAGAGAGGTTTACTCAGAGGAATGAGGTTGATTACTCTAGAGTGATTGCCCCAGGTTGTGTTGCTAGGGAAGAGATGCTTATTGAGAGCGGTGAGTCTGATCATTTTAGAATGTTTGTCCCATGTTGTATTCCAAGGGTAGAGAGGGGTTTGTTGTAACTTTAGTGAGGTTGATCACTTAAGAGTGTTTGTCTCCTCTCACATTCTTTCTCTTACCTGATAACAACGGTTCATTTTCCTCACTTTTAATTTCAGCTTCTGTTTTGAAAGAGGCAGTATCATCTGGCAGATTGCCGTCTTCAACTTTTGGCAGATTGCTTTCTTCATTTTTATCTTTGCTATCTGAAATTAGCTTTGCTTAATTAAAACACAGATTAAAATGTTGTATATTTATGATACATCATTTAAAATGTCAGAAGAACATACAAAAATGGCAGTCGTACAGATATAAAATTTACACAGTCTTGTTTGACATAATATACACTGTCAGTAAAAACCATACGGGACTAAAGCTTCGCTGTAGTCCTATATGTAATGTTTTAAAGCGTACATCCCATAGATACAAATCCGGTAAAAATGGACAAACACGGACCTCTGGAAACTAAGAGTTGGGATTAGGTGCCATGGAGGAGTAAGCATCCCCTGTCGACCGGTCACACCCGCCGTGAGTTCACAGTCAAGTCCAATGAAATACGTGAGGAGTGAATCCTCGTCACAATTGGTACAGACGTCTCAACAACCGCCTATGAAACGGCAACTCAATATTTCACTTAATGAAACATAGTAATCGTAAACAAGACTATTATACCGACCGTAAAATTTGCGGAACGTTGACATTAAACGCGGTTTTCGATATCTCTGTGTCAATAATTTGTCAGTGAGTATTTTACCTGTGTATATGAAATCTTCATATATTGAAGAAACCCTGGTATATCGGATCATTTGTTAAATATAAACTCCATATGTGGGTGACTGAGGGATATTACTACTTAAATGTGGAAAATTTACGATGGGAAAGTCGAAATCGTCGCGTTTGTCGTATAGCTTAGTTGCTAATTTCCCGTCTGTCAATGAATGCATAAAATTCTATGTCGCTTAGGCTCGAAACTCCAGAAAAGCGTGCTGTGGCCATCAAGTCGAATTCAATCCAATAGTTAACAAATTTAACAAATTGAGTACTCAAACACGTGTTTAGTGTATTAAACAATGCCTTTAGGAATAAAGAGCGATCAAAGAATACTTTTTATGTTTTTATTTAACTATATATATTTTATTTAACTATATATATAACTATATATATATATATTATATATATTATTATATATATATATATATATATAGGCTCGAAACTCCAGAAAAGCGTGCTGTGGCCATCAAGGCGAATTCAATCCAATAGTTAACAAATTTAACAAATTGAGTACTCAAACACGTGTTTAGTGTATTAAACAATGCCTTTAAGAATAAAGAGCGATAAAAGAATACTTTTTATGTTTTTTATTTAACTATATATATATATATTTATATATATATATATATATATATATATATATATATATATATATATATATATTGGGCTTGGGGATAATTATGACTGTTGCTTTCTTTCAACCGTTATCTTAGTTACTGAGTGCAATGCAGGTGTATATTGGTTCGTGTAATAATCATATAGATCTGAATAATGGCAATAATCGTAACCATAATAAATTCGATGTAGGGATAAGAGCATCCTGCCTCCTTACAGTTTGCGTACGTATTTAAATTTGAATATAGTAAATGATGTTTTATAAAGAGATCCATGCGATCAAAAATGTATCACAAAAACAAACTGAATATAAATAAAACTGGTGTGTGTGTGTGTTTATGTGTGTGTGAATGCAAAAGCTCATGGAAAAAATGGAGTTGCTGGATATTTTGTGGTAAAAGAGAATGGGGGTGCCTTGTACAAAAGAAGCGTAAATGAGGTTGATCACTTTAGAGAGCATGAGTCCCAGGTTGTATTAATAGGGAACATACAGATTTCCTGAGAGTCACGAGGTTGATCAATTTAGAGTGTTTGTCCCAGGTTGTATTGCTAGGGTAGAGAGATGTTTATTAAGAGTGGTGAGGTTGATCACTTTAGAGTGTTTGTCCGAGGTTGTATTGATAGAGCAGAAAGGGGTTTGAGTGACCTTCGGTGAGGTGTAATCACTTTAGAGTGTTTTTTTGTCCCAGGTTGTGTTGCTAGGGTAGAGAGATGTTTATTAGGAGTGGTGAGGTTGATCACTTTAGAGTGTCTGAGGTTGTATTGCTAGAGCAGAAAGGGGTTTGTTTACTTTGGTAAGGTTGACCACTTTAGAGTGTTTGTCACAGATTGTATTTCAAGGGCAGAGAGATGTTTATTGAGAGTGGTGAGGTTGATCACTTTAGAGTGTTTGCCCCAGGTTGTATTGCTAGGTCAGAGAGAGGTTTGGTGACTGTGGTGAGGTTGATTATTTTAGAGGAATCGTCCCAGGTTGTATTGCTAAGGCAGAGAGAGGTTTACTCAGAGGAATGAGGTTGATTACTCTAGAGTGATTGTCCCAGGATGCGTTGCTAGGGAAAAGATGCTTATTGAGAGTGGTGAGTCTGATCATTTTAGAATGTTGCTGGAGTAGAACAAAGTAAAACACAGATATATTTATATATGGGTTGTCAAATCGCTCAATACCTAGTTACCAGTTAAGCGAATGTTTTTCCGATTTGTGTGATTATGACATCATAACCGCCGGACAATGACAGCCACGTGGCAGACAATAGGTAAATTGAGCCATCGCAAGTAGTCATTTCATAATCTAATTATACACAGGATAACAAATCTTTAAAATTCATACACAATTCATTATTATGTACAAATAATGCTGTAACTGTTTTGTTGAACAACACACAATTATTGAACGTTGAAGAGACCTTACTGAGAGACACCGAGTCTGCTGTTGCATGTGTTGTTGAACACCATACCCCCAAACTTTGGCAGTTATCATCGAATATTGGTCATTATCAAACTCATCTGGGATATCGTTAAAAACAATACAGAAATAAGTTAAGAATTTCAGGGGAAACTTGTCTAGTAATTGGATGGAGGCGAACAAATTACAAACGAACAACGAGATATATATAATTATAAGTCCCTCTTTTAATTTTTCATGTGGAATAGTTGTTTAAAAAGTAGAGAAGTTGTTTTGATAATATGAATTTGAGAAATATTATGTGCTTTCAAATTTTCTAAATGTTGTTTAGAATTTTTCAGTGTAATTGGGTGCTTTTTATTCTTTGAAATATAGGCTCATAGGAGATGAACCAACTAAGACTGATTTTCTTAACCATTGTTCTTCAGCAGCATTTCACACAAAGCTAACCTAACGGTTTGACAAAATGCAAGAAAAAGTGGAAAGGTTTTTTTCTTAATTTTGGCCCATTTTGTCAGTCGTAGTCACACACACACACACACACACACACACACACACACACACACACACACACACACACACCGTATGTATACATGAACATGTACATTTATAAATAGAGCCATATAATTTTATTTACCTATTTTAGGGAAACCGTTTTCGTTACGTGCATTCTTCTCCTCAGTTGACCCATGCAACAGATTACTGGTTTCTGTTATACCAATTATCGAAACATTTTCCGTTTGAACGTCAAATAGCCGTTGAAATGCATGGTTGCGTTAACAACAAGATATGTGGCGCTCTGGTACAAATATTAATGATTAATTTCCACATTCTTACTACCGCTACTTCGTTCATAATTCTAAGGCTCGCAAAATATAAGAGAAAATAAACATAAAAGGCACTTTCGGGTGCTGAACACTCCTCCATTTATCTGTAAAAATGTTTGTGTGAATTGATAAAAATATCATTCATTGCATTGTTTTACATCCCTAATAAAAAGGCACTCAGGGATAAGAAGAAAAGCTAGACTGCTTAAGACGTTTTAGGAGTCCCTGATGCATGTGTAAACTGGTCAGATTTCAACCAAACTTGGCATGTAGCATCTAAATGATGAAATTTGACCCGCGAGGCACTTGAAAGGAGCCAAATCGTTCCAATATCGAATGCACGTCATGTATATGAGTGGAGCGGATGGTAAATACTGTTATGGGACAGAATAATCTAGTTATACACAAATGTACTGATATCAAACGTTTGAGTGACATTTGCAGCGAAAGTTACAAATATAACTTTAAATAGGCATACATTGTAACTGTGCCGGATATATAGGCTACCTATGTTGCTCTCTAACAACTATTCCATATGCAAGCATACTATACTCAGGTGACCGTCTAGGCCCTTGGGGCCTCTTGTTATGTAATGGAGTGGATATCAATGATAATACACGTCTTAGTTATAGCAACTACATCTATACCTATAGCAGTATTCTGTTTTGTGTAAATTAAAACACTTACCTGATTGTCTCCTCATCTTATATTTACATATAACAATTGGCAGTAAAATACTAGCTATTACAAAAATAATAGCTATTACAAAAATAATAGCTATAATTTCATAATTAATTGTAGCTTTGTCTTCAGCATCATTGTCTGTTGACCTAAAATGAATCACAATATATCTTATAAAACATATTTCTTAATCTAGCAAATAATAAACAACATTTAGACACATACTGTATACAGTGTATTGGTTACGCATCAACCCCTATGGGAACATTTAGACACGCCTAAATCAATAAACAGGATGGTCTTCTGTCATAATTCAGAAGTGAGCAAGTCATATTGCATGTATTTATATATTCTGATTCTGAATCATACACCCCTGAATTCTGACAGCGGACTTAACATTTCTTCGAAAGGTACGGGTTCAAATGTTACTTTAGGGGTTGATGTGTTAATAAACAAATCTGTTGTACCAAAGGTCCTTAGCTTTAGACTTGGTGTTAGGAAGACGCGGTAGACTTACGATTTACTACCTGTGCCGCTTTAAAAGAGAACGAGATGAGTCGACTGGAACTCTATTCTTTATTCGGGTCTTGCCTCTATGTGAGGGTGAAAAACTACAAATAAAAATAAACAATCATAAGAATTTGCTCAGAAAATACAAGGATGTGATTATAACACAAACAACTGAGACCATATTGTAAACATGGACAACATGACATAACAACATGACATGACAACATGATTACTATGACAATTAATGGTAATTAATATATTCATTATAACCCTGAAGGGGAATAACACACCATGAATCTAAAGTTCGCATGTACAGTGTATGTCGTACAACGATTACTGAAATCCAGAACTTACATGGGCCCTAAATCCAACAGATATTAAAATATATCAACAAAAATGTGGATTATATAACACATAAAGGGATGAATGGTGAATTATAATTAAGTAAATACAAATTGTATATTTGTGTATAACGACTCTGATAAATGTCGGAATTAAAATTATCAGTGTCCATACATGAACATGCATACACTGACCACGTGGTTCTTAATCCGTGAAGGGGGGTTGCAGTGCCAAAAATGCAGGATAATGCTTACGTATGTTAATATCACTATGGAATGCACACAACAGAGTGATTTGTAATGAATAATATAAAACTGTTTGTAGCAAAGTGCATGTACTTACTCCTTAGAGGGGCCTGAATCACAAAAAAAATGATGCGTGGAAACTCCGCACGCTCAACTACAAAAACATGGTCGCTGGCAAAAACAATCTAAAAATACAAAACCCTGAACGGGCAAACAATTCCGGATGAACAATTCCGTGATTGGGACAACACACTCCCCCGGATCTGATTTCTATCGGAAATCACTATCTATAATTTCAAAAATAGATATGATTCAAAAACAAATACTGAAGACAAAAAATGACACTAAGTTCCAATAACAAATTGTGGAACACCCTTACATCTTCAAAAATGTTTTCTACACAAACTATCGAAATAAAATACAAGGTCTGGTAACAATTCACACCAATGTCAATAATACGTGTATGTTAGATTGTCAACTAATCATGATGCCCATAGGCTTAAGGTAAAGTTCATGCTTCAAGAACTGTGACCAATTCCGTTACAGGTCTCACATACAAAGAACGTTTTCCATTTTTCATTATATGGACTTCCACCTTTCGAACAATGTTATCATGACTAGGAAAAGTCCTTTCAATTATTCCCGTTTGGCCACTCGTTTACGCGCACTTTCACTATCTTTGACCAGAACCAAGTCTCCCGCGTTTGAGATTGGTGGTCCTCGTTTTTGCCATTTTCCTACGAATTTGCAATCCGTGGAGATACTCTGATCGCCATCTACGCCAGAATTCCTCTGCTAAAGTCTGAACTTGCTTCCATGTAGATCGTAGCGCGTCCTTTGAACTGAAAGGCGGAAAGGGATTAATTTCGCTAGTGGACTTCATCGTTAGCAACATTGACGGAGTGAGTAACATAGGTGATTCTGGGATCGTTAGATACACAAGTTAGAGGGTCTATTATTCACGATCGCGCACACTTCTGCCTAGAAACGTTGTCAATACTTCATAGCGTAAGGTCTTTTTGTCGATGTTGTAGCAACATGCACTGGCACTCAGAATCCCTTTGGCTATGCCAATGAGTCCTCTCCCACGCACCTCCCATATGTGGAGAATGTGGTGGGTTAAAAATCCATTTTTGTGCGAGTGTTGGAAAGAAAAGTCTGTCATTGCTTCACTTTCTATGAAACTTGCATCAATGGAAAGATCCTCTATCGCACCCACAAAGTTTGTACCTCTGTCAGAACGAAATTGTAAAATAGGCCCACGTATAGCAATCAAGCGTCTGAGGGCGTTTATAAATGTGGAACTAGTAAGTTCTTCGATTACTTCGATATGGATTGCCCTAGTGACTAGGCATGTGAACAACAATGCCCATATCGTTTTTTGACTTGCGATACCTCCTCTTGTCCGACCGGAATTTGACTAAATAAGGACCGAAAGTGTCAACTCCACATAGGAAAACGCAGGACTAGTTTACACCTGTCCCACTGGCAGATCTGCCATATGCTGCCAACCGAACGGTCCACCGTAGTTTGCGACACATAACACACACCACTAATCACTGAGCTCAACCATCTTCTTACAGCTGACTATCCAAAATCCGGCCCGACCTAACGGCCCCTCCGTGAAGTGACGGCCCTGGTGAGATACTTTCTCATGGAAGTGACGCACAATCAAGTAAGTTACGTGGTGATTCTTGGTAGAATAATAGGGTTTCTCAACTTAGCATCAATGACGTCATCATTAACTTTGTTCAGAATCGACCTCCTACGTGCAGAACACCGCCTGCAATCAATGATAGGGCTAAGCGGACGAATACTGCTAGATTTTGACAGATCCTTGTTGTCCCTAATACACTGAAACGATACCGCACTATATGAATCACGCTGAATCCCTGCAAATGATGCATGTTCACATTTCTCCATAAATTTTTGAATCATTATAGTGAGGTGTAATCGGGTTCCATCCTTTCTAGAAAATATTGCCCATCTTTTTATGCGAGCAACTACTCGCACGAGTCTGCTCCACTTAGAATGTGAGAAAAATCTCTCGGGAAAACACTTCGGTTGTTTTCGGATAAGTTAGTGCAGTTTGATTTGACTGTCTTACGTTGTAAGCATCGATACACTTTTGTCTTTGCACAACTCACTTCTGGTCTCAGCTCAACATCCTGATCCGGATCCACTAGATCAAAACACTGAAATACACATAGGAGAAACTTGCGTTTGTAGAATTTTCAGGACCTCTCAGCCAACTTGTGAACTGAAAGCATCTCAGCTCCACTGGTCTTTTGTAGCAACGTCTGCTGGGTTTGCACTCCGCTTGAACAAAATTCCATTGAGATGGCTTACTAAATGATCGTATTCGGCCTACTCTGTTACCGACGTAAACAAAGAACCTTCTGTTTTCATTAGCGATATATCCAAGGACAACTTGACTGTCCGAAAAGAACTGGAATTCGTTTCTAGAAACATTGAGTTGGTCACTAATTGTCTCTGCAATTTCCGTAGCCATATACCGCCGCGCATAACTCCAGAACGAGGTATGGTGTGTCCATTTATCGGTGGAGCCACTTTGGCCTTTCCTAGGAGAAATCTAAGTACTTGTTGACTCGCCACTATCCAATTTCAAGTATGCGACTGCGGCAATGATATTCCTTCGAGGCATCAGAATACACAAGAATCCTACGACCAACAGCACCGCCAAATGATATGCTACCACACATCCTCGGAACACGTAACTGCTCCAGATGACTCAAAGAGTTTACCCAAGAGAACCACTTCTCGTAGAGTGAATCTGGAAGGGGATCATCCCAGTCTGCATCAGAAGTTATTGCTCTCATTTCACGTAGCAACAGTTTACCTCTCACAAGAACTGGTTGTGCGAATCCAAGTGGATCGTACACCACTGTTAATAATCGATCGATAGAAGTCCACGTCTAGTGTAAGCTTTCTCAGCAGGGGTTACTTGAAAGTGAAACTCGTCTGTCTCTGTGTCCCAAAGAAGTCCTAAGCTACGCTGCATAGGAAGACTCGCTATTCCAAGGTCAAGATCCTTTAAACTCTTTGGCCAGATCTGACTGACAGAAAGAATCCAGTACTTTTCTACTGTTTTGACGCAAGTTTATGGGAGCCGTATATTACCTCCTCCCTGTAGGGCCTGTTTAGTACGTAGAACTAAATCTATTGCCTGCTCATCAGTCTGTACAGAGAGTAAGCCGTCATCGACGTAAAAGTTGTTACATATGATGTCTTGGATGTCCGCTTCTGAATTTCCGACGGCTTTCCGGAGTCCATAAGTTGCAACGGCAGGAGATGCACTGTTTCCAAATACATGAACAGTCATTTGAAAATCCACCAGAGGTAAGTTTATGTTGTTCTCCTGATGCCATAAAAATCTTAGGAACCTGCGATGGTCCTCCGGAACTTTGAAATTTATAAAAAACATCTTTTCAATGTCCATAGTGATTGCAACCCTTTCCCTACGGAACCTCAGCAAGACACCCATTAAAAACTGTTTACACAAGTCTGGACCTTGTAGGAGCACAGAGTTCAAAGAAACGTCCTCTGAACTTTGCCGAGGAGTCGAAAACGACACGCACAACTGTCACGCTTCTTAGGGTGGTATACGGCAAACATCGGCAGGTAACCAGCGCTCCAGAGCTGGCAGCTCGGGTGCTACCCTCTGCGTGTTTGTTCGCCAGATAATTCGTCCAATGAACTCGAGCACTTGTCTCTGTTTTGCTGGATTGGCCTTTAGGTTGGTAATCAAATGCGTTGGCTCGACGTAAAGCCATTAGTCGGTTGTCTGGTAGAGGTTGCCTACTGTCTCGGAAGGCAATGGTGCCTCCCATAGGCCGTCCCGTTGTCCTGCGGAAGCCGGATTCCATTATGGTGAGAAAACGTTTTATCTTCTATAGATAAACCAATTTTTTTTCGTCATCAGGCTGGCGTTTGAATATGCTGGAATAGCTTTCCTTCACTGAAAACTCGCTGTGTCGCAAGGCGATAAATGTGAAGCTCGTCCATCCGCGAGTATGGAATGTTTTCGAGGACGCTAATAGTTTCAGGTTGATGAACCTTCCCAAGGCAGACATCTCCTATTATAAACCCAACCGAGGGGTAGCCTCTGACCGAAGGGTTGTCCATCTCCCCCTACCCTCTGTTCCAATACGTGATGCGCCGATATGAGATCACGGCCAATAAGTTATCTCAACGTTACTCCTTCATGAAGCTCTGGGATATTTTCACTGATATCCCTCAAATGTGGGTGACTGCATGCTACAGCTTTAGAGGTATTTCAATACCAGATTATTTGGTATTTCGTTACACTCAATGAGATTAGGTAGTTTCAAAGTACATGAGTCATCGAGTGACCGCACTGTGTATCCTGTTGCTATAACGTCCAGATATGGTGTGGAACTTCCTGCGCATGTGGAGAGTATGAACTCTGACTCTCGACCAGATTCTCCGAACATGTCAAAAAATGAAGAAGACGCCAACGATCGATTACTTTGATCATCAAATTAGGCAATAAACTTTACGTTCACGAAATTGTTCTCCTCCGGGAAATACATTGACTAGCCACAATTTTTGAACAAGACTTGCTAGTGCCTGACGGTACGCCACAAATGTCTGTGCATAATGTGGAAACCTTAGGTGGCTCCCCCTCTTGAACTCTCGCAGCTCCTTCATCTACATGAAGAAACGGTTACATGTTTCACGTTTGATTTGCACCTCTCACACTTAACAGCTTGCGGTACAGTTTTTTTTTTCGGTGACGTTTGCTACCACAGTCATTTTAAACAATATCCCCTCTTGGAATATAAAATCAATTCTCTCTCCTTATAGGGTTTTTTGCGGAATTTTTCACAAATCTTTCAGAGTGTGATTTGAGTTGTCGCCGTGAATGGGACATCGTTTCGCTACTGTTGGTATCCTGAGGTAAGTGTTCGTCTATTCAGCTCTCGTTGTAACAGATGTTCTGTGGACATTTACCCTAGTTCCCTGTACGAAACCACTTGCACCCTGAAGTCGGTTCCTGCCTGCACAGGGATGCTGTACAGGCCGACTAGGGGACACACGTAAGTTATCAAACATTAAACTTGGATCATTTCCGTAGTCGCGAAAGATCGCGCAGGAACTTGGTGAATACCGAAAACGGTACGTTCACTTTATTGTTTATCTTGTACTTGTCATACAGCGATGCCCATTTCTCCCGGAAACGTCTTGGTAATTTGAGAACGAATTCCGTTTATATTCCACGGGATGATCGAAGTAGGCAAAGGCTGACCCAAATAAGGTGTCACCTTTGAGTGATTCTACTTCAGCTGCTAAAGTCGTATAGATCAAAAATAACGTTTATGATCACTATCTGTCAGATTCGGAAAGTTGTTAATGCGTAGTTTAATGGCTTGTTCTATACGCCTCTCTGCGCTACCATATTCCCATATCCAAACTCTCCCATATCTCCCTTAGAGCTTTCACTGGGTCACGTGCATTAGCAGACCGTATATTGTCACACTGTATTTTACATGTTGGGTCCAGATGAATTTAACGAGAGATCTAATTGTTCTAAAGTATTTGCACTGATTCTTCTCATGACACTCCGAAAAGTGTTTTTTCCAAGTGAGATACCGTGATGGCTCTCCACTGAATTTAGATAACCTTTGTGGAATTAGCTGATTCTTAACAACCGCTTTGGCAAGTTTCTGCAGCATCGTTCTGTTTACATTGGGGCAAAAAAGGATGTAGCACACGGATTTAAAGAGTTATCTACCTTTGTAGGTGTCAGAGTGGTAGGTTTATTGACCATTAAAGACGGTAGTGCACTTTCATGAATTACTTCGTTAGGTGGGGGTTCACCTTATTTTCGCGTTCTCACTGACATATCGTTTGGTTAAAAAATTGATCCAGTCGCGCGGTGACATGCCTCCGATGAGAATACGCTCTAGAGCTTTCACTACTACTGGAAAAAATCGATAACCTTTCTGACAGCCATCAAGGCCATGTTCAGCTTGCCTCCAGCTCTTTCCTAACCGTTAGCATAGTACGACTGGCTTTCAATGCAGCTTCCTGTTTTAGTAAATCTGCCTCCTCCTCTGCATACTTTAAACGAGTGCGCGCTTCTTCCACTTTAACTGTGTGCTCAATTAAAGCTGCGGTCAATTTTGAACTTCCTCGTGATCCACAAGAACCATTGGATTTATACAAACATGGCCTGTGGGTCACTACCAATTTTTGGTCGCATAGAGTTCAAATGATTAAAGAAATCAGTAACGGTTAAACGTACTAATTCTAATTTTTCTTGCAACGAAACTTTTTCGTTAATCACTTTCAAGAGTTCTGTACCCTTTCAATAATGAATCGTAGTCATGGGCAGTTTTCTCATAAGTGTCTCGCTAAGCCTTTAACTTTGTCATGAGCATCATCGATATCGGACTAAGCTTATGCCCTGCTCCATACATGTTGATGTGAAAATGTCAATTTCACGACTTATAACGATAACTGGACTGTGTGACGAGACACTAATTCACCAAAACTGTTCATTACCAGCCTTTGTCATGGTTTCTCCTAGTCTGACGTAGTTCCATTTCACTTTTCCATCTGATCTGCCTGATGTTACAAGGATTTTTCACTGTGCCGCTTTAAAAGGAGAACGAGATGAGTCGACTGGAACTCTATTCTTTATTCGGGTCTTGCCTCTATGTGAGGGTGAAAAAAACTACAAATAAAAATAAACAATCATAAGAATTTGCTCAGAAAATACAAGGATGTGATTATAACACAAACAACTGAGACCATATTGTAAACATGACAACATGACATAACAACATGACATGACAACATGATTACTATGACAATTAATGGTAATTAATATATTCATTATAACCCTGAAGGGGAATAACACACCATGAATCTAAAGTTTTCGCATGTACAGTGTATGTCGTACAACGTGATTACTGAAATCCAGAACTTACATTGGGGCCTAAATCCAACAGATATTAAAATATATCACAAAAATGTGGATATATACACATAAAGGATGAATGGTGAATTATAATTAAGTAAATACAAAATTGTATATTTGTGTATAACGACTCTGATAAAATGTCGGAATTAAAATTATAGTGTCCCGATAACATGAACATGCATAACACTGACCACGTGGTTCTTAATCCTGAAGGGGTTTGCAGTGCCAAAAATGCAGGATAATGCTTTCGTATGTTAATATCACTATGGAATGCACACAACAGAGTGAATTTGTAATGATAATACAAAACTGTTTGTAGCAAAGTGCATGTACTTACTCCTTAGAGGGGCCTGAATCACACAAAAAATGATGCGTTGGAAACTCCGCACGCTCAAACTACAAAAACATGGTCGCCTGGCAAAACAATCTATAAAATACAAAACCCTGAACGGGCAAACAATTCCGGATGAACAATTCCGGATTGGGACAACACACTACCTACTGACAAAGAACTAGAACCTACTCTGTTCCTGTCGTCATGGCTACCCAGAGGAAGTACATTGAGGTTATTGTTGTCATAATTTATCTTTATATAGATGTAGCATGAAATGCGAACTAACTTATTAGATAATGTACCAACATGAGTGAGGGTGGGATAGAACGAACCTAAGTTTCATTTAAAGCGAATTAACTTAAGACAAATGACTAACGACTTTTTGATAAAATGACATTCAAGAACCTGCTGAATCTTAGAACTACGATATTTGCTTCCTAAAAATATAGCCAAGAGATGTTCATAGATTGGAAAGACAAATTTCGTTTAAACTGGGAAATTAAAGACATTATATAAATCTACATTTATAGATGAAATTAAATAAATCTTCATTTCGAAGCTTTTTGTTCCAATCGCCTTAATAATTTAATTTTACTTAATTTGTAAAATCAGATTATTTAGACTACTTTATATCCAATATGCAAATCAACATGCTTTTTGAAATATATCTCATTCATAGAATACATACAAAATACGAATTGGGCGGCATACAAAATGCGAAAAATTTTGTTTCAGACTTAGAGTAATTAATTATCGGACCTCCGTATTTCCGTAACTTGGCATATCTAATCCAAGACCTTTTAAACACCAGTAGTCACTGACCCAGACCTTACCCAGTAATTCTGAAAGTGACTGGGCTTGATCTAATCCAAGACCTATTGAACACCAATAGTAGATGTAATCTGAGATACTTTAACGTTGACAGTGACCGCACCAGATCTAATCTAAGACTTGATAGCATTAGTGACTGGGTCTAACCCGGGACCTTTGACTGGAACAAATCTAATCTAAAATTTCTTCAACAGTGTAAGTGACAAGGGGCCTGATATAACCCCTATAAGACATATTGAACACCAGTATGAGATCTGTTCTGTAATATATTAATGGTTGGAAGTTTAAAAGGCCAGATCTATTTCAATACTTTTAACACCATTAGCGAGTACCAGAAATAACCCAGTACCTTTTAATACCAAAATACTGGAACAAATCTAATCTAAAATTTCTTTAACAGTGTAATTGACGCTGCCTGATAGAGCCCCTATAAGACCTATTGAACACCAGTAGAAGATCTAAACTGTGATATCTTAATGATTGGCAGTGGCAAGACCAGATCTAATACCTTTGTTATACCAGTAGTGACTGACACAAATCTAACCGAGATCTTCTTTAACAATGTACGTTACTGACGAGGATCTAACTCAATACTTTTTAGCACCAGTAATGACCGACACAGAGCTAATCTAACACTTTCTTAACATCTGATGTGACTGGTTCCAAATCATCCTGAAATATTTTATTCAAACATTACCCCAATCTAGCCTAAGTCTGTTTTAGCGCAGAATTTTGTACAAGTCACACTGAAAAAAGGAAGAATTCACAAAAATATATTTCTCACTTGTTATCTTCTTCAGTAACATTTTGTTTCTGAGTTGTCACGGCTATTGTCAAGTCGTTACTCTTAGTTGAGGTTGGTGACAGACTGAAAATACAAATACTCAGTACTCAGTACTGTATATATGTATGAAGCTTTGCTATTTATAATAAACAAGCACTCTGACGTTATTGATGAATCAATACATATCTTTACCTATGAAAAATTATTAAAAGAACTGTCAGTATTGCAGTTACAAATTATCAATCTAAACGTTAACCAGACAGATGCAGACAAATTACCTACAGTCCCCCTGATTTTCAGCACTAGGACATCCAGCTTTGCGATAACCTAAGTCATCTTGGGGTATTTATGTCAAATCAATTCCAAAGCTTTGCAAGAAGTAGTTCTTGTGATTTTGGCATTTCATAGCTTGATTTAGAAGAAATTGTACATGATATACAATACAATCTACCATCAATGGTCTCCCATGAAAGATGGTCTCTTAAAATAGGTTTTATTCAAAGGACTCTTCAACTGAATATTTCTAAGAATGTAGTCTCAGAAGATATGTACTCTCGCACGAGAGTGGTCTCTCAAGACAGCCTACTAGTAGTAAGTCAACTGGCAAATTTTCTCACAGAATCTGTTAGTTTTCAGAGGGAATCGGTCAAGCGCTGACTAGAGGCGAGCGACTTCAAAGTTAAAAGCACACTGCTCTAACCTGTCAACCACGCCCCTCCGTGCAAATGAAACAGGTTGAGTGGTCTCTCCATAACAGGTTTGACAGTACTGTTAAAAAAGTAAAAAAGAAGACATATTCCATGCATAGGTACAAAATGACCTAAAGGTTATCCCTAAAGGTTTTCTACCTATCGAGACATGGAATTTAAAGTCTTGTTGAAAATACCTGTAGCTACGGAGGTTGTACTATCCAGAATGCTTTAGGGAATGGTGTCACGCTACAAAGTACTGAGTTTCACTATATCCAGGGATAGACCACAATAGTGCTGAGTGGAATTTTCCGTATGAAATAGATTCACGGTCAACTAAAGTATTTTTTTCTCATCAACCTTGCCGCGTAGAGCATATAGAGAGTTTGAGAGACAAAATGCTATATTTATACGTGTTATTCAATTTTCGTTATTTTCTTTACAAAAAATTGGCTTACTTGGTAGTCGAGTTGAACTGTATGTAACAGGCTTCATCTATACAATACAGAAAAAATTGTAAAAGTACAATTTGTAGAAAAAGGGTAAATGATATTATATCTAAAAGGTAATATTTCGCAGATGGCCATATGGATGGCCAGAATATTGTTTACGTGTAAACACATGATTTTGCTGGTCACTTCAAGTGGTCAAAAAGTACACTAGATACCAAAAAAAAGAAAACAAAAGAAAACAAAACAAAAAACAAGCAAACAAAACAAAACAAAAACATGAAAATCGGATAATTGCCAGCATAGACTTTGTATAGTTTATGCAAAGAGCTAAATTGAAAAGCGTCTATAGTGTTAATGCTATTTTTTTCAACAGAGTATGTCATGCAAATTGGTGATGCAAGTTTTAATACAATGCAATAAGTCATTTATACTTTAATCATATTCATAATAGTATATGATTCATAAAATTATATGATTACTTTTAAAGGGGGCACGTTTAGATCCACAATTTTATGTAATATTGAAAAGTCTTTAAATCAATGGACAATTGTAGCTAAAAAGAAAATAGGTGTTAGGTTTCGCATGATGTGTTTAAGTTATTGAAAGAATGTATATGTTGGAATATTTACGCCCGAGTTCTTGGCGCCGAGAGGGACTTCACAAGCTCGGTTCTTCTCATCGCCAAATAAATATTTCAGGATATACATTCGAAAACTTGTTATTATCTTTCCCTATCAATTAAAAATGTTCATAATTTAAATATTGTTTTCAACACACAAACAATCACAATAACATAAAACTTTTCATAGTTGTAGCACGTATGAATATAACATAAAAGTAGTTCGGGAACCTAAAAACCGGTCCCGGACATATATAGTAGAATATGGCACTTTTTCATCTGACGCAAAGTGAATGGAAAAAGGGAGTGGGATATAAAATAGAAATTCATATAATTGTGTAAAACTTGTTTTCATCGTTAAATGGAGATACTACCTTATGTATTTATATTGTAATTATTAGGTAAAAAATTATTTTTCTCTCTAAGCAGAGCTATAACATGTATTTTACTTTTTAAACCCTAATTATGTATGTATGCGGTGAGAACATTGCGTATGAAAGATGTTTTTTAAATTAATTACTATTACATATTATCAATAAGACGAATGTGAAAGTGGAAACAACTTTTAATATATTAAGAAATCTAACGTTAAACCTAATCCTATATACCAAAATGGCTGTAAAGCATGACGTAATATAACTGAATTTCCAATATATAATTTATGCATTTGAATGTATCCATTTGCTCACAGATTTTATGTAATAATTGTGCTTATCGCATATCAGTAGTTGTATCAGGAATTTGTTGTAAGTCGCATTTACATCGGTTTATTAGTACAATGTGAAACTAATCATCATATCTAGTGTTAGACGCCTATTATTATTATAATTATTTTTTCTATCACCGAATGAAATTAAACTACAGTTGGGCAGTGATAATAAAAACGTATTTCTATTGGCTAATGTTTGTCACGTGAATTCATAACCCATAATTTGAACAGCTCTGTACATGGAAAACAGGTCTTCGGAATAACATCTCTAATCTACATTGTCCGATTCACATAAGATGGCGTGGCGGAGAAACATTTGATTATCATACGTATGATTCTTTCACTCTTCGGTTATGTCAAGCTGCACGTGGAAACGTTTTATTCCTCATTGGATACTCTTTTAAGTATGGTGACAAGTAGGAACAATTACTTTAGTCATTGTAATTTTGATGTTATTCTTTATTACAGATAATTTAAACTCGCCCAGGTCAAGAAAGGTTCACAAGACTCCACCCCGCCAGGTTGTATGGTTTTTACTATACTTACATTTATAAGATTGATACGACTTGTATTTGACTTTCGGACATTCGAATTCTGACTCACATTCTCTTTCATCAATCTCACCATAATTAGAATTGAAGCACGGACAATTACCTAAGAAAGAATTAGATAACAATAATTAGATCCGGAACAGCTAAAACATCAAAATGAAATTAGATGTTACATAGGCACTGATCATTTCATAATACAATTTACTGAGATTGGACTACGATTCATACTGAATGTATTGGCTTAAGAATATATACATATATATATGGTTGATGATGAAGAAATATGGTTCCAGAAAACGGTTTATCTTTCATAAAATGTACAGGTTCCACTATATTGCAAGTAACCAGTTATGCCAACCTGGGGCTATCCATTTCCACTCGATACAAATATTGCCAAAAACATACGAGAGGTCAATGGGAAAGCAGTGGTATTTAACAATGTCTCCTTGGCCAGCACACTCAGTTTCAAGTTTAATACCGACATTCTCCAAGCAGGTATCTACATCAGACGGAATCCAATTGCCTGTACCTATGGATACAATGGTCGGTACATGAGTTACAATGGTAAGGATTCGGGCAAAAATGTGTGCACGCATCTTTTACGAATTCAAAACAGAATTCCTAGCAAATTTAATCTTCTCTCCTCCTCATTCATATATGTATATCAATAATATTATTTCCTCCAAAACGAAACCTGAAAATACAGAGTTGAAATATTTAGAATTACAGAATACAATATGCATGTAAGCAGATATGTATGCGTGGTTAGAAAATGTATCGGCTTGATTAAATGAAGATGTGCCAATCAAACCTTTTTTACGTTATAAATTCGTTATGAAATATTGTGTAACATAATGTGGAGGTAATATCTCCGTAGAGACCCTCCATATATTACCAACCAGCGGTCAGTCGCCAGGGGCCTCTGATTTGGAAAAGTGAAAGTAAATAGGAAATGTAATATTAAAAGGGTCCACTTGAATGCACAATGAATTCCAACTTGTATGTAATAGTGATATGCACTAATATAACATAAATCCCAATATCAAAAATATGGTCTGCTCTTCTATACCTTGGTCTCAGCTATTCTAAACTTGTTCTACCTGAAGACCTGGCCATCTCTGTATATATACTCTAAAACAGTTCTAGAAATCACTGGATAGGAACAGTCAAGAAAATGATATTTCTACAAGGTTCGGGCTAAATATAGTGACATGATGACAGAGTTAGAATGTCCTTGAATAAACACACAAACAACTGATCTTCCTGAAAGGTCCAGATGCACAAAGTTCAACAAGTACAAATAATTGTAAACAAGCACCCATCAACCCTCATGATATACATCAATCTTAGTAGCTTAAAAGAAAAAAGCAAACATTAAAAAAAAGTTCATGCCCCTTTAAAATACAATTTCCATAATTCTGTGGGAAGATAGGGCCTTGTTATCAAAACTTCGCAAACATGACGGCTGAAAGTAAACCACCGTTTCTCATTTGAGCTTTCAACTCATGTGAGCGATAATTCTTAAAAAAATGAATTTTTATACCTCCCAAGTACTGATGCCCTTTGACCAATGACTGATTGACCTTGACACATTGACTAAACATCCTTCATTTAAGAGCCTATAACTTTCAAATGCATATGTCTGTACAAAAGTTAATGGTTTCATGTTTTCTATGTGCATTCATAGACTTGCTGATTACCCTTATCGTTGACTCAAAGTTTTCAAATGTATTTGTTAGTATAAACAATTCAAGGTTCCAATAAATGTTTTTTTTTCGATTTCCTAGAACTGTTGATTTTTACCTTAAGACCTTGAAAAATCTACAACTCCTATATGCATAAAAACGTTTATAGGAAAAAATTACAATATTCGAGGCGATTGTCATTTTTCATGTTCTCTATATATTTTTATTGTTCTTGTGACCTTGACCTTTGAATTTGCGATCTTGAATGTCATATTTCCGAAATTTATGCATTATGTATACATTTACAAATATTTGACCAGTTTGGATCCCGAGAGAGGTAATTCTTTTTCTTTGCAATTTAAAGTGGATTCCACAGTGTATAATCACAGTTATATTTGGGCTAAATATACCTAGTGCTTTATGAAAAGAAGTGGTTAATCCTTAAGCTTAGATTAACTTACATATGTACAATTATTTACTTGTTTACAAAATATCTTGCTTAGATCAAATTGAAGTTATAAGTTGTATTTATCGTGAATAAATATCCTGTAAAAATCTGATAGGCTAATTACCAAAAACCCTACAGCAATTACTACAGGACGTTTACAGTTCATCATAACAAAATAATTTATCTTTTTACGTTCGATGCGAGATAATCAGAGTAGATTTAGCAAAATCTTACTCTTTAATTTGCTCTATCTAAAGGTTTTCAAACCGAAAGTAGAAGACTGCAAAACACATAGGTGCGTGACGTTTTTAGTCTTCATACCTACTTACATTCGATGCGAAATCTAAATATTCACGGGAGATTTAGCAAACACTTACTGACCTTGCAATATTTAAAGTTTTTTCAAACCGAAAGTAGAAAACCTACAAATGCTATAGACGCCAAAATATTGATCTAGTGTTTTTCAGTTCATCAAAGATCTACTAAAATATTCAAACTGTTAATCTAAATTCGATGCGACATCAGAATTCGGAAATGTGTTTGAAATATGTGAAAACAATTATGAAAATTAATAATACAATGTAGTAATTAATAGTGAATATTAAACGTAGATAGAAATTACAACCCCCCTTGAATTTCTGATACAAATATACATATATCCGAATGCACCAGAACAATTTCATTTTTTATTTATTTTTAGTTAAAGCCTATATATACACAGCAATACCTCCATTTTAAAAGTCAACACCCAAAAAGTTGCAGAAATTCAATTTCATACACATTAGCACGACGCTTATGTACTATTATCGTGCATCAGCCCTTAGAAAAACACGCTAGGATTAATTAAGATACGCCTTGAAAGAAGGGGGATATTATTTGACTCTAATAAACAAAGGGATAGACCTAGCCGAATCTTTTCCACTATTAGTGCTGAGACATTAAAAACCAACCATTAGCATTTGTAACAACTTTTGATAAATGCAATCCAGAAAAATTGAACGAAGCATATAAAGGTTTAGATAATTTACGAGTAGATGAAAAACTAAATAAAATTTTAGATGAAACAAAAATTATAAAAAGTAAACGACAACCTAAAATTCTCAAACAGTTACTAACTCTTGCCCACTTTACAAATATTGAACATTGTAACATCGGGTGTGTAACCAAACGCAAAAATAAAAGTTCATTAATTTTCATCAAAAGAATATTAAATTGCAATTCTAAGAACGTAATATTATGTAATTGTATGTAAAAATTGCAATGAAGAATGTATTGGATGTACAAAGTCACTAAACAAAGAGTAGCTCTACACTAAAGCAATATAAAGTTACCGCAAAATCGTAATTTATTCGTTTTTGGACATATATTTCAGTGTAGTAAAGGGAATTTCATAATCATTCTAATATATCAAACAGATGACTATTCGAATATTACACTCAAAGAGCAAGAGGGGTCAAACGTAAAAATGATTATTCAGCATAACCATCATAGAATGGAAATAAAATGAAATTGATTCTCTCAATATGCTTAATGAAGAAAACATATTTGTCTATAAATTCCATGTAACATAAGAAAACACAGTGAAGCAATATCCATTGCTGAAGTATGTACAATGTAGTATAAACTAGAGGGTGTATAAAATCAAGAGATAGGAAAGGAATCTCACATATGTATATACAATGTAGTATAGACTAGAGGGTGTATAAAATCAAGAGATAGGAAAGGAATCTCATGTCACATATGTATATACAATGTAATATAAACTAGAGGGGTATAAAATCAAGAGATAGGAAAGGAATCTCATGTCACATATGTATATACAATGTAATATAAACTAGAGGGGTATAAAATCAAGAGATAGGAAAGGAATCTCATGTCACATATGTATATACAATGTAATATAAACTAGAGGGTGTATAAAATCAAGAGATAGGAAAGGAATCTCATGTCACATATGTATATACAATGTAATATAAACTAGAGGGGTATAAAATCAAGAGATAGGAAAGGAATCTCATGTCACATATGTATATACAATGTAATATAAACTAGAGGGTGTATAAAATCAAGAGATAGGAAAGGAATCTCATGTCACATATGTATATACAGTGTAATATAAACTAGAGGGGTATAAAATCAAGATATAAGAATAAAAAAATCGCAAACAAGACTGTTAAACCAAACGTTAAATTTGCGGAACTTTGACATCAAACACGGTTTTCGATATCCCTGTGTCTATAATTTGTCAGAGAGTAGTTTACATCTGTATATGAAATGTTCATATGTTGAACACAACCTGGCATATCGGATCATTTGTGAAATATAAACTCCATATGCGGATGACTCTCATGTTGCATTAGTATATACAGACTAGACTAGACAAAGCCTTGAAATATGAAGGAATCTTATGTCGCATAAGTATATTTATTATACCTCTGACATGTATCTTTACTTCTGATTAGACAAAATCGTATCACTGATCTAAAACATTCTTTAAGTCACCATGAAATATTTATGTCACTCTCTTATGGAGGTTTATGTCACCCTCTCGTGCGCAGAAATTGATGAGCGTATGTTTTTTTTAAAATATAGTAGGCTATGAGTTCATTAGGTGTAACCTCCAACACATAGTTATAAAACGGACAATTGCTCCATGCAAACTGTAATGGAGAGAAACAACAGCCGAAATTTAATGATTTGACAGGATTTATACATCGTTGTCAAATATATTTGCTGGAATTAGACTTGATGGAGGCTTAAGATTATAAAACGAAGCAAAGAATGATCAAACATATTGAGAGTAGTGAGTGTCGAAGGCACTGTGTTGCAATCGTTATGAACTTACGTATGTCAGTTTGTTAGTTGTTGTTGTTGTTGTTATTGTATTGTTGTTTAACGTCCCACTCAAGAATCTTTCACTCATATGGAGACGTCACCTCAGCACTTACGGGCATTGAGCAGTGAGGGTTCTTTAACCTGCCGACCCTACTGTGACACGGGACCTCGGTTACTGTCTCATCCGAGGGACAGGAAACCGACCTGCCACCGGCTGGTCTCGAATTCACAACCTCACGGTCCAGAGTCGAACGCGCTACCAATATAATAAACATAATACCAAAGTTATAATGCTCAAGACGACATCGTTTCTGTCAATTAGACTTCATCAGTTGAGCTCCAATTTGAAAAGTATGTGTTTTTTCTAAAGATAAAGTGGTATCATACAAGACCAAATAATATCTCTAAAAGAATAGACGAAATCCGTCTAGGAGTAACCACTGTAAAAATGTCTATCTTAGCTATGACTATCTTAGCTCTAAAAAAAATTTCGAATTCAAATGGTGTTGACAGTGCCAAATATTACTTTAGTATAAGATGAACGGCTGGTACCGAAATAGCAGGTACTAGGTTTATGTATTCCCTTGGGAACTCAAACGGTCCACCAGCAGTGGCAACGACCTAGTGGTTACAAATATTATAAACATAATACCAAAGTTGTAATGCTGAACACGATATCGTTTCTCTCAATTAGACTTCATCAGTTGAGCTCCAATTTGAAAAGTTTGTTCTAAAGATAAAGTGGTATCATACAAGACCAAATAATGTCTCTAAAAGTATAGCCGAAATCCGTCTAAGAGTAATCATTATAAAAATGACTATCTGAGCTCTAAAAATGGTGTTGACAGTGCCAACTGAACCAGGCCGGATCAGTTTGTTAGTTATGTTACATTGCCTTCGGTATAATAAAACAATTATTGCCCTTGTTTTTGGGTTAACATGAATATTTGCCCACTCTCGATGTGTTATGTCACTTTACAAGGGATATAATTGCATAATATATAGTACAGGATTTCTCTTTCTAAGTCAAATCGGCTTAATCCTTGCATCTGTTTAATATCAACGCATATAAATGTATTTTAGACTTGTATCAGTTTTTGTAATTTTGAGGTAACATACTTCATGAATATGTCCAAATATAAAGAAAAAGAAGGAACGTTCATATCATAAAAAGTAATACTTTTATGAATATAATATGAGTATTGTATAAAGTAAAATAAAAATATCAATTGAATAGATATAATTCAAGTATAACAATGAAAGAATGATAATTGGTTTGCTAACGGATTGCTTCCCTTTAGCCGTCAAATGACTCAATTAGACAATTACAACTTATACCTTGTCGAGTGATATATATATATATATATATATACCAGCAAGGATAACTAAAGGTACTTACTTGGAATTACAAAAAATAAGCAGTTATATGTCTAATACATCTTCATAGTAGTAGATATCACACTGCCTTACAGTCATATATGCAGACGCAATATTATCTACACATTCAAGAGCGCACATACAAATCTCAAATCTCATGTCTCAGGGTTAACACTATGTCTGATGTAACATAAATATAGGTACTCAGTTACATTAAATGAAATGTTGAGTTACCTGATTTCTTCCTCTTCACCTATTTCATTTGAATTTGACTCTGGACTCATGGCGGATGTGACCGGTCAACAGGGGATGCTTACTCCTAAATGGCACCCGATCCCACCTCAGGGTTCCCAGAGGTCCGTGTTTGTCCAATATCACCATATTTCTTGGACATCCTGAAGATTTATACTATGGTATCCGAGATTTTGTTAGATAGAAAATATTTGAAAATACAACAAATAGTTATCTCCCCTTGGATCTCCATCAATGATCATGCTCATCCCCATAATTCTGTGGGGCGCAGTTTTACTTTTTAATATCAGTAAGTGATATCACTCTTTTGAATAGGTGATATTACTTATGCGAATAGATGATATCATTTTTATAAATTCTTAAGTGATATCACTTATACGAATGAGTTACATCACCTATTCGAATGAGTGATATCACATACTCGAATAGATGATATCATAATGAATCAATGCCAATGAATGCTCCACACACAAAAATAAAATATATTCCTGGGTCTAACAAAAATATGACTTGTGTCATCTTTGGCATTATAAATTATTTATTTTTTTTGTTTTCCTACATTTGGTCCAAAGAATTATATAGGGTGTTTTAAGTTCAACCACTTTTAAAACAGTTCTGTGTGGAAATCGGACCATAGTTCAAAATTGCAGGAGTCGGGGATATGGTTTCGGTGGCTTTCTCTGCTTTGAATGCTGAACTCCGTCCAAATCCTACTCTGATTCTGCAGCGGTGCGCCTTTATCACGATACCATAATATCGTCCTTTGCCCTTTGTTCTTAGATATTAGCCCAGTGATATTCACTGCAGATCTACATTTATGGAAGAAATGGGGAGCATAAGGGTTTTACTGTTCAAATAGGTGATATCACTTATTCGAATAAGTGATATCACCTATTTGAAAGAGTGATATCACCTATTCGAAAGAGTAATATCACTTACTGGTATTAAAATGTAAAACGGCGCCCCATATAATTCCCCTGTACTATAACGACCTCAGGTTTTAATCAACCATAAATCAAAAAGAGAAAGCATGATAATACTATTTATCTTCTAAATATCATAAACATAATACAAAATACAAAAACATACAAAATACAAAGTTTTGAAGAAAAAATGTTCAAGAGGATAGTCTCTGTCAATAACACTTTATCTAATTCAATCAAATAATGATGGGGCTAAATCCATTCTTCACCAACTGAAGGAATTTTACCAAGATGTGACTCCCGATATTCTCGAACGATTACGTAATGAACGAACCTGGAGACTTGTAATAGACGTACAAGTCGGTCTATATCAGCTTTCAGTCTCACAGTGTATACCTAGAGATTTCCCGTCCCGTAGCCTTTAGCTGAGAAGACTATTTTATTTTAGAAAAGCGAAATTTTAAAGTAATTGAAGAAAAATGAAGTACCAATGAATATTCCGCACTCCAAGTTCATTAGAATACGACAAACAGTCTCAGTTTGAAGAACAATTGCAAGTTCCAAACGGGATAGGACTAGGTGTCCAGAAGGAGTCAGCATCCCTATTAACATGCATCAATCATCGATAATGTTCCATAGAAACCTCTTATATTTGGTGAAAAAGGTCAACGTGGATTATAATGCCCTCATTTTGTTTTAGATTTGATTAGCGAAAGAGATTGACTGTACATGGTCGTGTTATAGAATACAACAACTTGCAAAGGAAACAAACAGTTAGCATCTCGGTTCAGTTTTACTTACAGGTATATTGACTATGTTCTGTCCATAAATTATTCAGAATTTCAGAATTACCTCGGCCAGATGTATCCTGTTGAGCTAGAGATCAGTGAGACGACAGAGAGCAACACATCTGCTTCTTACCTAGATTTACTCCTGTCGATTGGAAAAGGCGGTCAAATTAACACATCCCTCTATGACAAACGAGACGATTTCCCTCTATGACAAACGAGTCAATTTCCATATCACAAACTTCCCGCTTCTATGTAGTAATATTCCATTTTCTCCTGCCTATGGCGTTTTCATTTCACAACTTATACTTTATGCCAGGGCATGCTCTTCATATGAATGTTTTATTCTGAGAGTTAAACGACTTAGCCAATAAACTACTTACACAAGGTTACGTTGTTGAACGCTTGGAGTCGTCGTTCAAGAAGTTTTATGGTCGATACGGGGATCTTGTTAAACATTATGAAGTCCTCCCTCTCAGAGATATTAGATAGCATTCTGGATCACGGCTACGGACAGTGGCTCCGTTTCACCAATCATGCTTTTCACGAAACTTGACCTCATCACCAAACTTGACCTTTTTACCGATTTTGACCCGTTCATCGAACTAGAAATCATGGAATATTTGCAACGGGTGTGGCATTCCAGCAGAAGACGCTGACTCCTTCCAGACACCTGGTCTTATCCCGTTTGGGATTCGTAATTGTTCTTCATGTTGATACCATTTGCACATCTAATTCGTCGTGTTATAATGGACTCGAGTTTTGATCATTGACTGGTACATCTTCAGTTTTACTTAGTAACAATATCAAGCGTTCAACAACAGATCCTTGTGAGCTCGCGAACGGTACTACTTTTAAAACAAAAACAAATATCGTATGAAATAAATCATGGAGATTGTTTAAATTATTAAATATATATCAGGAGTTATTGCTTCGACAGGGGATGCTTACTCCTTCATGGCACCTGATCCCACCTGTTGGTTTCCAGATGTCCGTGTTTATCCATGTTACCAGATTTGTATCTATATCCTGGACATCCTAAAGATTTATACTATGGTATCTGAGATGTTTTATATGAATTAATAAATAAATATTTTTATCAGTGGAGACATTGATATTGTTCACTGAGTAGTATTATGTGCAGGTTGCGGAAAGATAACACGTAAATTAATTTGAACAACCCGATAATTAATTTGAACAACCCGTAAATTAATTTGAACCTGAAGTGGATATAATTTTTATTTATTTTAATAGCGTTAGTCATTTAATTATGAGACAAACTATTATTCATTATAAACTCGTGTGGGATAGTGTAATTCCACCAAGACTCAGCAGAGCCTCAGACCATTGATATTCCACATTCGTAATAATAAATGATTCTATTAGTCTGACACAATATATCAGCATTGACTGTAGCCAGTGAGATAATTATGAGTAAATGTAATTATATTAGATGATAAGGTGTGAATCAGACATCTACTAGTATACAGGCAATGAGTTAGGATATTGGTAGGCGTTATGTCCACATAAAAATGCGTAATATGCACTCAGACAACAGGTTACAGAGGAGAGCATGATTTACATATGGACTTAGTTTGATAGTTCACTCTATTTTCAATCTTTAGACCATAAGTTTATCGGTACATGTCGTATAGAGATACAAAACAATGGTGTAAATAACAACGGTGAAACATGACTTAATTTCACAAGTACAAAGCACAAGTTAATAATTCATACCAACATATAAAGTTTGTTTGTTTATTGTTGTTTAACGTCCCATTCCAGAGTCTATCACTCATATGGAGACGTCACCAAATGCCGGTGAAGGGCTTCAAATTTTGGCCTATGCTTAGCACTTACGGCCATTGAGCAGTGAGGGCTCTTTAACGTGCCGACACCTACTATGCATGGGACCTCGGTTTTTACTGTCTCAGTACGAAGGTCCGGAAACCGATCTGCCGCCGGCTGGACTCGAACTAAATAATAAAAAAAATGCTAAATGTAATTTAATTGTTAAATGTATGAAATTTCTCTGCAAAAGCATGACAAGTTAAAATTAACAAATTTATACCTTGATATTAACAATTTTATTTTGTTGGCATTTTGTTGGCATTCTATATATATATATATATATATATATATATATATATATATATATATATATATATATATATATATATATATATATATATATATATATATATATATGTATATATATCCCAATAAAGGGAGTTCTCTTTAAGGTTTTGAACACTTAGTAATTGTAAAAGTTTAAAGGTAGCTCTTATTTTATAGTATTTTTATGTATTTTATTCTTAAATTTGTATATTTTTGTTAAATCAAAACAGTGATATTCATCTTCAATTTGGGACAGATTACAATTTTCACATAAACTTTTATTTCTTTGTATATTTTGATATCTTTTTTTGGATAAACGTGAAATAAGAAGAATATTTTGTTAGATAGTATTGCAGATGAACCCCGCTAACAATATATTTATATAAATAACACTTATTATAATTGTCAAGTGATTCAAAAATCGTTTGAGTCTCTTGATCTTCCAACCACTGTCTAATTGCTGGTAAAAGTAAATTGTCATTTGGTGTTTGCCTTAGTAACACTTTCCCAAAATCTAAAGCAAAAGATTTATCTTTCACAAACGCCTCCTAGTTCTCATTTATTTCTTACTTATCTCGGCATCTGCGAATAATATTTTATACGAGTTTGATAATATACAGTAATCATTTTGTAATAATTTAAACCAATAGTTGATAACACTGTGCACAATTAAGATTTTAAAGGCAAGCGACCTAGTTCTGTATAAATCTTTGAATTACGAGTATGTTTTTTCACACATAAAATTCTTTTACAAAAGTTTAACTGTATTTTATCGATTTCAACATTACGTTTTCCCTATATTTCACATGCATACAATAGTACACTATCAACGTAGCTATAAAAGTTTTAATATAGTTTTAAAATTCAAATTCAAACTAGAACATTTGTTTACTAGGCTTAACAGAGCTTTTCAACCTTGATCAGCTATATGTTTTGAAACAGTATTAAATTTATTGTTGTAATTGAAAAGACAACAAAACTGATCAACTATCTTCAACTGGTATTTTTTTCGTTGGTCAAAAAATCATTTTGACGCCGCACAGGTCCGCTATTTCTGAAAATACAACTTTTGTTTTTATCTATATAAACACGAAAAGAACATCTGTTAGTAAGCTGTTTTCGTTGAGAGCATCTTTCACAAGACAACTTACTAAACTAATCCCCCTAAATTGTTAGGGTCCTGTAAAGATTCCTTTTATGAACTGGGAGAATAAGTTTGCTAGTCTATGATATGGGAAAAGAACCAGATTCCAATATATCATTAAACAGTTCGTGAAGGGAAGATAAAAAAATATGTTTTCCGACTATTAAATATTCATTCAGTAAACCGTCAATTCCATGTGATTTACTGCGTTTAAGATTTTTGATAGCTGCAATAATTTCCTCCTTACTTATAGGATTATTTAACTCATCAATGTCAGCGAACTAGGAATTGAAGTTGTTGTTGTTGTATTGATGTTTAACGTCCCACTCAAGAAACTTTCACTCATATAGAGACGTCACCAAATGCAGGTGAAGGGCTTCAAATTTTGGCCTATGCTCGGCACTGACGGCCATTGAGCAGTGAGGGTTCTTTAACGTGCCGACACATACTGTGACACGGGACCTCGTGTTTTACTGTCTCATCCGAAGGACGGGAAGTCGACCGGCCGCCGGCTGGATTCTAACTCATGACCTCACGATCAAGAGTTGAGCGCGCTACCGACTGAGCCAGGTCGACTCACTAGAAATTAAAGATAAAACAAAATCGAATACACGCGCTTCATACTTGGACATTTTTCTTACTCTATACGACAGACGCGACGATTTCGGCTTTCCTATCGTAAATTTTCCACATTAATTAGTAATATCCCACAATCGCCTGCATATGGGGTTCATATCTCACAACTGATCCTATATTCCAGGGCGTGTTCAACATATGAACATTTCATTTACAGAGGTAAACTACTCACTGACAAATAATTGACACAGGGATATCGAAAACAATTTTTACGGTCGGTATAATAGTTTTTTGTTTGCGATTACTCTGTTCCACCAAGTGAAATGCTGAGCTGCCTATTCCATGGCGGTTGTTGAGACGTGTGTACCTATTGTGACGAGGATTAGTTCCTCGTGTATTTCATTTGGATTTCACTGTGGACTCACGGTGGGTGTGATTGGTCGACAGGGGATGCTTACTGCTCCATGACACCTGATCCCACCTCTTGATTTCCAGAGATCCGTGTTTGTCTTATTTTTACCAGATCTGTATTTATTTTCTGGACATCCTAAAGATTTATACTTTGGTATCTGAGATTTTTTTACATTACGTTTTCATAATTATGAGTATCAGTACCAATTTCAAGTGTAGACGATCGTTTGAAATGTGTGAATTAATAATCTAATGATGAAAACGGCTGTTTGTTACATTTGTTTTACGAAAATTAGAATAAAAATATTAACGATTATTTATTCGTTTGTTTGTTTATTCGTACTTATATGGAGACGTCACCAAATGAATGGCTTCAAACCTATGCTGTACGGTTAGATGAATCTTTAACTCTACTTTGACACGGGACCTAGTTTTTCGCTCATCCGAAAGACAGGAAACCAACCTGTTTTCATAAGTCGAGCGCGCTACCGACTGAGCCAGGCCGGCTCTTATTTATTCGTATATATTCACGAATGTCAACCTCTGTGGTTAGATAATCTCTCCTTAGTTTTCGCTTCATTTTTTATAATCGTTTTTATTTCTAATTAAAATATTTCGTGTAACAGGTGTTTTGTTTTTATTGAATATTTTTAAAGAATCTATATATTTCTTATGTACATCTTTAACTTGTTTTTAAAATAAAAAAAAAATCTCAGATACCAAAGTATAAATCTATAGAATGTCCATGACATAGATAAAAATCCGGTAAAAATGGACAAACACGGACCTCTGGAAACCAAGAGGTGGGATAAGGTGCTATGGAGGAGTAAGCATCCCCTGTCGACAGGTCACACCCCCCGTGAGTCCACAGTCAAGTCCACTGAAATACGTGAAGAGTGAATCCTCGTCACAATTAGTACAGACGTCTCAACAACCGCCAACGAAAAGGCAACTCAACATTTCACTTAGTGAAACAGAGTAATCGCAAACAAGACTATTATACCGAACATAAAATTTGCTGAACGTTGACATTAAACGCGGTTCTCGATATCCCTGTGTCAATAATTTGTCAGTGAGTAGTTTACCCCTGTATATGAAATCTTCATATGTTGTACACGCCCTGGCATGTCGGATCATTTGTGAAATATAAATTCCATATGCGGGTGACTGAGGGATATTACTACTTAAATGTGGAAAATTTACGATGGGAAAGCCGAAATCGTCGCGTTTGTCGTATAGCTTAGTTGCAAATTTCCCATCTGTGTCTAAGTAAGTAAAATGTCTAAGTATGAAGTGTGTGTGCTTGTTTCCGTTGTATCTTTAATTTCTAGTTCGCTGGGATATATCGCATTGACATATGTATGAAAATTGTCATTATTAATTGACAAAACGTCGTCGATATATCTAAATGTCAAATTAAAGGACACCGCTAACTTTTTCTTCTTTTGATTCAGCAGTTTCTGAATGAAGTCTGCTTCGTATAAATAAAGGAACAGGTCGGCCAATAAAGGGGCACGATTGGTTCCCATAGGTATGCCGACAGAGTTTGTTGAAAGACCACGTCTCCGAACATTACAAATATATTGTCTATTAGAAATTTCAGCATGTTTTATATCAACTTCAGTGTATTTATGTGTAGAATCAGAGTGGTGTTTGACAAAATAAGTATCCTGATAGCCAATCACCAGATATCTAAATTTTCGGGTACCACCTTTATTGAAAAGTTGTCTATGATGCTAAAAAGTTTTTTTTTTAATTTTTTATGTGGAATAGTTGAGTAAAGTTGTTTTGATACTGTGAATTCGAGAAAAATTGTGTGCCTTTAAATTTTCTAAAAGCTGTTTAGAATTTTTTAGTATCCATAAAACCGTGGATTGTCTGATATAGCAACCATATGGTTAACTAGGAGACTTCTTGTATTCACTATGTCTATAGTCACATTATATACAGACTTTTTGCACTAGCAGACGATACGTAGGCACATTATATACAGACTTTTTACACTAGCAGACGATACGTGGCCAGATTAAATACAGACTTTTTACATCAGCGTACGATACGTTGCGACATTATATACAGACTCTTTACACTACCAGACAATACGTAGCCACATAATATACAGACTTTTTACACTAGCAGACGATACGTTGCCACATTATATACAGAATTTTTACACTAGCAGACTATACTTAACCATACTGTATACAAACTTTTTACACTAGTATACGATACATAACCACATTGTATACAGACTTTTTACATCACCGGACGATACATACCCACATTATATACAGACGTTTTATATCAGCAGACGATGTATAACTACATCTTATACAGACTTTTTACACTAGTAGACGATACATAACCACACTATATATAGACTTTTAACACTAGCAGGCGATAAATAAACATATTGTATACAGACTATTTACTAGCAGACGATACATAACCACACTATATACAGACTTTTTACATCAGCAGACGATGTTTAACCACATCATATAGAGACTTTTGACATAGACAAACGATACATAACCACTTTATATACAGCCTTCCTACACAACCAGACGATATATAACAACTTTTTTTTAATCAAGAGTTTACATATAACTACTGCCAAGAATAAAATGATTAATCCTGTATTGAAACCAAAGCAGTTTGGTAGATGCAAATGATTGAAATGGTAAAAGGTATTTGTCATTTCAAAGAATATGTCATTTCATTTTCTCTTTTCTGTGGGTATAGAATTTTTATTTGACAAAATTTTATACATTTCACGGAATGTAAGATTTCATAAGAATTTTTAGATATTGTGAAATAAACGGATTAAAAGTCTTTCCTAGATATTTATACTTTGGTATCTGAGAAGATTTATATTGAATAATATTTTTATTTTGTATGTCTCTACTTATCGCCCTTATCAAGGACAAATAGTTTTTAAAATATATTTTAGTAATAATTATATTTAGCAGAATAAAAGAAATGGTGTATACTTAAAAGTTAAATAAAAACATAAAAAGTATTCTTTGATCGCTCTTTATTCTTAAAGGCATAGTTTAATATACTATACGTGTGATTGAGTTCTCAGTTTGTTTAATTTGTGTGGTTTGTAATAGATTAGAATTCCTTGCTTTCATTGTCAGTATACAATGTATTGAAACAGAAAAACAGTGGGTTTTGGAATAAAGTTTTTATTTAAAGATGCCTCGCATGATTGAAAATGATCGTTTGTGTGCTATTGGGATGCTGGAAGCTTGGAAGTCTCAAAGCATTGTGGCAAGGTAGTTTGGAGTTCATATTACAGTGTAAGTGCTTTATGGAGACGATAACAGTGATGTTTGGAGACATGGTCTTTCAACAAAGTGTCGGCATTCCTATAGTGCCCCTTTATTGCCCGACCTGTTCCTTTATTCATTCGAAGCAGAAGCAGAAACTGTTGATTCAAAAGAAGAAAAAGTGAGCGGTGTCCTTTAATTTGACATTTAGATATATCGACGACGTTTTGTCAATTAATAATGACAATTTTCATACATATGTCAATGCGATAGATCTATATCCCAGCGAACTAGAAATTAAACATACAACTTAGACATTTTACTTAATATAGACACAGACAGGAAATTGGCAACTAAGTTATACGACAAAAGCGACGATTTCGGCTTTCCCATCGTAAATTTTCCACATTTAAGTAGTAATCTCCCTCAGTTACCCGCATATGGAGTTTATTTTTCACAAATGATCCGATATGCCAGGGCGTGTATAACATATGAAGATTTCATATACAGGGGTAAACTACTCACTGACAAATTATTGACACAGGGATATCGAAAACCGTCTTCCTTGCGATTACTCTTTTTCACTAAGTGAAATGCTGAGATGCCCTTTCGTTGGCTTCTGTTGAGACGTCTGTACCAATTGTGACGAGGATTAACTCCTCACGTATTTCACTGGACTTGACTGTGGACTCACGGGGGGTGTGACCGGTCGACAGATGATACTTACCCCTCCATGGCACCTGATCCCACCTCTTGGTTTCAAATGGTCCGTGTTTGTCCATTTTTACCGGATTTTTATCTATGTCCTGGACATTCTATAGATTTATACTTTGGTATCCGAGATTTTTTTATATTCTAGATATGTAGGTCCTACATTTAAGACTTAATTACTAGTATTAAATATATTTTTTGTCAAAATTTTCCACTTTGAATTAATATCTCAAACTAGACGTCGTATCAAAGTAGTTTTTAAAGCTTTTATATAATTCAACAAGTATGTCATTTTCCGCACCTTTATTATATACTTGGGAGAATAAAAGTAGTGTTGTCTACATACTGTTTGATTTTATATCCTGCATCATTGATGGCTATGCCATCAATATTTCTTTTTTTTTTTTAATTTTTGATTGACATGATTTCTGCACATAAAAGAAATATATAAGTAGATATTGGGTCGCCCTGTCTACAATCACGAAAGGGAGTAGAAAACCTGATTGTTTAACAGCTGGAACAGAACGGTTTTGAAAAACAGACATCCACTTACGAAGTGCCAAAGTTAAACAATGTTAAAGTTTTATCAATAAAATCCCAAGAAACTGTACCAAAGGTTTTTCAAAATGTATCATTAACAGGTTTCCAGAGATAGCATGTTCTTCGTTGTAACTCATTATGTCATAAATCAACCTGGGCTAATATTTTCTCCAGTGTACAGTACCTACCTGGAATAAAGCTTGTTTGGTAAGACCTTATTATACTTTGTAAAACTTATTTCACTCTACTCGCAATACACACAGACCCAACTTTGTACATAACATTGAACAATGAAAGATGACGCCAATTTTTCATAAACTATCATTGGGAATTATGCCCTGTTTTTTTAATTACAGAAAGATCCCCAATTTCATATCCAAAATTCAAAGACCGAACAACAAAATGGCCCACATCTTTCGAAAACATTATGAGAAATTCAGTGGAAAAGTAATCTGACCCAGGGCTTTTATTATTACCCATGTTTTAGTGCAGCTGATGCCTCATCGTACGTTAGTTGTCATTCTAATTCACGTCTGCCATTTTCACTAGGTCTGTCTATGTCAAGTCCATGTAAATTTTCCTATAAATTCATATCTATTTCCTCATTAACACTATAATATAAAACATCTCAGATACCAAATTATCAATCTTTATTGTCGCATAGCTTAGTTGCCAATTTCCCGTCTGTGTCTATAGTAAGTAAAATGTCTAAGTATGAAGCATGTGTGCTTGATTCTGTTGTATCTTTAATTTCTAGTTCGCTGGGATATATCACATCGACATATGTATGAAAATTGTCATTATTAATTGACAAAACGTCGTCGATATATCTAAATGTCAAATTAAAGGACACCGCTAACTTTTTCTTCTTTTGAATCAGCAGTTTCTGAATGAAGTTTGCTTCGTATGAATAAAGGAACAGGTCGGCCAATAAAGGGCCACTATGGGAATGCCGACAGTTTGTTGAAAGACCACGTCTCCGTACATTACAAATATATTGTTTATTAGAAATTTCAGCATGTTTTTATATCCACTTCAGTGTATTTATGTGTAGAATCAGAGTGGTGTTGGACAAAAGAAGTATTATGATAACCAATCAATAGATATTTAAATTTTCGGGTACCACCTTTATTTAAAAAAAAAACAGTTGTCAATGATGTTAAAGTCTTTTTTTTTATTTTTATGGTGAATAGTTGTGTAAAGAGTAAAGAAGTCGTATGTTTTGATACTGTGAATTTGAGAAAAATTGTGTGCCTTTAAATTTTCTAAAAGTTGATTAGAATTTTTAAGTATCGACATCTGATTTACACCGCTTCTGGAATAAGCAACTGTACAGTATTGCTGAAGTTTCTCCTTAACGGCTGTCAATTTCTTGGTAAGGAGTAAAGATAACGGTTTGATAGAACATTTGCTGGATCCTGCTATGTACCTCTGTTTATATGTTTTTTTATGAAGTTTAGGTATCTAATATGAATATGGTAGCTCAAAATCAGTATCGGTTGTAGGTATATCAAAAGAGATCTCGTCCTTCGAAAGTGAGCTACGTGTGTATGTAGGATTACCAGAATTCGCATTAAGCCCTAGCTCTTCTAATAAACAACCAAAGTAATGTGCCTTGCAAATAAAAATTATATTATTTGAGACTTTGTCTGCTGGGACCAGTACATAATGGTTATATAATCTATCCAGTTCAGCTTTTATCCATTCAGACAAAGTGTCTGGTTCCACGTCTTCATGTTTGGCCCATCGTCTGTCAAAATATTCGACAGAATTCATAACTAAACTGAAATTCTGACGGTAATTAAAGGAAAGGATTCGCGGTATTTAGGACCTCTTAAAATAAGGTTTTTGAGGTTTTCGTTTTTAACAACAGAAACGTCGCTAGTGATATGACATGCCCGATAGGATTATATTTGACGGGAGATGATGCACATGAACATGTGACGGTGTTGTGTAGAAGATGGTTGATGTCTAGGCACTGCAGAACTCGTTTATAATTGAATAGTTTGTATGCGATGCTAGGTGTATATCTATATGAAATGCAAGGCGTGGTCTTCAGTTTAAAATATGGGAACACGGGACTGAACTTTGTTGTGATTTAGAACAATGCCAATGTTTAAAGCGTCTATACCTTTATTTGTAAACTGTCTCAACTTCTTTTAAAATTCTATTCTGGTTAATAATATCTGATCCATCGTCTGTAGTTAGATTTGGGATAATTTTTGAGAAAACGTTTCGAGACTCCAAATGACAAAACTACTTGGTTGGTTTCTCTCATTTTTTAAAATTCATTTAGCACTAGATCTAATCATGCTACCCTTAAGCCTATATTTTCTAATTACTTCAAGTTCATGTTTTATATGCGAGTTCGTCTACATTGTTTTATAGTGTGTTTCAAGATAGGTTCTATCTTGTGATAATCTATGTTCATGTAGATCACACTGCCTCATTTTATAACTTTAATAATCTATTGTTTACGCACGCATTTCTAAAAGTACAGTTTAAAGAAATAATTGATCATTGATTACAAATTGTATATGATAATTTGGAATACTATGCAAGTTATCTTTATTACATATTGGTGATTGGTAACATCAATGATTAAATCTTTTATTGAATCTAGATATGTTTTATCGTGTAATAGTGAATTATTAAACTTCCAGCGGGATTAACATAATCATACACATACATACATACATACATACAAACAAACATAACCACATTATGTACAGACTTTCTACATCAGCAGACGATACATAACCACATTATATACAGACTTTCTAGAGACGCAGACGATACATAACCACATTCTATACAGACTCTCTAGACAAGCAGACGATACATAACTACATTATATACAGACTTTCTACATCAGCAGACGATACATAACCACATTATATACAACCTCTCTACATCAGCAGACGATACATAAATAACATTATACAGTAAACGTGGATATGTCCGCGTATTAGTATTACGTTAATTCCTTGTACAAACCTTACGTCTGTGTGTACTTTACGTGATACCACACTTAACTGTAACCATTCCTGTTTTAAGCGATGATTCTTAGCACAAATGTAAGACTGGAACGCGGGGAGTAATTTACACATTACCACATTATATGCAGACTTTCTACATAAGCAGACGATACATAACCATATTTATATACAGACTTTCTACATCAGCAGACGATATATAATTACGTTATATGCATAGACTGATATACACGCATGTGCAATGTCATGCTGTAAATTTTGTATTTACACCCCACCCAGTAAATTCAAATTTACAATATGACACATATAATTTCAAGATTTATGATTCCCGATACCATATTACACACCTGCCAAGTAAGTATAACACGTGAGTGAGATTGTTGATATTACGTTAAATTCATTTTTCCATTTCTAAATGTGTAATTAATGTGAAGGAAATATGCTGTCAGCACATGTTGTTCATTAGCATACTTTATGTCATTTGTATCAGAAGCTGAAAGAGGAAAATAGTGAACACAACACACAGGGGTAGGTAGCCCCACCCCCGTTCCAATTTTTCCAATATAGCTACAACGTTGTAAAAATATATCATAAGCAGTTAGATTATTTAAATTGAAATTTAGGTGAATTTACTTTATTATTAATTTCATCATAATAAATAATCAAATAATATGTGGATATTCAAAAGGGAAATTGACAAACCAAAATAAACAAACCGGCATGCGTGTGTGGGGCGATCATTAGATCGATTCGTTATTGAACATGATTGTATCACATAATTCAAAATGTTTTAATTTTTTGCCATTTCACCTTTTCGCTTTGTGTCTAATGGGAAAATCTGCTTTTTATTAACTACTATAAAATGATGATAATTATCTATTATAAAAGTTTCAAACGTTCGACGGGTTTTCGCGTTTATATTACAAGGCGAAAAGGCGACGCTCGGTGGGTTCTCGCGTTTTAAACAAGGCGACGTTCGGTCAGTTTTCGCGTTTTAAACAAGGCGTAAAGGCGACGTTTCGATTATTTTCGTGTTTTCAACAAGGCGACGTTCAGCGGGTTTTCGCGTTTATTTAACATGGTGACGTTCGGTGGGTTTTGGCGATGGTCATAAAAGCTAAAAGGCGAGATTTTTAAAAGTCTAAAACGGTGCCTTTTCCTGTTAATTTTCTCGCCTTTTCGCGTGAACAAGTTTAAAAGATAATGGTTTTCTGATTTAGTAGTGTTTAATGCATTCGATAAGTAATGTGGTGAAATGAAAATGATATTCTTTCTCTATTTCTTGAATGTCACAACATATAAAAATACGATTTTGACTAAATATGTTATTTTACAAAAATATGGGCAGACATTCGAAATTTCAAATCCATAGCGAAAGTTCGACGTATGCCAATGTTCATACGGCGATAGCCTGGGGTCGAGGCTCATTGATTCTAACGCCAATCGACGAGGTAAATTGGGCCAGGAACCTAGGCTAACACGACGACGGCACATTTAGGTATGACGGGGCCTTAAAATAAAACATATGTTAACACTTAATTTCGAAATAAGCCGACAATAATGATTTTGGTACCGGACAATGTACACTTTATCAGCCCTAACAGAGATCGTAATGAAGGCGTAATAATTCGTTCAAATATGCCAGTACCCGGATCCATTATTATCATGGGCTACAAATAACATATTGCGAATGTATGAGGGTTTGGCTTTTCCATCATTCTTTATCAATTTATTGTTCCGTGCAAATATTACCTGATGTTGAAACTCGCCTATGTCTGTAACTTATCAAACTTTGGCTGTACGAGTGATAAAACTTACTAACATTTGATTTACTGTCACGTTTTAATTTTCAAATTTACTAGGGTAAATTTAGTCAAAAATTAAAACATACCATTTACCATAATGAGATCATCATTTACCATAATTAAGTCCCCATAATATGCATGTTATCACCGTTATCAGTTTTGTACTTAAAAGACTTAAAACAATTATATTGCTCTGTCGTGTTGTCAACTATAAATTTACCGCGTGAACGTAAATACAAAATTTTGTCAACATGTCCGGTAAAATTAGTACAAACAGCTAAAATGAGTCAGGTGTTCTTCAACTTCCCAAAGTTCTCCAGCAAATATAAACCAGAGAGAGATTGAGAGAGAGAGAGAGAGAGAGAGAGAGAGAGAGAGAGAGAGAGAGAGAGAGAGAGAGAGAGAGAGAGAGAGAGAGAGAGAGAGAGAGAGAGAGAGAGAGAGAAAATACTGACTGATACGGGGTCCTGGTATGCTCCCCTTGATTTGTCTTTATTATTATTATTATTATTATTATTAATATTATTATTATTATTATTTTATTTTTCAAACCCCGTAACTCCCTCTAGATCCACCAATAGGTGTACATACATCTATTTACATTAAAACAGTTATGTATATTCGCTGTCACGTCGACTTGGTGCATTTCATATAGATTTACCATGATTCTTTTATGCGTGGTTAGACTACAAATGTCAATATAAAAATATGTAAATATTTGTTACACAAGTTTACTTTGTCAGGCTGTTTCCGCAAAAAATAAGAAACTCCGGTCCGATTATCTAAATATATGTACATGTATACACAATAAAACAGAATAATGAATATACATTTATGCAAAAATTAGGATTATTTCTATGATAAATGTGAATATCATATAAAGAACTCCCTTTTATTTTATTATCCTGTAAAATCACAGATCCGCCTCAGACGCGCTTGCTTACATCTATCATTGCTGTTTGCAGACAATGATTATATCACAGCCACTTGAGAACTGCATACATTAGTAGTCGCGTTAGTCTAGCCTCCGGATACGATGACGGAATAGAATTTTTAGGTTCAATAAATAATGACGAATGTTGTTAAATTCCAACAACTATTAATAGAATATACCTGTTTATTTTTTATCTGGGAAAGTGTGCAAAGCCCGGACTAACTTGAGTGGGATCGTGCATATAAATACTAGTATTTTCCTTGCATATATCCATTGACTGTAAAATGGGAAGATCTAATTATAATTTCAACGGAAAACAATCATCCGGACCCTTGGAGGTATGGGTTTATAATATCTTTATTTTGTACATGTATATATGCGTGTTTGTCTTATTTAGAGTTAATTGTCCTATGTTTGTGCATTTCTTTGTAAGAAATTACTATGTGCATCATGATACAAGTAGTTATTTTTTACAAAAGAAATTACATATATGGCATAGGACATTATTGTTTTCTTTATAATTTTTTTTTCGGAAAGAATCAACGATTTTTTGTTTTCATTAGTTATAGATATATAAATGAAAGAAATATGATTTTACATAAGTTGAAATTATTAGTTCTAAATAATGATAAAAATAAGTTAGTAAAAATAACCCGTTTTTCGGTGTTTTTTTAATTATGTGATAATATTGTTATTATTTAATTAAATCAAAATAAGAAATACAGTTATTTACGTTAACGTTTATTATCATTGTTTATTTATTGTGGTTTATTAAAGTTACCGTGATTTTCCTTCGTCATTGAATATTTAAACTAATTATTATTAATTGATTATTAAAAAAGTCCGGATTTGAAACATATCAGAAGTACATGTGTATTTTTAAAATAACCTGCAAATTCACACTTCAGTGGTATTACTGATATTTTAAGACAAAGCGAACAACGTTTTATTATTTTCCTATTATTATAATAGGTGAGCTTGAATAACTTTATATGTGCGATCCCGTCCCGAAAAAATGATTTAAATTCATCATATGTAAATTGAATATTGTATCTTCATTTTGGGCGAGTTCATTATGCAGGCTGAAAAATTCAGTAGGTCAAAGAGATTTCGGCGATTAAGAAATGCAAGGTGTTACTTGTTGCCGTTACTGATGATGATGATGATGATGATGATGGCGATGATGGTTATCATTATTTGTATATATTTATGATACAAATCAATATTTCAGTTTCTTATTTACAATACAGTTCGGTAAACTTTAGATTTTGAGTTTTATCTGTTTATATATAAAAGTTTTTTTTATTATTTTTCATTTAAACTTTTGAACCTATTGACATTATCATTATGCTAACGATTGGTGTTGTGTTACAGTTGAAGTTATTCAACTGAACTGATACATAAACTTTAAGTCGCTCTCCATAATTAAAGGTAAATTCAAAATTTAATCACGGAAGTACATGACGACAGAGCTATTTGTATTTCTCATTTGCAGTTTAAAATGACCCCATTAACAAAACTACTAAGAAATCTTAAAACAATGATATAAAACACAGAATAAAACCAAAAATTAAAAATATATCCTCTCCTTTTGCTATCATATTACATCGTGTATATGTAATTATGGTCCACTCCCCTGTAGCCCGCCCTGGAAATATGTAGGGATAGGTGCGTCGTTTTAGTCAGCGCACTCCACAAGGAAGAAATGAATTAGCACTAACATGATTTTGTATCTAAAAATGGAAAGAAAATTATATATGTAGTATTTCTACAAATTAAATCATCGACCGTAAAATATCTATAAACATTTAAAACTGAATCATAGCAACTACATAAATTGGATTGGGATTGGAAGTTAAGATCCGTTCCTGCTCGTAAAAGTTGTTTGTTATTTACCTGTCTCATGTGAGTCAATATTTACCTGTACCTTGAATACCTTTGCATTGTTTTCTTTGTACTGAATATATAACGGACCCCTCTCTCTCTCTCTCTCTCTCTCTCTCTCTCTCTCTCTCTCTCTCTCTCTCTCTCTCTCTCTCTCTCTCTCTCTCTCTCTCATATCTATATTTCTATCACCTTGATGTACATTTCATATACAAAAATATTTCAATAAGATTGAGAAAGAAAACATCACGTGATTAGGGTTTTCTCTGTTACTTTTATCGCCGTTGAATAAGTTTTTGAACTGGAACAATATATCTTAAATATTACAAATAAAATATGTTATTTACAAACATCATCGAAGGGCATTATCTGTCACCAATATTTGTTTATATGATTTTCCACACGTCAATTATGCGAACCAAAATATAAAATAGTAAATAAAAAAAATGTGTCTAAAGAAAAGGAATAAATATTTGCCTTTCCGTGATCTAATCACTCCCTTATTCAACTGTTAATTATCTGATGACTTAAAGTAGCTTTTTTAACTTATGACGTCACAGCTATGAAACCGATTCTGTAATGACTGACGAACTGTCTTAATTAGTATAAACAACCACGTTTTACGTCAATGTTGTATATCATACAGTTGTAATAGATAGTCTATATCATAAAAACATATCATGTCACAATAAAAGTTACTCCCTAGACACCCTTACTAATAAACACACCTTTGAAATAAATTTTTACCTGAGATTTGTTGCTAAGATATTTACTGACAAAGAGTTCGTTATCCAAGAATCATTTACTCATAAACTAGGTGTAAAAAGGTCAAAGACATGAATTGGAATTTTTGGTCACATGCTAGAGCGATTTTTATGTCTCACTACTTAAAAAATAAATGGAACTAATGGAAAGATAAAAACTGACTGATAATGCTATATAGTACAAACATATGAACTTGATTTAATCAATATCATTTTATGATTATTTTGCATATTCATCTTCAATATCGTCGTCGTCACCATCACTTTTTGATTTTTTGTTTTGTTCTTTAACGTCCCACTCAAGAATCTTTCAAAAATTATTTTGATTTTTTTCTACTTTGACTACTTGTTTGTTTGTTTGTTTATTGTTGTTTAACGTCCCACTCGAGAATATTTCACTCATTTGACTACTTGTACTTAGTGTAAAATAGCAAATAACAAATCTTATATTCCTATATAATTTGTGAAAATAAGATCAGGTCACGGGGGTCGCTCCTCCTCTTATTAAAATTAGCCGACACCATACATAGGCGTCGGAAGCAAATTGGGGGGGGGGGGGGGGGGGGGGGGGGGGGGGGGGGGGGGGCTAAACCAACTTAAAACACACACACGCCAGAAGTGGGGGGGGGGGGGGGCTAAACCAACTTAAAACACACACACGCTAGAAACGTCTTGGGGGCTAAGCCCCAATTTTCAACACCTATGCCTAACTTTGCCAAAAAAGTGGGGGGCCAAGCCCCCCTAGCCCCCCCCCCCCCCGGCTCCGACGCCTATGCCATATTACTGAACAATTGTTGCGTGGGTCGTAAAACACCAGTAAGACAATTAACAACATTACTAAACCTAGTTAGCGGAATCTAAGGGCAATACCAATACAAAAATCTGGCAAAAAATTGGTCCAGACAAGCCCTGGTTGATGACGTTTAAAGCTGACAAAGCAAGTTCAAAACCAACGTATTATAATGATATGATATTTTTGAAACCTTGATTCCCGAATGTAAAGATATATCAACAATATACGAATGAAATAGCTTAATAGAGAGATAAATAGATACCGTGTATTGAATCAAACAAGGACAGATTGTATCACGTCCCACTAAGAAACTGCCACTTAACAAAACAATGTCACTTGTATAAATCTACCAAAGCACAGTGTTAAACCCGGAGTCCGTCAGAAACCCAAAACAATGTTGGCTATTTTCCCAAAATAGGAATTGTACAAGAAAAATATTTTGCAATGATCTGGTACAACGTACTACTGATCTCTAATACTGTGTACCGACAGGTATAGGTATACTTACCAATATAAAATGGCAGATGCATGTTTTATCAGAAACCAAAACAATAGTGTAAATTTCCCCAAAATAGGTGTGTACGTATTAAACCTTTTGTCGTGTCCATGCATTCATGTTGCTCTAATATTTTTGTGTCGACAAATAACCTGTCACCCCTGTTAAGATTTAATTTAGATCCGTTCTGTTTGTAAACATGTACCAATTTATGTTGGTGGACAGGTACCTTGTCAACCCCTGTCTTGGTATGATATAGACTCGTTCTGTTTCTCAGCAAGATCCAGTTCATTTTTGTAGACCTATACCAGTTTAGATACCTGGCTTTGATAATATAATGTATCTTATACGGCACTGATATATCTTCATGTTGACCGCAACAAACTCAGTATTTGTATGATTTTAGCTTTAACTAAGCGAGAGACCATATTATATTAACCCAGATACAATAAACAATTTATTACATGCATGTGTAATCATACAGTTATAATATAGAGTTCAATACGTCCGTGTAATACACAACGCCTTAATATTACACTGCAAATGAATACAGAGAATCCACCGGAGCTACTTTTCTGGAATTCAAGTCATCCAAAATATTTAACGACTTCCGTTTAAAGAGGAACGAATTATTAAACATGTATCTAGTTTAATAAATAAGGGGAATGTAAAAAATTCCAAACCACACAAATGTTTCGATTCGTATCACAGAGCTGTTGAAATCCGTCGGTCTTGCCGTCAAGACCCACGAAAATTGTCTATATCCGGCGAAAAAGCTGCTAGTGTCAGACAAAATGTCCGACGGCGAAGCAATGTTGACAAGTTGTATTTTTTTTAACCCTTTCACTTCTGAAACACCCAAAACCGCTCACTAAAAACCTCTCGTTAATATAGTGCCCAAATCGCCTGCTAATATTCCGATGCTGTATTAATGTAGCGTCCCAAACTGCCCACTAGTTCTTTCATTTTCTGGGAAGGAGACTACAACGTGATATCCTGTTATGGAAAATATGGCTGAGAATGAAAATCCGTGTCAGTTAAGAGGGAAAATATGAACTGAAACGAAGGGATTTGATCGTCTCGCTCATTGACACTTTCGATAATGGCGGCGCGATACATGGAGGATTACTTAGAGTATTTCAAGGGAATTCAGATATGGACGCAGGAAATGACTTTAAACTTGATGTTGATCAGCATGATCAGTGTTTCACTATTTATCGACTTTGAATTAAATGTAATGAAGAAGTATTGAAGTAGGTTAGTCTTACGAATTTTAATTTTGCGATCTCGGGTCGTGAATTAATTATTTTTTCACGAATATTTCGGCAAAACAGATCGGATTATTCCGCCACGTGTAAAGAAAATGAACTGTTGATTCAGAGATTCATGACTGAGAATTAATGGGGCCATATCGTCAAATTTACAAATAATTATGCCACAAGTGATATGAAAATACAAAATAAAAATGATCATGGAAGGATGTCAGTTACATAAGATGATATGTGGAAAATATATAGAATAAAGACGGTAAATGAAACAGCTGATATTTATTTTTGTTTCTAATTCCAGTTGATATATCTACATGTATCAGTTTTCTTCAAAACCAGTCAAAATAAAATGTCAATTGTTGATTATTTCTTTGTCTTTATATACATCCATTGTAATGTGAATAAAGTTTCTAAAAAAACCAGCAATATAAAAAATGTAACTGTTGATTTATATATTGCTGATAGTATGTTGCAGTAGTGAAAGGGTCAAACATGCGTCCAATCAATGTCATTTGTGTTTTAATGTTACCGACAGTTTTAGGTCCTTGCCGAGTGTCTAAGCGTAAACTACAATTGCGTCTGATCAGCGTTACCCGTGTGTTAATTCCCGACGAGTAGCTTAATGTAATCATCAAAGCGTTTTTAAGATGCAGATATAGTTTTTTATACATAGACAGTTTGGTACACTAGTGTGAGCAAGATGAGAGTGAGAATGAGAAAGTGATACAAATATGAAAAAAATGAAACGTAAAAAAGTTGGATCTATATTATTAGTCTTTATCTTAATTTCAAACATAATTTATGGACTTGCTTTTTCGGACTGACAGATTTCCATTCGGACTGACAGATTGCCATTTGGACTGACAGATTTCCATTCGGACTGACGGATTGTATGTTTGTCAGTCAAAATGTCTGACAAAATTTTGAAGTTTTCAACAGCTCTGGTATCATCGTAGCTCTCGTTAAATCCTTCCGCTACAACGATCTTGTGCAGTTTGCGGATACGGATAGAAACATTTTGTAGTATTGTAAATGTATATTAACATTAATTAATCAAACTTAGTAAAAGAGCAGTATTAACCTCGACAATATATTTATATCGACCTCGACAATGTCAATAATTATAATTTATAGCCTCGACGAAGTAAGATGTCATTTTAAAATGCTTTGTCCAAGTCATTCATTGTTGTATATCAACTTTGATTAAAACAGAAAGTAAACTTGGAACATTAACAAAAGTATAAAGATGTAGGTCATTTTTCAATATAGATATTTTATATTGATTGATTAAATGTCTAGCAAAATGCTAAGACTGACATTTCAAGTAAGAAGATAAAATACGCGATAAAACTTTTTAATATTATTAACATATATGTATATTAACATGTTTTTGTTCGTATATGAATAAATTCAAAACACGATTGATTAATTTTCTAACAAAAAACGTCTAGACTAACATTCAGAATAAAGATGAAAGATCGAATACGAGACAGATTTTTCTAATATCAACATATATATTAGCATGATTTTGTTCATGCCCAAAGTTCAAAACACAATGAAACGGATGACTCTTTCTTGTACAAAATGATGATGATGATGATGATGATGATGATGATGATAATGATGATGATGATGATGCATGTCAGGCCCTGTTTTCCAGTTTATTTAACCCTGCCCATGCATGTATGCGTGCGTGCGTGCGTGCGTGTGTGTACGTATGTATGTATGTAGGTAGGTAGGTAGGTAGGTAGGTAGGTATGTATGTATGTATGTATATATATATGTATATATGTATGTATGTATGTATGTATGCATGTATGTATGTATGTGTGTGTGTGTACGTACGTACGTACGTATGTATGTATGTATGTATGTATGTATGTACGTATGTACGTATGTATGTATGTACTATTCACTTGGCCCGGTAGTAACGTTATCGGTGAAATCTTACGCCGAAGCTTTCACACAGTTTAACAGTTTACGACACCAAATTTCAATAGAAATTCTTTTTTCATGAAACACAAGGGTAATTCAAGCATCATTAAACATAATGTGTCCGATAGGTGACCTGTATTTTACAAATCAAAGTCAGTTAAATTCAGTGTTTATTCGCCTGTAGATTGCCATTAAACACTGAATTTTACGGAAATTGCATTTTAATTTGTTGTTCAAGGACATTTTTGTAGTAGATAAAATTACTGATGTTCAAATGATGACACGGTAGGCTTGTAAACAACGAATCAGTATCAATAACCTTATTGGCAGAAATGAGTTAGAAGTGATAAATATATTTGAGCGGTTTTTTCATTGTTTATTTACCTATTAATTTTTTCATCGTTAATTTTTTATGCTTAAGTTGTTATTTATTTTATTTTCAAAATTAGTTTTGTTGATTGTCCGTTTTTCTTGTTTCTATTTTATATGTGATAGATAAATTTGCGATTTCGACTATTTGTCTATTTGCATGTTTATTTATTTATTCATTTATTCATTTATTTATTTATTTATTTATTTATGGATGGATGGATGGATGGATGGATCGATCTATCTATCTATCTATCTATCTATCTATCTATCTATTTATTTATTCATCCATCATTTTCCTTTTTTGTGATTATTTATTTATTTTTATCTATTTTATCGTTTTTCTTTACGATATATTTCTATATTAGAATTTATAGAAAATACATGTACATGTACATATAACAGTAAAATGGCTCCGTAGCAGAGTGGTTAGATGATGACAGCGAAAGCACCCGATCGTCCTCATTCATTATATCACAAAATCCATTTCTAACAATATAAATACACGTGAAATGTTATATTTCATCCAGCATAATAACTTATAATCCAGTTATTACGGCACATTTCATAGATTTCAACCACCACTACTGAACTCAAAGCAATAAGAGCTATCGTCAGCAGTTGCAATAGAACAATATCATTGCATTAGTATTGTGTTGAAGCAGTATGTTAGAATATTGTAAATAAATCGACACACAACACAAACCCAAAAACACGTATTATAGGTCACAATAGTGTGTAATGTTTGTTAAAAATAAAAAAGTGCGCAGAATCCACATTACCGTAGTCCCAACTGTAGAGACAAGGAAACATATATTTCAAGGTCATGATTCTAAATTAGAATCAGATACATACTAATGTTTTCGTTCTTGTGATCATGCGTGGTTCCTAACCCATTCAACCCTACAGTCTATAATCGACTGGTTCTAAAGAATAGAAAGGAACACACCACTCATATTCATGGGTTAAAGGGTCTAGTACCTTGCACCAACGGTTATCCTAAATCAGTTTTGGTCCGTTAAATTGGTATTCACAAAATTATTAAAATGTTTAATTCTTTAAAATGATAGCTATAAAACCAATTCTAAAATACTTGAATGCCTCTTTCTCTAGGTATGTTATTTCATCTCAAAAGCGACAGGTTCTTGTATTCCGCTAAGAATAATTGTTCTTTTGACTGGCAGCATCTAAATACATTAAGCAGAGTCCTTATCCGCGAAAGTTAATTTGCATTTTAAACCTTTGATTACAATATAAATGCGCTACATCACAGAAGGTAGCGGTCAAATGACCGTTTCTATCTCATCAAACACAATAATGACAACCTTATTCCTATCCTTTTAATTATTTTTGGGGTCATAATGTCGATAGTGACCACCGAAGCACGAATATTATCTCTGCCATACTAGGGGCGTTGTCAGCGGTGACAATTTGATGAAATAACCAATAGTAAACACCTTCCAGGCATTTTGTCTTTAGTGTCTGCAGACGAAGATTGAAATGTTCTCTAAAATTAAACTCCCTTGAATTATATCTTCATCGTAAATGTCAGTTGATAGGCTGTGGATTACTCTTGCTCAAAAATGCCGGGGAAAAAGGTAAGAATTCCGGAACATTATGTGTGGGTTATTTGATTTGACGCTAGTCTACAATATGCATAAACATAGTCCATGTATTGTATATTTTGTGTCATGCTAGTAATACACTAAACATACCATTCGATATTTTTGTATTGAAAAATGCTTCTAGAAATGAGACACGGTTCACCAAATTTACATGAAAACTTAAGCTCACATTTTATTTTATGATTTTGACAATACACATGTTGTTGATTGTAAAACATCTGCGTGTCATTGGATAGGAAGCACATTACTTTATTTTTACTCATATAAAAACATTGGGTCAAATTTATGACTTATCTATCTACAACGAAAAATTCCTTTCGTATGATACTTAACCCTTTAAACCCTACAGGCCTTAATAGACTGGTCTAAACAATAGATCATCCCATCTAATCACTAGTTGAAAGGGTTAAATTTTTATTTAAAAATTCAAAATATTTTTTGATGTATTTTTATGTTGTCCTCAAATGAGCAATATTTGTCATAATAATGTACTATTGTATAAAATAATTACACAAAAACATCCAGTTACAGCATAAAGCATGTTTTATTATCTTAAAATGGTAAAAAAAAACGTATAGGGATACATTTTCTGTTAAATACTGCAATGGACATTTGGGGGGGGTGCTGGAGGGGGTTGCTAAAAAAACAATCTATGGACAGATGAAGAATTGTAAATTGAGTGTCTCTAAATGAACGAGGTCCTAGAGAAGATGTGGATGAGTATCAATGTGCTATTTTTTACAATTTGTATCATTCGTGGTAAGATATTTTAAATTTATTTTACTGTCAATATAATGTAATGTTTCGATAGGATGGATGAGTGTCAAATTTAACGGGGAAGGGAGAGAGTGGCGCTGTGTTGGTACATGACCACCACATACTTCGAATGTTTCGCCATTCAACATTTATTTTCTGCATTACTCATAAATTATACCGAACTTATATATGTAGCTCGCTTCGTTAATACAATGTTTATAACATCATACGTATTCAGTAATTTTATGTCAAGTCCCGCAGGGGTTATAATAATTGACCGTCATAATAAAATTGCCAGTCGCAGTCAACTTATGATGTGTCCTGCTAGAAGGCAAAGGTGACTTACATATGAGTAGATATATAATGGTATACTATACACAATATTGTTGTATATCTTCGTTTATATTTTACACGTACGATAGACTTGAAAAAGTTGAATAAATGTATTCAGTGGATTTTTCATTTACGGCGGTTCATTTTTTATGTAATTATTATTAATTGAAATATTTATTTATGTAACGGGCACTGGATATGTCGGATCTGGTAGGCTGAGTCAGGAGGAGTAGCTGCATGGAATGCGGAGGGACCTGATTCAAATTTTAGTCTGACTGGGCAAGTGTACTTCTCCCCTCACCTGTTAAAGGCATACAGACTACCTTTTTATATCCTGATATCAGACCAAAACTTTTATTAAAAGGGGTCAAAGATTTATTGCCTTCGGAAATTTTAATATATCATGAATACATTGCTCAAATGAATTAAATACGCCGACGATTGATATTCCAGTCATCCTTGTAAGAATACAAAGTAATGTTTATTCGCAATCATTCACATTCGATTTCTTTTAACAAGCACGACATTATAACATTTTTTTTTCAACCTTGATTTTTAGGAACATTTAATTTGTATAAAACATCGAATATTTAAAACATTTAATACAAACCCACATTAAGTTTAAAAAGTCGTTGCAAGTTTAAAGGAACAAGATTCCGTCCACAATATACGCAAACTCTAACAGCGCACTGCATTGCTGAAGGAATTCTATTTCTTATATCCGTAGGAAACATTTTCTGTGAAATTTGTTTTCATATTTTCAGGGACAATACAAAGATAAAAATGTAGGTGCATTGGGAAGCGACATTGAACTTCCGGAGAAGGGTGTAACGCCCTCTGACGAGGAAGACAGAGGAGAATGGGGTTCGAAATGGGAGTTTATTTTGTCCTGCATCGGTCTCTCCGTAGGTCTTGGAAATGTTTGGAGATTTCCCTATCTGGCATATGAAAATGGAGGTGGTATGTACATTTTGTGTTTATGACTCCCTTTCATCTAACCTAACAGATGACCTTTTTCATCGAGTTTGACCTTTTCACCAAACTCGAGAGGTTTCCACGGAACATTAGCGAATGGTGTGGCATGCTAACAAGTAACACTGACTCCTTCTTGACACCTGGTCCCATTCCGTTTTGGGATTCGCAATTGTTCTTCATGGTGAGACCGTTGTTATATCTAATTTGTCGTATTATAATGGACTTGGAGTTCATTATACTTTTACCATTAATAGTTGTACAATAGTCACAAATAGATTACAGTAAAAATGTTACATTACAATAATTAATTTATAAGTGCTGATGTTACAAACACATAATTTACTTTAAACGAGATATATGATATGATATGTGCATAATCCAGCCGCCATTGAATATAATGTTTTTTTTACCTCTCCTGTCTTCCCGGCATGCCCTATTTTCAAAACATAGATATATAACAATATGTTTAAATAAAATTAATTGAATGCATTTTGGAATTTATAGGAATGAATTCATAAACTATTTATATCTGGATTCATATGTCAAATCAGACTATTATTTTTTTTTACCTCTCCTGCCTTCCCGACGTGCCCCATTTTCAAAACATAGATACATAACAATATTTTTCATAAAATTAATTGAATGCATTTTGGAATTTATAGGAAGGAATTCATAAACTATTTATATCTGGATTCATATGTCAAATCAAAATTTTCAATCGATATTATGAATGAATTGATTTTTTGCATCGAATGATCTGAAATCTGTACCTTTGGTGAATTGACCAATTTTCTGTCACAGCGAATAAACTAGCAGTAACAAATTTTACAAATCGTTATGAAGACCAGTTGTTGTGTACAATCCTCGTGTGTTTGCTAGATTTGTGAAAGAAAATGGTGTCAAATTGTCAAGTGTACAGTGCGTTCGATTTACATGCACGTAAGATTTATCGGCAAGAGGTTATTTCCCAGGTGTTATCCCACGTTGTCAATGGTAGCGAAGGTATTATAAAACGGTCACGTAATTACTTTAGGGTTATTTTGGGGTTATTTTTGGTGACATATCCTCATTATCTTTTGTCATGTGACTGCTTTTAATCCAATGGTGAATAATTTAACAAACAGGAGGTATAATAAACAATGTAATGAATTACAACAAAACAAATGAAGAAAATTCGATATTGGCTTTTTGAAGATATTTCTGAAGACTGTATCATTTTCATACATATACATTACATATTATTTTCGAAATTTAATTAATAACTGTATATACCTAGTAATCCAGCTTTGGAAGTGTAATGAATTAATTTAGATTTAAACTTTTTTCCTAGTAATTTTGTCAAAATGAAACTTTTATTCATCAAACCTCTAGGTTTGATGACACCTCCGTCAATACATTTTTTCAGGTTCATATTATATGATATTCAACATTACAAAAAAACTTGTAAAATATTACATTTCTAACTGTATCCAATGTATGTACTTTTAGCGGCTTTTGTGATTGCCTACCTCATTCTGCAGTTCCTGATTGGTAAACCTATGTACTTTATGGAACTGGTAATGGGACAGTACTCAGGAAAAGGACCTACAGCTGTTTGGAACATGAACCCTAGTGCCAAAGGTTTGTTGTTGTTGATGTTGTCAATGTTAATGTTGTTGTTGTTGTTGGTAGGTGGGTACTCTGTTTATGTGCGTCAATATATAGTGTATATATCGAAGTGTATGAATTTTGCGTGTGTGTATTGATATGTGTAAGTGACATGATTTTAATTAAGTGTTTCGCTCTTGGTATATCTCTTTCTATGTTGAAAGGTTTTACAAACTAAGAGTCTATGTCAAGATACGTAAAATATCACTTACTGATTTAGCGTCTGTCCACAGCATATATCAAAATATCAAAATTGTGGTACAGTAGCTGGTGACGCAAAAACATCTTATACACAGAAGTGCTTTATCTGTTTTTGCCCTTTTTTAAACTGTGTGAAATGTTCTCTACAATAGAGTAGCTGATATCATAATCCCCAAAAACACTTACTATTTGGTGAATAATGAATCGCCTTTCATATCATTTTTTGCTAAATCAAATTGGGCGTGCTTTAGCCTTGGGTTGAAAAATAGTGTCGTCGAGACAGCCAAACAAATCGGCCGTTTGTAATATAAAAACTTTGGTTTACATTTGCATTTTGATATATGAGATAAAAGTCAACTAAGTGTTATGTATGTGGATGTGTAAATAATAAAATAAGAAAAGAAAGCTTCTAAGTTTTAAATCTTCGTTACGCATTTATATATCCGTTAATATACATTCAAACTTATCTGTCCTCTCAAGGGAACATCCTAAAGTGGCCATTTAAGACAGGTTGCCGTTTAAACAGGTTAAATCATTATAAAAAGTTAACAAAGGCTTTAATGTTATGGCCTTTAAAGGCAGGTGGTCTTTATACAGAGGTGGATTTTAATGGGGGGTTGACTGTATACTTCCTACATAACAATATAAAACCTTGCCCTTATTTCTTTTTTTTTACCTATTTGTTTCTGGCGTTGTTTTCTTTGTAAGTCACACAATCATGTGATATTTCTATGAGAGGCTTGCATAAATATACATAAAATGGAAAATAAACAAACAAAACCAAACTAGAAAAAGCAATGCAGATGCTGTCAGAAAATTGCACATTTATTGTGAAACATGCACAAAATGCATAAATAAGCGATCAATCAAATGTGACGTTGATATACACTGCTACAGCATATTGATTTACGTTATTCATTGAATAAAGAAAGCGTACCTCACGAGACAAGTACAGCTAGGGTGTTTTGCAAACCTTGAATCACTGACGTGCAAAATAACCTATCATGCGTCATTAACATTTGTCAATATTTCTTCTGATATTGACAACATCACCTTACTGTTAACCCAATACAGTCAAACTCTGTATAAAGGGCACCTGCCTATAAAGCCCATTCAAACATAACCTTTGTAACATTTTATTAATGAATAAACCTCTCTATAAAGGCAAACAACTATAACGGATAATTTTGCCTGTTCTCTAAAGCGACCTATATTTTAAGTATGACTGTATCAATTATTTATCAACAACATTTAAGACTTCTATATAATAAATTTGTATCGTGCCACTATAGACACATCTCTGGATATGTTTCTATCTTCGTGATGGTGTATCTGGTGTAGTTTAGAGAATAGAGATCAAAAATCTAGTTGAGGTTAATTATCGAATGAATTACACTTTGATTCAGTTCTAGTCATAATATCACTTTAACTCACTACTTTATAATGTCGAATGAAACTTAACTCCCGGTGCCAACACAGAAATACCGATGATTTGGTTAGCTAACCAGTGGAAATAACACAGCTGACCAATAAGCATGCCAAAACATATATCATGCCTCAAACACCAGAGCTTGTTTTTCTATGTTTTCTTCCAAAAATCATTGCTTTAATTTAGAAATCCTCGGCTGGCCTACTCACTCGTGACGCCATGCCAAAACAGATAACAGAACAGAAAATCGTCAGTTGCTTATATTTAGCCATAGAAAAGATGGAGGATGTTGGATTTCTGTTTAAACACCAAAATCCCTATCTAATACCGTAGTTAGGGTTAACAAGAGTTTGAAAGAACATTTATATTTGCGAATTTATAATTCATACACAGGGTCCAACATGCTGTTGCAAGCAATCGTTCCAAGTTGAAAACTTGTTTTTATATTTGGATTTACGATTTGTTTAAAATATCCCGCCCATAATTATACAAAATAATGCTAATTCAGTTGTAAAACAGCGCTTTCATACGCCCTGTCCCTCAGATGTCGAACTGAATCGACTGAATTATGTTTGCATAGTCTTTTTATTTGTAGCCTCGATATTAACATCAAACAATTTAGTCCAATTATACAAACAAAATAGAATCTTAAATATTTTTGTTAAAGTGTTAAACCACCGCAAACTTTGTTTCTACTAAATATTTCAAGCAGAGATTAATATATCTAAATATTTCAAGCAGATATTTATATATCTAAATATATCAATCAGAGATTTATATATCTAAATATTTAAGCAGAGACTTATATATCTAAATATTTTAAGCAGAGATTTATTTATCTAAATATTTCAAGCAGAGAGTTATATATCTAAATATTTCAAGCAGAGATTTACATATCTTTTATCTAGGTGATATCCGCATGTTGTATAGCGATGTAGACTGTTTTATTTCTATTAGATTGTCATTTATCATGTAGGCACCACTGATCACAAGATATCTTAAAGAGATCTCAGGTTATATGTCATCGTAGTAAGTGTCGCAATTCAGTAAAATTACATGAAAAAAATTCTCTGGAATTTTCTCTTTTACCATGAAGTAACCTAACTCCAGTCCTGTAGCGCTAGTTTGAGGACCTGATGGAAAAGTGTGTCAGTTTACTAATGGGAGGACGTTGGTCTCTTTCTCTGTACATTTTACTCGTTTTTTTACAAATGGCTGACACTATATAATCATTTAATACACAAACATCAATGACAAAACATCTCTATGAAATATATTAACATGTGCGATGGTCGTTGCTACACTGTCCTCTCCGATCGTAACCGGACTCAGGATGCGGATTAAAGGTCGACAGGTGATTCTCACTTCTCCTTGGCACCTGATACCACCTCTGGATGTTCCAGAAGTCCGGGTTTGTCCAGTGTATACCTTTGTATCTATGGACTTCTATACGTTTAACACTTAAATGGTTTCTGTACATTATTTTAGATCGTTGAATTAAATGACCAGAATTTACAAAAACTATACAGGGTGCGATTAAATGACCAGAATTTACAACAACTATAAAGGGTGCGATTATATTACCAGAATTTATTAACAACGATGACGATCCCTAATTTATAAGTTATCTGTGCAAAAAACGTCATTGTTAACGTCTTGGTAGAATGAAACACAGTTTAAATTACATCTGCACTGCGATATTTACTGAAAACAAAAAAAAAATATGGAGACCCGAGGAATCATACACTGCAGATGGTCACAACATGCGTTAGTAGTCACAGTCACAGTCAAATAGTTATAAGATTTCTAGTCACACCTGCTGTGATGCAGTCACAGTCAAAGAGGTATAAGATTTCTAGTCACACCTGCTGTGATGCAGTCACAGTCAAAGAGGTATAAGATTTCTAGTCACACCTGCTGTGATGCAGTCACAGTCAAAGAGGTATAAGATTTCTAGTCACACCTGCTGTGATGCAGTCAAAGTCACAGAGGTATAATATTTCTAGTCACACCTGCTGTGATGCAGTCACAGTCAAAGAGGTATAAGAATTCTAGTCACACCTGCTGTGATGCAGTCACAGTCAAAGAGGTATAAGATTTCTAGTCACACCTGCTGTGATGCAGTCAAAGTCACAGAGGTATAAGATTTCTAGTTACACCTGCTGTGATGCAGTCACAGTCAAAGAGGTATAAGATTTCTAGTCACACCTGCTGTGATGCAGTAATAGTCAATGAGGTATAAGATTTCTAGTCACACCTGCTGTGATGCAGTAATAGTCAAAGACGTGGTAAGACGTCTAGTTACATATTTTTATGTATTTGTACCGAAAATAGTTCATGTTACAAATTTTTGTGAATACAAAATGTCCAGTGCAAGAGGTCCACAGTAAATTAAAGTATAAATGGATGTATGACAATTATTTTTTTCAAAATGATTCAAACTCCTCAGAAAATTGTGTGGCCGACAACTAAGAGATCCATCACTTTCCAATTCTGTAATGTGAAACAACTGCAAAATCTTTAAGTCCATGACATCTGATGCAATATTCGTACCCTGCACAGGCTTGTACCAAAATAGTATATGTTGCCATTATTAAGCTATTATCATTTTATGTTTAAAAGATATTTTGGTACATGATTGTGCTGTTCATGAAAAAAACTTTTATAGTTTTTACTATTCAGTTTGTTTCCATGGCAACATTGGGACGCCCTTGAGCGTCATATTCATGAACATGAAACATTTTTAGAAAATGTTCAAGGAATAATTTGCACTAAAACACAGAACTTTAGGTTGATTTTTGTTCATGGGTCAACTGTGAAGCTATATTTGACACTTAGTGCCAACAATCCTTTTGGCCTATGCTCGGCACTTACGACCATTGAGCAGTGAACTTGCCGACACCTACTGTGACATGGACCTCGGTGTTTACTGTCTCATTCGGATTATAGGAAAAGCCAGCCGCATCCGCCGAAGCTCAAACCCGCGACCCTCCTGTTGCGAATCGTGCACTTTACTGCGGAGGCACGTCGGCTTTCTATATAAAATATATTATTAATATGGCTTCATTAAGTGATGGGAAACATACAAAAATACAGTGTACATTACATGAAATTCCCAAATTATAGCATCAGTTTAAACAAATATTTCTATGATTTTCTATCAGTCGGGTTTCCGATTAGTTCCTGAGTATTATAAAACAAAATGCACGCGACACCTAGACTACATTGTAATGTATTCGAGATGTTATAACGATATTATTACATTGTAATGTATTCTATGTTATAACGATATTATTACATCGTAATGTATTCGAGAATTTATAACGATATTATTACATTGTAATGTATTAGAGATGTTATAACTGTATCATTACATTGTAATGTATTCGAGATGTTATAACTATATCATTACATTGTAATGTATTCGAGATGTTATAACGATATTATTACATTGTAATGTATTCTATGTTATAACGATATTATTACATTGTAATGTATTCGAGATGTTATAATGACATTCTTATCTCCACGTAGTAGAATTGCCAAACTTTTGATTTGATTAGATTCGGAATAGTATTCACCACCAGAGTCCACAATTTTTTCAGTTGTATGGTGGCTGCCTGTTTTAATGGTGGAGCAGAGAACCCAGTCACTACGTTGATATGTATTCTAGATAGATGTTATAAATATTGTAAACACAAGACCAAAGTTATAATGCTCAAGACGATCGTTTCTGTCAATTAGACTTCATCAGTTGAGCTCCAGTTAAAAATAGATATATTCTAAAGGGAAAGTGGTATCATACAAGGTTTAATAATAAATCTAAATGCATAGCTAAATCCGTCTAAGATGACTACCTTATTTTTTGAAGAATTTAGAATTTAAATGGTGTTATCAGTGCGAAATATTACTTTTAGTAAGCTGGTACCGAAATACCAGGTACAAGGTTTGTGTATAACGAAAATGATATATATAACGATATAATTTCTTCTTTCCAGGTATTGGAATCGCTATGTCGTTAATATCTTTAGTAGTTGCCATCTACTACAATGTCATCATGGCGTACACACTGTTTTACTTCTTCTCATCGATGCAGACGACACTTCCATGGACAGTTTGTAAAGATGTAAGATATTTTGTTCGGGCCATTTATGTGAAGAAAATAATAATGGTAGAATGATAAAAGATAATGTTGTAAATTGCCTGCATTTTTGATAGAAAGAGGCTTTGGAATTTTCTATTTTGTTTTTGTTTTATTATTTGGTTTTTGTTTTTTATTCATTTTTTATTTTTTTTGTTTCCTTGTAAATGTAACTTGAATTCAGTACTTATGGAAATAAAATTGGCAGTTTAAATGATATCCATAATTACATGGACATGCATATCATTTTCTGTAGGAGTGGTTGGCTCTCGGCTGCGTCGAACAAACGACAAAAGATATACCGTACTGTTCATGGAATGTGACGGAAAATCTGATCAAGTACAACACCACTGACTGTCGTTGCTTTAGAAACTCCACAATTGACATGTACAGTGTCTTGACACCAGAGTTTAACTGTACAAACACCACGTGGCTCGGAGATAAACCTGTTCCGGTGGCGCAAATCTATTTTGAGTATGTACTAGATTTATCTTGCATTGACTCTTTTTGCTTTTTTACTATTTTGATAATTCATATTACCATATTAAAAAGTCTCGGTAAGTTATCTTTTGTGAATCTTTAATTTAATGTAAAGTAAAGTAAAAACTCGTTGAGTGCTTGAAAAAGAAATATAAAATTTCCTGAATATACATCCTTATGTAAATGAAACTACATAAATATATTAATATGTGTAAAATATTTTTAAGTTCCTGATATAAAAATGTTCTCACTATGGTTCTGCATGAAACACATTTATAATATGAAAGTGTGCATGCAACAGAAGTCTTTATTTAAATTCTGGAGCCCGTTTTACGAAAGGTTGTAAGTCCTAAATCCTAAGTGTTAATCCTATTTGTCATGGAACTGACCAATCATGCGATTCGTTGCCATGGTGATTAGGTCTAAAAGTTAGGATATAAGACTTACGAGCTTTCGTAAAACGGGCACCTGATGAATATAATAACAATAACACTAGTCTGTTGTCATAATGAAAAATAAAAACATGAAATGTATGTAGTCGAAATATGGGGAAAATTCATGTTTACCAGAAGACAGCTATCATGTGTTTATTACTAAATTCAATTTTCATACAAAAAAAACCAAATATAGCCTTTTAAATATGAAAAATAATGATTTATCGACATAGAAACATTGAAAGGGGCATTAGCCGTGTTTTTTTCAAAAAAAAGTCTGTCTTTCTTTACTACATGTACTTAGATTGATTTATAATATATAAAATTAAAATAGATATACACAAAAATATAAATTCTCAAATTCCTATACACTTTGTGAGGATTTCTTGAAAAACCCACGTAAGTGATTATTCGTTGGTAAATGATTAATTCGACCTTACTATTTATATATGTATACAACACTCGACCTGACCTTATTTTTACAAAATAATAAAAAACTAAATAATTCTTTTTGGAAAATAAATCGGGACAAAAGTCAACATATTCAAACATCAATATTTACATACCGACTGCTAATCCTTCATTGCAAGTATACAGACCGGTTGCATTTATATTCAATGCTTGTCACACAGCTGTTCAGCTGTTACATCAATTGAAAAGTTCCCCCGAAAAGTATATAGAATGACGACAGATTCACGGAAAAGGGTATTGTATATATATAAATATAAGGATTATTTTTCATTTTCTGAAAACATGGAATATACATGCAATTACTCATGGAAAAAAATTCAATGTACTGCACAGAAAAAGATGAAAAACAATCCTTAATTGTGTATTATTAGACCATCAATTACTTTTTTATTATTTGAATGACCATAATGTTTTCTTTGTAGGAACGAAGTTATAGAGAGGGCACCAACTCTTTCACCAGATACCATGGGTGCTCCTTTATGGCGCCTTGCTCTGTGTCTGTTATTGTCATGGGTAGTGGTTATCTGTTGTCTGATAAAGGGAGTTAAATCATCCGGAAAAGTAAGTGAAAATTTATGCAAACTAAATGTTACAACGAATCATCTATTTTTCAGAGTTATGTCCCTTTTAAAACTTGTAATAATTTCTTATAGGACTTGCTTTGCTTTATGAGTAGATGGTTCAGATTTGTATGTGTTTTATTTACATTATATCAGAAGTCTCTTACTCTAGACGTATGCAATACCTAATCATAGATAAAATATGTTATACGCCCATTAAGACAGTTCATGTCTGTTTGCATGTATTTTACAAACATTTTATGACTTTTTAAATAATTTTCACGAGCACATGTAATATGCTTAATGGAAATTCTTGTGGAAATACAATAATATACCTATGAAGTTCAGTTAACCTGTTTAAAAAGTAAACAGCTATTTCGCTTAGTTCTTGCAATTTGTTTCTCTTCAAATAGAGTTCAATAACAGGTGCGCTTTAGACAGAAATTATGTTTTGTGACACTAATGGCGGTATGTCACATTAATTGTTCGTTTAATGGGATTTTGTACATTAGCGAAACCCTATTTCTTTTTTAGGTTGTATATTTTACTGCCACATTTCCGTATGTAATTTTGTTGATACTTCTTGTAAGAGGTGCAACCTTAGATGGAGCTATTGACGGTGTCATCTATTTCATTGTGCCTAAGTGGGAGAAACTCCTGGATTTAAAGGTAAATTTTGTATTGCTTATAATGAACATTGCAACTAAGGGAGATAATTATAGTATTTTACTTTTAATTATTTTAACTGACTTTAGAAAGAATCTCTTGTCAATAAATAATTATCGAAGAAAAATGTTTTTTATGTCATTTCATTTCCGACATATCATCATCATCATCATCATCATCATTTATTTTTTTCATTTATTAGTTCATGATTCTAATGTTTATTTTCAATTTATATATATAATCTTTGTCTTGTGTGTAGGTATGGGTTGCCGCAGCAGGTCAAATGTTCTTTTCCCTCAGTGTGTCTTTTGGAGGAATAATCATGTTTGGGAGTTACAATAAGTTCAAGAACAACGTGTATGGGTAAGTTACACTATTTGTATTATTTTCAAATTCATTATATATATAATTTTGATTTATTCATGTTATTGAAGTATGATGAGAAATGCTGTTGTAAAATTTTAATTTTTACTTTTTAAATGTCAATCAATTGAGATCATTTCGTATGCAGAGGTGAATTACTTCCTGATAAGATGTTGTGACAAGGATATGAGAAATCGTGGTTTAAAAAAAAAGGATTTTTCAATTTTGTTTTGCGATTATCATTTTCATTTACCGGAATGAATCGTGTATACGAGGAATTAGTCCTAATTAAATTGACTAGAAATTAATTACAGGTGCGACCGGTCGACTGGGATACTTACTCCTTCGGTTCACATGATCCCACTTCTGATTGTCCAATACTCCAGATATATTCTGTAATAAATTAGCATACACACTATCATATCTTTCACTGTATTCACTCTATATTTTGTGTTTTGATAATTAATTTCCTGTTTGTGGCTTAAGAATTTTATGGAGAGAAAGAAAAAGAGTTTGTTTCCACGTGTATAATCTGTTAACATACATTGTATTACATTATAAATTATTTAGCGATGCTATGGTTATTGCGTTGATGGACGTCGTCACAAGTTTGATAGCCGGATTTGTTATATTCACCACGTTTGGAGGAATGGCGAAGAAGATCAATGTTGGAGTAGAGGATGTAGCCAAGTCAGGTAAGTGATTAGTAGTTCTGTTTCTCAAAATGGAATGTTTAGGTGCGCGTTCGAACGTATATATTTTCTCAGATAAATGACACAACTGGTCTAGATCTATATTAGATCATCGTATGATTGACAGTCTACCGGTCTGCACTAAAATATTACAGATACAGTAAAGCCAGAAATCAGAGCAATACATTTATTATCAATTATTACAATTATTATCACTGGTTCTTTATGTAAAACACAAACTGACATTAACACCTGAAATATACAAATATATATATCAGACATGGAATATTATGACAATTTGATTTATTGTTTGAAATCGAACATCTACTCTAGTGACCTATACAAACAACGTAAAGCGGAAGTAGCGATGCACAACACTAATCTGATAGCAGTAATGTAAAATTTAGAATAATAACGGACGATTTAAGAACTCGAAAATCCCCTATAGTTATGGAATTGAAAATACCGATCCTGACTAGGTGTTATTTATTGTTTGTTTTGATTTTTGAATTTGATTATAGACTCAAATCGGGTATGACCGTTCCGGCAACTGATCCCACTTCTGTATTTTCTGGGTTGTGTCCATAAGATGTTCACTATAATATCTGTACAATTTATATCTGTGGAGTATATTCTTATAAGTGTGTAACCCTTTGTCAGTGTAATCATTATGTTAGGTAAGCAAATAACCTAATAAAGGATAACAAGTATATTTTCATTTGATGTGTGTATTATATACACCAAGTATCCATTATAACGTCATGCATACGAATAGTCATTCAAAGATTCATTTGATGTATCTCAGTTATCATTGGGTATCCATGGCATAGTGCATCGCGATTTATACCATGTAGCCCCGCTGGAACCTAAGCTGATTTGGTAGGAAAGTTTGCCAGTTTTGTTCCGGAAGGATACTGGTCTCTTCCCGGATACACTGAAACCGCGTTTATTCGTCCGCCATTGAAAACTGGCCGCCACTAAACAAATGTGTATGTCGTAAAGCATCAATAAAAAAGCAAATAAATGGAACTAATTAATGTACCACATGATACCAGATAACGTTTGTGCGGGACTATTTTTTCAATTAGTGATGGAATGACACTAGCAGACGATATCCCGCGGTAACGTCATTCAGCGGGAAGATTACGCAGAGTTACGTTCCATCGGCATTGGAGATACTAGTACCACACAAACGTTATCGATTATCACGTGGTACATGAATAAGTCCCATTATTTACATATATTATGATGTCCTGGAGGCAGCTAGCAATATTCAAATATATATTTCCTTTAATTTGTAAGGTTGAACAACAAGTCAAATGAGAAGGTATCCCTTTAAAAACAAAAAATATTTCTTAATTGCATTACTTTGACTATTACAACATGTAGACGGCTAGTCATGTAAGCATATTCGTTTGTCAAATCGATTATGACAAAGTCCATACATTGATATTATATTATATTAAAAGAAACTGTATGACATATAGCAGTGAGATTTATTATATCAATATTAACACTTTATTTTCAGGTTATGGACTTGCATTTATAGCGTATCCGGAGGCTCTTTCACAACTTCCAATATCCCAGCTTTGGTCCGTGTTATTTTTCTTTATGTTGTTTACTCTTGGTTTGGACAGTGAGGTTGGTTTTATGTAAATTCTATTGATCATGTTTAATTACTAACATGTAATATGTTTTATCTTCTATGTTCCTCATTACAAACATGAAAACAACCCCCCTTTTAAAAAGACTGGTATTAAGTAGTAGAGTTTGGAGAACATTCGCAATTTATGTTGGAACGGTACGGTCTGGTTAAGACTCGAAACACTAACACTGCTTTGCGAGGTAATAGCTGAGAGAGAGAGAGAGAGAGAGAGAGAGAGAGAGAGAGAGAGGGAGAGAGAGAGAGAGAGAGAGAGAGAGATTTTAAAGCTTTGATTTAAGCTACAATCATATGATGAAGGTCGGAAGTAGTGGTGGGGTGAAATAATCAGATTGCAAAATATCCGGGGATTTAAAGACCCCACTAAACTCAAACGTCCCCTATAAACCAGACCAGCATCCATTGAGCCTTGGGAAAAATAGAGAAAGACGTCGTGAATATAAGCGCGATGGTCTTGCCACTCCGGCGTTGTGTATACGTCGACAGTAATTTATCATCAGGAAAATAACGCAGTTAATTTGCTCTACATTTATTATGTCAAATTGTTAAACCCTTTGCCATAAAGAAGTAAATACATAAAACTGCTTTCATTTGAACAAGGCAATGTGTATAATTTCAATTTACAAAACAACAAACTTTATTCATTTTTTTTAATCTTTGCTTCAGTTCGCTCTGTTAGAAACGGTCTTAACATGCATTCAAGATGAGTTTCCCTCAACCAGGAAGTATAAGAGTTACATGTGTGTGGGAACAGGAATTATCTGTTACTTCCTGGCACTGTCCTGCGTTACACCGGTACGTACATATCTTTTTCGTTTACTTTGTAATTAAGTAGCAAAAGCTATCGAAATGCAACAAATGTTATTGTTCATCATATAAAGTGTATGAGGTTCATTAAAAATATTTACTTTTTCATTTGTGTTCGACAGAGTTCATTTTATTGCATACAAAAATTTGGAGTGACGAAATCAATGAACTATATTAAAAGTTATCATAAATCATTTGTCAAAAACTGTATATATTGTATCATTTTGTAAAAAATGATTTGAGGTAATAATGAACAATGATTGCAATTGTCATGCATGATATATCACACGATAAAGTAAAACAACTATTTCAATATATAAAACAGGTTTGACTTAAAACGTGACTGAAATATATTTTTACCTGATGATTATGTTCTTTAAGTAAGGCTAATACCTCCGACTTTTACGATTTTGAAAACCATAAAATCCATAAAGAATTAGAGGAAGCGGTTTTAGAAATTTTATACTGAATAGAAATGACAAAAACTATGATTTTGTATTGAAGTTTTTTTTTGGAAACTTTTGTACATGATGGGATTGCAAGATTCTACCTACTGGTAATTCAGTTTGAATACTGTATAATAGTGGAACATCGCCTAAAGACCACGTCGAATTTAAGACTAGATATTATATAGCAGGATCCAGCAAATGTTCTACCAAACCGTTATCTTTACTCCTTACCAAGATATTGACAGCCGTTAAGGAGAAACTTCAACAATACTGTACAGTTGCTTATTCCAGAAGCGGTGTAAATCAGATGTGGATACTTAAAAATTCTAAACAGCTTTTAGAAATTTGAAGGCACACAATTTTTCTCGAATTCACAGTATCAAAACTTAGGACTTCTCTACTCTTTACACAACAATTCCACATAAAAAATTAAAAGAAAGACTTTTCAGCATCATAGACAACTGTTTTTCACTAAAGGTGGTACCCGAAAATTTAAATATCTAGTGATTGGCTATCAGGATACTTATTTCGTCAAACACCACTCTGATTCTACACATAAATACACTGAAGTTGATATAAAAAAACATGCTGGAATTTCTAATAGACAATATATTTGTAATGTTCGGAGACGTGGTTTTTCAACAAACTGTCGGCATTCCTATGGGAACCAATTGTGCTCCTTTATTGGCCGACCTGTTCCTTTATTCATACGAAGCAGACTTCATTCAGAAACTGCTTAATCAAAAGAAGAAAAAAGTTAGCGGTGTCCTTTAATTTGACATTTAGATATATCGACGACGTTTTGTCAATTAATAATGACAATTTTCATACATATGTCAATGCGATATATCCCAGCGAACTAGAAATTAAAGATACAACAGAATCAAGCACACACGCTTCTTACTTAGACATTTTACTTAATTTAAACACAGACGGGAAATTAGCAACTAAGCTATACGACAAACGCGACGATTTTGGCTTTCCCATTGTAAATTTTCCACATTTAAGTAGTAATATCCCTCAGTCACCCGCATATGGAGTTTATATTTCACAAATGATCCGATATGCCAGGGCGTGTACAACATATGAAGATTTCATATACAGAGGTAAACTACTCATTGACAAATTATTGACACAGAGATATCGAAAACCGCGTTTAATGTCAACGTTTTGCAAATTTTACGGTCGGTATAATAGTCTTGTTTGCGACTACTCTGTTTCACTAAGTGAAGTGTTGAGTTGCCTTTTCGTTGGCGGTTGTTGAGACGTCTATACCAATTGTAACGAGGAAACACTCCTCACGTGTTTCAATAGACTTGACTGTGGACTCCTCCATGGCACCTGATCCCACCTCTTGGTTTTCAGAGGTCCGTGTCTGTCTATTTTTACCGGATTTGTATCTGTGTCCTGGACATTCTTTTGATTATACTTTGGTATCTGAATTTTTTTTATATTTTGAAAATTTCTTGATAAATATTTTTGAAGAACTGACCTTAACTTTAGTGACCACCTCGCTAATCAGACCACTTTAAATCAGTGTTAGTTAGGTGATCTTAACAGCGAAGTTCAACAGTACAATGGACATGTGGAAGTTCTTCTCATGAAAAACGAAGACAAAATTGTAATACAATTAAAATAAAAAATATTAAATATGAAAATGTAATACAATTGAAATAACAAATTAAAAATATCAGCATTTTCTTTTAAAAAGATTTTGAATGATACACAGTTAAGAGTAGATCTAACAGAATAAATTTGAAACTTTCCGATTAGGATTCTGTGAGTTAAATGTTTTGTATATCTCTTTTACAGGCTGGTGACTACGTTGTCAGTATAATGGATCACTTTGGGGCCGATTTCTCTGTTTTGTTTGTTGCAGCATGTGAATGCATTGCTGTTATGTGGGTTTATGGTAAGCTTAGCTAAAAAACTTTACACTTGGGTATATGTCATGTCTGTAATGTCATGTGGGTATACGGCAAGTTTAGCTAAAACCTTTACACTTGGGTATATCCTATCTGTAATGTAATGTGGGTATAGGGTAAGTTTAGCTAAAACCTTTACACTTGGGTATATGTCATATCTGTAATTTTATGTGGGTATACGGCAAGTTTATCTAAAGCCTCTACGCTTGGGTATATCCTATCTGTAATGTTATGAGTAATGATCCGATATGCCAGGGCATGTACATCATATGAAGATTTCATATACAGAGGTAAACTACTCACTGACAAATTACTGACACAGGGATATCGAAAACCGCGTTTAATGTCAACGTACCGCAAATTTTACGGTCGGTATAATAGTCTTGTTTGCGATTACTCTGTTTCACTAAGTGAAATGTTCAGTTGCCTTTTCGTTGGCGGTTGTTGAGACGTCTGTACCAATTGTGACGAGGATTCACTCTTCACGTATTTCATTGGACTTGATTGTGGACTCACGGCGGGTGTGACCGGTCAACAGGGGATGCTTACTCCTCCATGGCACCTGATCCCACCTCTTGGTTTCCAGAGGTCCGTGTTTGTCCATTTTTACCCGATTTGTATCTATGTCCTGGACATTCTATTGATTTATACTTTGGTATCTGACATTTATTATATTATGTGGGTATACAGCAAGTTTAGCTGAAACCTTTACACTTGCGTATGTGTCCTATCCGCAATGTTATGTGGGTATACGGTAAGCTTAGCTTAGAATTTACACTTGAGTAAATGTCCTATCTGTAATGCTATGCGGGTATACGGTAAGTTTAGCTTAAACTTTTATACTTGGGTATATGTCCTATCATCATCGTAACGCCACGAGCTGGAATCGCTATGCTCTTTCCTACCCGTGGTCCAATGCGATCGAAATCTCTCGTAGCTCACGAATATTATTCATAAGGCAATCGGATACATTGTTCTATTGAGGTCGTCATTACTGTTCTAATATACTGCAGAAGTTGTTTAAAAGCCTCCATCTGATTAGTGGACCATTTTCTCGCATTGGCTGATGCCTTATGAAAAATATTCATGAGCTACGAGAGATTTCGGTCGCATGGGACCATGGGAAGGAAAGAGCATAACGATTCCGGACCGTGGTTTTACGACGATGATGTCCTATCTGTAATGATATATGGGTATACAGTAAGTTTATTAAAGACTTTTACACTTGGATATATGTCCTATCTGTAATATTAAATTACTTGTTTCATATGAAATATTTCTGCATATTTAATCATTTCACTCCTAAACATCGTCCTATGGATAAATGGTATGCTCATTTCATTTTTGTTGACTAAGACTAGCCTGCCTATCATGGTTAGTAAGGTTAGATACTAAAATTGTTAAGCTGCCAGATTCCAGATTCACAGCGGATGTGATCGGGCAATAGGGGATGTTCTCTCCCCAACTGCAACGGTTTTAAGCTTATACAATTTGTATACCTATGTAACAATTAGTACGTTTATGCATGTTAATTAAGGTCAACAGGGTCATAATGACTTTGATGTCAGGCGTAATTAATTTCTAGTTTACATATAAACTGGATTTCAGTGTCTATATTTACTGTATCAGTTGACAAGTATACATTGCTAATCAAATGTTCATTTCATTCACAGGTGTGAAAAGGTTTATGAATGATGTGGAATACATGCTGGGGTATCCACCAAGACCAAAAGTGTATTGGCTGGTCTGTTGGATCTTCTGTAGTCCAGTATTAATTGCAGTAAGTATGGTTACTCGAGCCCAATGTAATTGCTCTCTGTCTGTCAGTCTGTCGCTGTCTGTCTGTTTGTGGCAGGTCTCTCTCTCTCTCTCTCTCTCTCTCTCTCTCTCTCTCTCTCTCTCTCTCTCTCTCTCTCTCTCTCTCTCTCTCTCTCTCTCTCTCTCTCTCTCATATACCGGATATCTCAAAGTAAAAGTGAAGATCTCTTGCATTTCGAGTTAACATCGGACTTTATCACACCCTGAAAACTATTTAAAAACAGATGCAGTAAGTATACATTAAGGATTGTATGAGCATTCCAATGAACGTCCCGAAATGAATTAATGATGACCTTTTAACTATAGTAAAAGGTATTTGGTTTACTTTTTTATTTACCTTATTGTTTATTTAAGAAAATAATTTAAATTAAAACATTCAATGTATTTCAGGCTTTGTTCATCTACCGGATGGCTGTCTACTCACCTCTAGAGATAAGTGATGGCGTCCCATATCCACAGTATGCTCAGTCTCTTGGATGGATACTCACGTCTATCGTCATGTGTCCAATTCCGTTGTATTTTGTATACAAATTATTACGAACTAGTGGCTCGCTTGGTGAGGTAAGTATTGTAAGGTTTTCTTCACATTTTTACTGAAATCAAAATCCAAATAGATCTAATCGGCAGAACGTAAAACATCCATTTAAATATAACTTAGCCTTAAACGACGGTAACAGGAGTTGTGAGAGTTTTGATATTAGAATTCACGAACGTTGAATGTCCTATATGAAATTACAGTGAGTCCGTGTTCTAAAATGTACATTTTATCACATATTTAATTACACTCTGAGCATATGAGCATATCCTCATATTTTTCAACAACTGAAGTTTGCTAATGATAAATTCATATCATAATTACGGGATGATATATTGTGCTTAATGCGAGTTTTGTTATGAATGTCTGAACGTTTTATGTCACGTTTACACGGTCTTACTTATAGATATACTTCAATACTTCAGGAAACTCCTACTTACAACCTGTGATTTGTGATTTTGTAAAGGAATTACGAGATATAATCTCGTTTGATGTTCACCGAATTGGTATTATAATTTTTAAAAAAAATACATAGATATTTTATACCTACAAGATGTTGTGTATGTTATAAATATAGAGGACATGTTTTGTATGCGTATTTTTACGTTATTAGGAGAAATGAATGAATAAATCTGTTTGAAACATTTTTCAGCGACTCAAGAAAATTACAACCCCAACCAGTAAATGGGGACCTAATGATGGATCGTCAAACACAAACCTTCATCCGCCATCATATCAGGACACCAAATTTGGTATAGACAATCCAACCAGCAACAGTCATATGTGAATCTACCAATCATAACATTTAATTGTGTTTATCAATATATGAACCAACCAATGTTAATCAATATGTTTACCTACCAATCGTAACGCTCTATTATATTTATCAGTATGTGTAGCAACCAATTGTGTTAATCACGAAATCCAAACATATCACGTGACTCAGATGACTTCCGGTGTCTCTGTGCAGCCATTTTGGCAACAAATATAAGAAACAGTTTCCATTATCCACCATCAATATACATTCTATGTCAATCTTGTGTGATTGTAAAACACAAAGTAATTATATTTGCAGGACTTGCACTCTCTAATTTCTTTCACGACCAAGATTCCGAGTTTCTTTACACAGCTTCAAAGTCATTTGGTAAAGTGTTGGGAATTTTAATCACACTACATACAAGATACCGGGTGCATTTCTTTGCTTTTACATGTACATGTATATTATTGTTTTTAAATATGTATTTGAAAGATTATTTTTGCACATAAACATGTTAAGTTTAACACAGAATGTATCATGTTGCATGAAATTAATTTTTACTAATGTTCAACATAGTCAATCGCAATACGTTTACTAATATTATCTTTTTCAACATTTTATGATATTACAAAGGAACTGCAATCAAATTTTCTTTAGGCAAATATAAAAACATCCAGAATTTTGATTCCCATTTGCACAGTGCTATTGCGCTCCTCTTAAAATGATTTGCAGTCAGGAATTTTTACAAACTTAAGACATGTCTTCATGTTATTTTAAGGCTGATTCACATACGTTTAGAAGTATAAATCTTCAGTTTATAGTCAATAGATGGAGTATTTCTGGTTTGTATTCACGGAGATACTGATTCATGTAAATACAATTTAGCTGATACAACATTCTCATAAAATGATTCCTAACTGCGGTAAAAACGAACAAATCTTTATCTGAAATAATTTCCTGCCGCTTAAGTTTGCCATTCAACATCCTTATTCGCCCTTGAAAGTTTCTTCCTATCTTGTTTTCTGTATATATTTTAGGTGTGATAAAAGATTTCGCTTTGAATTTAAATTCTTCTTTTCGGTTATATTTTAAACCCAAAGTTATGTTGGCTTTTGCAAATGTTTCGTTTTCTGTTAGTCTTACTTGGAAGTTATTAAGTCATGTTATTGCATTTAATTGTATATATTATGTCAATTGACTTTTTCAATATGCTAACCGGAAATGCCTTATTTTCTTTGTTTACCGTACGTGTCTTATTGCTGATTTTACACCATGAATGTCTTACATGACAGTTATTACGTCATGCCTAACAATTATTACGTCACGATAGTGTCTTGTTAACTATTGACCGGAAGTGTGCTATTCTCAGTGTTTACCGGACGTGTCTTATCTCCGATTTTACACTATCACTAGTACTGTCTTGGCTGACAGTTATTATGTCATGTTATTATATCTTATTGTATATATTTTCACCTGTCTTGTCCACTCTGTTGACCGGAAAAGCCTTATTTTCTGTTTGTCGGACGTGTCTTATCACCGATTTTACACCATGACTAGTACTGTCTTACCTGACAGTTATTATGTCATGTTAATATATCTAATTGTATATATTTTCACGTGTCTTGTCCACTCTGTTGACCGGAAGTGCCTTATTTTTAGTGTTTACTGAACGTGTCTTATCACAGATTTTTAACTCATGGCTGTCGTAGTATATATAATACCTCTATATGTTTTTGTTATTATCGTTTATGTTTAAATTAAGAGTGTTATTGTTTCAGCACACATTTTATGTGTATTCATATTGTGTTAAACATTATACATTCGATCTTAGATATGTTTGTACACAATATTTTTTATATATATATACAAGATCTATCTCATTGTAAATAATTTCTCTATTATATGTTTTATTGTACAAGATCATATCATTTATAATAAACAAACAAGTGTTAGAATTATGTTGTAAATAAGAGAACATTTACACCAAATGAGCATTTTACACAATAAAGAATAAATATTATGTATATTTGATATTAATCATTTCTTTATTTTATGATTTTTCAGTGAAATAAAGATTTAAATTGCATGTAATTTGGTAACGCAATGTTTACTTACATGTCATGTGACTAAAACTGAAATAAGACAAAATCGATATGTTAATACATCTAAAATGTAAAAACCACAGATACGAAAGTATTAATGAACAGGTTCAGGAGATGATACACTATTCTTGTGAACATTGGACAAACACGGACCATTGACAATACAGATATGGGATCAGGTGCCATGGAGGCGTAAGCATCACCCGATCGATCGGTCACAACTGCCGGGAGTCCACGATCGAATTCAAATGAAATAAATGAGAAATGAATCCATTATATAGCTGTTTGGATATCAAATCCGATTTCATTAAATATGTATAGAAATCCATGATGTTTTTTAGTTTAAGACGTACCTTGCTATAGTAAACAAGTATATAGGCATTGCTGATAATAAAATCACCACAACACGACAAAACTACAACAAATGAAATACTCAGAACAAAGGCATACCATTTGGAAAGGTGTAAAGTTATCAACATTTTTATTTCACTTTTAACTTTTTATTTCGAAATGAAATACAATGAGTCTTTAAATTTGATAAAATGAAGCTTTGGCTCGGCAGGCATTATATCCAATACGTCAACCGACAACAGGATCTGCAAGTAGCAAAATAGTCATAATTATCATAGACAGATATACAAACAGATAGACAAACAAACATAAACAGACAGATACACAGACAGACTGACAGACGGCTATAACAACTAAATAATATGGGACATCCAATCATTTGCAATATGATCGATGCATCATTTCTAGCCGGACTTTGTTCCTCTTCCGATGATTTATTACAATTCATTAGCAATACGACCAATTCAGCAAGGAGCCGAAGCTGATTTTGTAAAAGAGCTTGCCACTTGCGGATCGCCAGTGGTCTATTCACGGGTACATTTTACTGGATCTCTGCTCAAACATTGAAAACTCGCCGCCATGATATAATTAAAAACTACTGAGCTGGCGAAAAAGGAACATTCAGAGAAACGAGTATATTACATATTAACTGAAATAATATATAATTTATTGCATTCTATTAAATATCGTCCAAAAATAATACGCACGACGTATCGTCTAAGACACATGGCGAATACCTAATACAAACTATGAAAAATCCTTGCAGGAAAAAATAAAAATGTCAAATTACAGGTTTTTGCGTTTTTCAAAATTCGTTTTAGTGTATGCAGTTGTGGAATAATATGCAATGTTCGATTAAACTAATGCATACAAGTATGGATTCTTTTTGTGATACTCTTGTATTACGATCTTGAAAACAATCAAATTTGCCAGTTAACTGACTTAAATTTTAATAAAGTAATACTTTACCGGCAATTTTGGCCGATGCAGACGACATTACTGCTTTTGAAGGCATCATATCGGAAGTAGCTTCCATGCTATTCATGTTTTGTGTTGTGGTGGACATTTCCATCGGCATACTCGTTGATTTCATCATTTTGGTGGACACTGTCATCAACATACTCGTTGATTTCATCATTTCGGTGGACATTTTCATCGGCATACTCGTTGATTTCATCATTTCAGTGGACATTTTCATCGGCATACTCGTTGATTTCATCATTTCAGTGGATATTGTCATCGGCATACTTGTTGATTTCATCATTTCGGTGGACATTTTTTCTGATGTCTGTGGTTTCATGGACGCAGTGTTGTCTGTAACTACAAGAAATAAAACAATTAGTTAACGGTTTGATGATACAAACTGTTACTGATCAAGTCTGAGAGATGTGGAGTTTTACACTAGATCAACATTTCGTCTTCTTATGGTGTGTTCAATCAGGTGACCAATCACAAACGTCCAATATATGATTCTGCGCATTTTAGTTTTCCGTTTCAAATTTGAAAGCTATCGAGGATAAATAAATGTTCGAAAAAAACAACAAAAAAGTAGATTGAACGTATAGTGCAAATGAATGATAAGTATACAGTTGTAATTTTACCAATGTGTTATGATAGATCACAACTTTCTTTTCACACTCCTCACAGCGAGTAACGGTCCTTGACCTTAAACACCACTGCCTTCACCCCTTTGGAAACTATTGGCTATTCAGTGCGTTACAGTAATTTTCGGAACGGTTTCACTGTACTACATTCGTCGTTACTAAGTAATCATAGACGCTATGCTTTAAAATGGCAGACACGGAAAAGCCGTAGAAACATTTTTGTTCTGTAGTAAAGAAGAAACGGCACCGATCTGTTCACTTTTAGTAAAACCCCAACTGAAGTTTTCACAATCATGAATTATTATTATTATTTTTTTGTCTTCCATGGTAATTGGTCTGTTCTCATACTGGGCGACCATGTCACAAGTTTTCATTCGGAATATACCTACCGAGTTACTGATCGAGGGGTTTCCTGGGTGTTCCTCTAATCGGTCGGGACATATTCACACAGTGTTCCTACGGCAATAGAATTTGATTCTTCAAAATATTGTTACTTTTTAAATAAATATATGATTACTTATAAAATTATCATTTTGACTGCGTTTATTTGTTACAATTCTTCACAATATAACTTAACACTTTATTTTACAATGATATAAAAGTTAAAATTTGAAGCAAAATTCTATACTACGCGTGAAGCGGTGGTGGCAGTGGTGTAAGCCATGTCGAAGAGCTAGCGTAGAAGGCAGAGCCGCTGTTTCATGGTTTGTATTTTTTACCAATAATTTGAAAAAAAGTGTTGTGGAGTAGTCAATGCAACGTCACAAAATTCTTACGTAAATTACTATTACGTCACAATCTGGCACAGTAAATATTTCTTAGGCTTGATGGATTCTGATTGTGTATGCATTCAGACGTCAATGTAGCGATCGAAGCAAGCAAAATATAACGTCTGGATGATTCAGGTTAGTGGGTCACACAAAAATTGTAATGAAAACAGCTAAGAGGACAGAGGCAGGCTCAACCCTGTAACCTGAGGGTGAAGCATCACAGAGAGACGCCGACAATATACGTTTGAACCATTTGCGGTTAAAATAGATACATGAATTTTTACCATACCAGAAACTGTAGTCATCATCATTTCAGTGCTTGACTTTCCGCTAGTCTTCATCATCATAGTGCTTGATTCTTTGCTGGTTGACGTCATATCGGCACTGGTTTTCTTCACAGTAGTTGTTTCTATGCTTGTTTGTTGTTTTGTTGTTGCTTCAGGCATCGATGTCGTCATCGGTGAAGTGGAAGTTGAAGGAGCTGTTTAAACAGATATTGAATCCTATCAACATTTTGTTGTCGAGAAGGCTACTCCTTGACACCAAGTACTTTATTACAGTATTCTTACAGTATCACATGTACAATGTCGAATAGAAAATATCAAGTGTTGAAAACCCAATGTTCATAGTCAAGAAAGGTTTAAGTATCCTTTTCACAATGATTTTATTCAGTCTTGGGTTTCTTTCTTCAAAAAGGAACATTAGTTATATTTTCCAAAACAAATATTTCATTTTACTACTTAGATTGACGAACAATAACAATAACATAGCAATATACACAGCATAACAATAACATAACAATATACACAGCATAACAATAACATAGCAATATACACAGCATAACAATAACATAGCAATATACACAGCATAACAATAACATAGCAATATACACAGCATAACAATAACATAGCAATATACACAGGCATAACAATAACATAGCAATATACACAGCATAACAATAACATAGCAATATACACAGCATAACAATAACATAGCAATATACACAGGCATAACAATAACATAGCAATATACACAGCATAACAATAACATAGCAATATACACAGCATAACAATAACATAGCAATATACACAGCATAACAATAACATAGCAATATACACAGCATAACAATAACATAGCAATATACACAGCATAACAATAACATAGCAATATACACAGCATAACAATAACATAGCAATATACACAGCATAACAATTCTTATATTCCTAAATATTTGAAATATTTTGTGAAATATTAGGTACAGTGTCATATGCATATACAAATAGTAACTTTTTTTCTCTCAAGAAAGTTTCACTAAGTATATAGGGATTTTAGAATTGTATGCCTGTGTTTATCTCTTTTTTGTTACTCTACATCAATATAAGTAGTAAAATAGAAGAAAATGTTTTGGTAAAGCAACACAACTAATGCCACTTTCAGAATATTCTTAAATATATTCCATTTTCATAGTCTTAAATATAGTCCTGATATTGACGTGTTCTGACAATCAGATTTCCGGAATACCTGAAGTTAAGTTAAATTCTCAGACTTGAGCAAGTGGGTCCTATCCTTACAAAATGTTGTGAGTTTCCCCAAATACAATTAATATCTTATAATGATATGTTTTTCAATCTCATGTGTCCTATATGGTCAATGTATCACCTCTAATATTGCTCTAACCAGATAGACTATGATTATAAAATCTTGTCGACAACTGATTGAGACAAAGCACTTTTTGTGCAGTTTGTTCGTTAGCCTTAGATCTAGGAAGTCCTTCTATCTCATTTTACTGGAGTATCTGTTAAGTTGCTATTTCATATGGTCAATCGGCTATGTAACGGTCAAGAATTTACGTATAGTCACAAATAATTTCCCAATTTCCCAAAATAATTTTAACGTTACGCTCTTTTTCACAACATCTAATTCTGAAAAAATACACAAGAAGAATGTTTGAAACGTCACCAGCCTTTGTTACTTCCAGAAGCATATTTATTCTATTTCTTGAATAGAAAGAAACCACCGCAGCCGATACAAAAGCAGAAATGAAGAAGAACCAACGGATAATCGAAACTCCGAGTCCATTATAATCCGACAAATTATATATACAAATGGTCTCAGCACAAAGAACAATTGCCAACCACAAACGGGATGGGACCAGGGCCCGGTAACCAAAATCTTGAGAATTTACTTAAGTCTGAGAATATTCTCACCTTGACCTGCTTAGCCAATCAGATTTTATGATTAGCCAACGTTGAGTAAAATCAAGTTATTTTTGTGTCAAGCCCTGGTGTTCGGAATGAGTCCCCTGTCCCCTATTAGCATGTCACACCCGTCGTAAATGTTACATTGAAACCTCTCGAGTTCAGTGAAAAGGTCAATCTCTGTGAAAAGGTCATCAATTTAGGATCTGATTGGCGAAAGTCACTGTAAATGGTCGTGCTACGGAATATTATTTAACATTCCTGAGAGAACTTTAATATATTGTTTAACAAGATCCCCCGTATCGACCATCAAACTCCCTTAATGGAGATTTCAATCGTTCAACAACGTAACCCTGTGTGAGTAAATCAGTCGTCATTGTCTCTTCAGTCACATAGAGAAACGTGTGTAGTAACGAAGTGGGAGTAAATCGAACTTGTATGTAAATAGAAATAGATATCAACAATACTTGGTATTTGTGATTGAATATGTATTTCTAATTTTATTTCATACTCTTTTAACCTTTACCTACACTTACCTGTGCATAATTTGCAGAATTTCCGACATGACGTTTCAGCTAGGACTTTATAGGCATCATCAGTACATAAGGTAGATGGTAGTTTTTCACAGTCTTCGTAGTCTTCACATGGCAAGCTGTCTGTGAATGACATGATTATATATTGCAAAATTAATGTTTTACGCCACACTCAACAATTTTTCAGTTATATGGTGGCGACCAGGTTTTAATGGTGGAGGAGAGAATCCGGTTACAATGTTCCCGGGAACAGACCACCGGCCTTCCGCATGCAAACATTCTCTAAAAAATCAACTTAGGTTCCGGCGGGGCTCAAACCTGCGCTGATCAGGAATGATACTTCATGGTTCAAAGCACATTGTCTTACCACTCGACCGCGGAGGCCAGTAAAGTTAATATTTCGCAGACTTTTCTATAGAGAATCCTAAAGTGAAAAGTTTGTGAGATAAATATCTGAGTAAAAGTGTTAACCTTGACCTACATTGTATATTTCGAGTGTGTGCCATATATGCGCAAGAGTATGTTACCAGTCAGTCAAATTTAACAGTAAAAATGACCTCGATCACAGACATCCATTCAATTTCAGTAGTCAATATCATTATCTCTATTTCAGAGTCTATATATAAATATACAAAATTATCGCACGCATGTGTTAACCCTAGATTTTACCCATTTAGTTAAACTGTAGGAATCGGTGAAACTGAGAAAAACAAGGATCAAATCAAAGATGTGGTATTTTTTTCAAATTCAAATTTACTGCATAATACCAGGGTTTAACCTAATCAAAACTATGTTAATTTGGAGAACAAAATAAAAATCACTGGGGAAAACTAGGAATATTCCATAGATGTGATTTTGACGTACCATAAACCTATTACGTTAGATATATCGTTTTACTGACTAATAATCGATGATGTTGGTATATGTGAAAATTAACTGTTCAAATTCGATACATTTTTGCCTCTTTTGTATTTCTGTGCGTTCAGTTAAGTTCTATATCTGTACTAAATCATCGTCTACATATTCAATATAATCTTAATTATTGATATACAAAATTTCAGAATAAATCCAGTTTCACATATTTTCTCTTTCTTTAAATTACTTTCAGTTTTAGAATAACATTATATAAGTAAAGCAGGTGATCATGTAATTGCCTTTCTTTTTTCTTACAAGTCATAAATGTACTAGCCGTATTTTTAGAGAATTATTTTATCGACGAAGCGTTTGAGAATTCTACATTTCTTACTTGTGCAATATCCACATGTTCTGGGACAATTTTGAATGGCCCATGTCCTAAATACCCCCGCACAGGACTCGGTGTTGAATTGTTTGCAGTCCGAAATAACATCCTGGCAAGCTGTAATAGTAGCATACGGTAAACGTTAAAATATTAGTGTGTGGTATATATTTTGCGAATAACACGACCAGAGAAAATCTGCTACTTACCTGCTATGCGAACAATTCGCTCAACACAGTACGTTATCACGTCATTACATCTCATTTACTTAAATAGATTAACTTCATCAGAAAATTTCCTTAAAATTTACCTCCAGTGAAAATATCTATATGTACGTACACTGTCTATAGTACCCATTACAAATGATATAATGCAAGTAATAAAATATTTAAAATGAAGTGTGTGTGTGTGTGTGTGTGTGTGTGTGTGTGTGTGTGTGTGTGTGTGTGTGTGTGTGTGTGTGTGTGTGTGTGTGTGTGTGTGTGAGGTCATACTTTTTTAAGCTTCACATCAAGGTAAATTCAGTGTCTAAAATAATATTTTCTGGTTTGGACCACTTACAGTGTTCTAGTAGTAGAGCGTTCGACTGCAGAATCGCACGTGATCAATTGCTGGTACCGAGTCATACCAAAGACTTTCCAAAATAGAAGTGACTGTTCCTTCGCCAGGCGTTTGTCATACGAAGTGAAAATCACGAATCTTTTGGATGAGACCTGAAACTGAGGTCCCGTGTCACGTGACAGAGAACCTCATTGCATTCACATCAGTCCATACCTCAGATTACAATTTCTGTGTCACTTCACCTCAAGCTGGTGACATCGTCATATTTGTTTTAAAATTCTTAATAGGATGTAAAACAACAACACAACAACAAAAATTAAAGGTTTACGAATACATTTTACTGGAAAGATAAGAAGACGACGAAAAGAAAACAGAAAAAGAATACGAGATATTTAGAAGAACAATAAAAATAATTGTATGATGAAACAGAACAGATAAGAAGAATTTCATAATGAAACAGAACAAATAAGAAGAATTGTATGATGCAACAGAACAGATAAAATGAGTTGTATCATGAAACAGTTAAAAAGTTTAGAAGAGTTGTATGATGCAACAGAACAGATAAAATGAGTTGTATGATGAAACAAAACAAATAAGAAGAATTGTATGATGAAACAGAACAGATAAGAAGAGTTGTATGATAAAACAGAATAGATAAGAAGAGTTGTATGATGAAACAGAATAGATAAGAAGAGTTGTATGATGAAACAGAACAAATAAGAAGAGTTGTATGATGAAACAGAATAGATAAGAAGAGTTGTATGATGAGACAGAACAGATAAGAAGAGTTTTATGATGAACCAAAATAGATAAGAAGAATTTTATGATGAAACAGAAGAATTATATGATGAAACAGAATAGATAAGAAGAGTTTTATGATGAAACAGAATAGATAAGAAGAGTTTTATGATGAAACAGAATAGATAAGAAGAATTATATGATGAAACAGAACAGATAAGAAGAGTTTTATGATGAAACAGAATAGATAAGAAGAGTTTTATGATGAAACAGAAGAATTATATGATGAAACAGAACAGATAAGAAGAGTTGTATGACGAAACAGAATGGATAAGAAGAATTGTATGATGAAACAGAAGAATTATATGATAAAACAGAACAGATAAGAAGAATGCGACTATAAAAAATATTCTAATGTACGGAAGAGGATCGTGTTAACAGGATGGTATAAGACTACAGATTCCTATAGGTAACCACTTAGATACCATTCTTAAATGAATGCATTAATGCTATTTGAGATTTGAGTGATTTCCCATGAAAGGACAATTTTCTAAATACATAAATGCCCACCAGAGGCATCACAAAAATAATCACAAGATTCTCCAGCTACATGTTATTAATCATTCGTTAAAATATAGGGTCGACGGAACGGTTGCAAAAATATAAATCTGGAAACATACAAAATTTCCATTTGACCTCTAGATCTACATATCTATATTTGTGACTTACCATCTCCAGTAGGTAATATCGTACTAATATCTGGTTTAGTTGTTGTGGTTGCTGCTTGTGTTGTTGTTGTTGTTGTAGGTTTTGCAGTTGTTGAGACAAATTTCTGACCAGGATCTAAAACATAAATAGATCATGTTTTTATTATCTCTCTCTCTCTCTCTCTCTCTCTCTCTCTCTCTCTCTCTCTCTCTCTCTCTCTCTCTCTCTCTCTCTCTCTCTCTCTCTCTCTCTCTCTCTCTCTCTCTCTCTCTCTCTCTCTTAACGTACCCTTTCCGATTTTTCATTAAACAAGTAAATGTCAACGTAAGCAAAATTGTTGGTATTTTAATCGTGTTCGATATGTCTATCGTTTATTTCATAGTTGTAAAAAATAGTTTTTAAATTTATCGTATCCATGGTGATAATATAAAAAATGATTGCTTACATGTACAGAAATTGCAAAATTTTCGGCAATTCTTCCTTAAAAAGCCGCCATAGTATTCCTTATTACAGACATTGTCTCCCAGTTCATCACAATAATCTATTGTGTCTTCGCATGCTGGATATATCCCTGTAATGTCGAATATCTAATATAAGAAACATTTTTTTCTCAAAACAAATGAATGATAAAAAAAATATTACTATGCGCAGTAATATACAAAAATATTGAATAAAAATATACACATAGAACCAAACATTTAATTTTGTTAAATAAGGGATCTAAAACAAATACTCAAGACAATCGTTTCTTTTATTAGTTGAACTCGAATTTAAAATAGATGTAGAGTTCCGAAAAAAACGGCACCATGCAAGGCACAATTAACCTAAATATATTCCTAACTCGATTTAAGACTAACCACTGTAAAACGATGACCAAGTTTGCTCTTGGTGAGTTTATCAACACGAAACACCATTATATACTCGTAACACATAAATGACACGCTTTCTCGCTATCTCTTTTTAGAAAGTCTGAATTTATTGTGAAGTAAATATTGATGCAGAAAAACTGAATGTGCAAAAGAGTGGGAAAGCGTATAATTGAGGTAGGAGAAACAATACTATTGTATTGCTGTGACAAGTACAGTAGGAGAAGAAATCGGAGTTCCCCAATTTTATGTATATAAATATAAGCCTGTAGTTTTCTAATATTTCTGAATTTATTTAATATTGGAAATTAATAAAAAAAAAATTATCAATAAATTTTAGATTGTTCGTAGTCCTAATACGTGTTTCTCATTTAACTATTTATTACATTATTACAAATTTCAAGTCGGCTTTAGATTTCTCAAACTGAATTCTCTTCTATAACTACAGCAAATGGTATGAAATATGACATTTGAAAAGCATACTTTGTAATTCTGATTATATAATAAGTCTTTGGCTATTCCATAAACCTCTTATCATACTGTGAACCTCTTACTATGCTATGAACTTCTGATAATTATATGAACTTCTGATAATTATATGGACTTCTGATTATTGTATGAACTTTTGATTATTATATGAACTTCTGATTATTATATGAACTTCTGACTATTGTATGAACTTCTGATTATTATATGAACTTCTGACTATTATATGAACTTCTGATTTTTATATGAACTTCTGACTATTGTATGAACTTCTGATTATTGTATGAAATTCTGATTATTATATGAATTTCTGATTATTGTATGAATTTTTTATTATTGTATGAACTTCTGATTGTTGTTTGACCTTCTGAGTATTGTAGGATTTAAACTTCTTATTATCCCCTCGCAAACGAAGTTTGAAGAGGAAATCGGATTAGGCTCGTATGTACGTACGTACGTATGTTACACTTTCTTGTAAGCGCTCTAATAATTTTATTTCTCTATAGAATTTCACCAAACTTGATATAAAGGTTCACTATAGTAATATCACAGACGAGTTCGTGTTTCGTAAGCTACGGTCCATTTTTTTCAGAGTTATAGCCCTTTTTCATTGAAGTATTATTGTCAGCGCTCTAATCTCTAATTATTCTATGAGCCTCCGACTTTTCTTACCCGGACAGTATCCACATCTAAACGGACAGTTCTTTCTACCGAAAGTTTCGTATACTCCGACACACTGTTTGTCCTCGTAGTCAAAGCATTCTATGTTAGGGTTGTCATGACATTCTGGAAAATAACAAATAATTGTATTGATATTAAATATGTTAATATAATTGGTAAAAACACAAAGTGTATAAAGAGTAGTAGATCAATCTGGATTTAAATTCTGTTTTTGTCAGCTTGCCACTGGCAATTGGTTGGCGTTCGACTCGCAAATGATAAAATGGTAGTGACTGTTCCTTTGCCAAACGCACGGCATACAAAGAATGTCAATGGATTTTGTCATTTGCCAATTGCCCGACACGGCACATTTTGGCAAACTTTTCCATTATGACGTCACAATTAAATGACCCGTCAAACATTTGTGTAATTATGACGTCACAATCGAATGACGTCAAAAAAGCACAGACCGTCTTAGATACTCTAGCCTTTTATTTCACTATGTCTTTATTCTGTCTTTTCCTTAGTCAGAGCTTTCTCCCATGTCAGCAGATATCGATTGTGACGTCATATCTTTACGTGATAAAACAACGTCGTTTTCACACAAACATATGATAACTATTCTCATTTTACGCACAAACAAATGGCATCACACTCGATACCTGCTACGAGGGGTTGTAACTCTGTAAAATGAAAATACCTAATTGGAGATGCAATTTTGAAAATAATGAAATTCATATTGAGTAAATAAATACCATTTATGGTACACACACACACACACAAATAAGGAGCATTCCATGAAATTCGGAGAAAGAAAAGAAAACGTTAAACATTTAATTTAACAATTTAGTTCTTGTATGGTTGCGATATAGAAGCAAAATAAACTTAGAAAAAAGATCAAAGAAAAACGAAAACCAAAATTTATTTAGACACAGTTCTCAAATACACTGCCTAATTCCCTGGTGTTAATATCACCAAAGGACAGATATGTAACCTTTAATGATGTCGCTTTTTGCCACATACTAAAATATCAAGAGAAGTTCTGCCTGTATAAAAAGTGACTATTATATGGTCAAACTTTCCTCACCTTTTGAAATGAGTGTGAGTCATTCGTGATTGAATTGAAATTTGTATAGACAAAAGTCGTCCTTGAAGCTTTTCTAAAGGAATCAAAATTTTAAACTCAACTTTCGCTGTTATTACTTATGACTAAAACATTTTAATATTGTTGAAAAAAAGTATTTCTTTCCTTGGTACATTAGCGACATATACATATTAAGTAATATAAAATATAAATCGAATGGTTATCTGTAGTTATTTTTATTTTCTTTCTAAATATATTAACTCAAATCGTGATTTATTTCTTTTATAATTTTCATTTGTAATAGACATCATTTTATATATTTACCTTTTTCCGTCGCATTCGTCGGATTTGGGGAGTCCAGTAAAACACTTGATACACATAACACCATACAATTTAAAAATAAACTCGAAATAAAGTAATTAAACGATACCATCTTGAAGTAGGTCTTAGATTCTTCAACAATCTGATATCTGGGTCACTAGCCTGATAGTTATTACGTCATAATCAAGCATTTGGCGTTTATCGCTCTCGTGACCATTATTTTATTGATCGCATTATGAAGAACTACGTGACACGGTACCAATATGACATGATTTATCTATGTTGTACTACTTGACATTGGCCAATGTCTGGGTAAACATCCATAATCCCGTGGGAAATGTTTACAGGAATTTTTTTTTCCAAAAAGAAAAAAAAATGTTCCTTTCAATTCATTATTAATTAACATAAAGTGTCTATAACTCACGTTCACTATCGTTTTACTAGAAAATAAATACTTACTTTAATGCTGAAGCAAAATGTTTCAGCATAACTTTATTTGGCGAGTGTATCATTGATGCCAACATCCAATTCTAGACACAGCACTCAAAGTTCCCAACCTGCAGCTTACAACAGTATTCATAATAACCTTTCCTTTTAGTATTATTTGCAAGTATTTAGCAGTTATTTACATGTGATTCTAATGAAAATACCGCCTGTAATAACACATAATAAACGTCATAAAAATGATACTGAATAATTTAAATCGAAAGTACTGATACGAGTCCATGGTAATCGATAAGTTTTAAGGATATATAATACACTCTGTAAACAGTCCAGTCAACCGCTTTTAATGTCAGTTTTATCACAGGTGTGTAATGGTAAATAATAATGGGACTAATTCATGTACTAAGTGAGAACCGATAACGTTTGTGCGGTACTAGTATCTCCAATGGTGATGGAACGTAACTCTGAGTAATCTCCCCGCTGAAGTGACGTTAACGCGGGATATCGTCTTCTTGCGTCATTCCATCACTAATAGAAACAGTAGTCCCGCACAAACGTTATCGGGTATCACGTGGTACATGAATTAGTCCCATTGAAAAGTAAAATTTGAAAGCAATTTTAAAATATCTTAAATCCCATAACGGACACCAAACTGAATTTTAATAGCATATGCATGTATGTCAACAAGTCTTCTAGACCTATAATTTTCAGCAAACTGATACTTTTTTCAACAATTTAAAAAGCAAATATTTACGATTAAATGTGCCATTTGGAAATTTCAAGCTAAAAGTTGAGTTTTTGTTTCTGCAATCACATATATGTGTAATTCCACGTCAGTATAATGTGCTATTAACCCTGTACTGCCCCCATACTGCAAAATGTACTTTGACTTGATCCCAAGAAATCCGACAACAAAACTGAGTTGAACATCAACTCGTCATAATCATATTATGTGACTGAAAGTCTGCTTAACAATGCAAGTTAATGTTGATAAAATTGTGCCGCTTTATCACTTGGAATAGTACCCGTTTACTTTATAGCGAGTTATCATTAATTCGCCAACAATCCCGAATATTCGCTCAGTAAAAGAAACTAAATATGACTAAGTAAGTACATAAATCCAGTCGAAAGGCGTACTTCGAGTCGTCCCTATTACTCAAACCTTGGAATTTTACTCAACGTCCAAACATTTCGAAAACTCTATGGTTAAAATGTAATGAATTCCCATTCGTTTGTAATTCTAAACTTTCTAATATTCTTAGGTCTTGAAAATGAAATATACTTTCTACCGATTTAAAGAAAATCAAAACATACAATCACAAAAGTATGTATACATGTTCAGAGAAACTTTAAAGGTGGCTGAATAGTTAGAAAAACACAATTTATGTCATCATATCGTTCACTACTGAACAACACTGGAACCTAAGTTGTTTATGCAAGGAAATTTATGGTTAACTTTACTTATGGCAGGCTGGTGGTTTTTATCCAGCAGCAGAGATTTTATGTAGCACCATTAAACAACTGGCAGCTACAATTATACAACTGCCTGTCACCAATAAACAACTGTCTGCACCAGTATATAACGGTCTGTCACAAATAAACTGACTGTCACCATTATAATGCCAGTCACTAATAAACAACTGGCTGTACCATTATATAACGGCCTGTCACAAATAAACTGGCCTCCACCATTATACAACTGCCTGTCACCAATAAACAACTGGCTGTACCATTATATAACGGCCTGTCACAAATAAACTGACTGTCACCATTAAATGCCAGTCACTAATAAACAACTGGCTGTACCATTATATAACGGCCTGTCACAAATAAACTGACTGCACCATTAAATGCCAGTCACTAATAAACAACTGGCTGTACCATATATAACGGCCTGTCACAAATAAACTGACTGCACCATTAAATGCCAGTCACTAATAAACAACTGGCTGTACCATTATATAACGGCCTGTCACAAATAAACTGACTGTCACCATTAAATGCCAGTCACTAATAAACAACTGGCTGTACCATTATATAACGGCCTGTCACAAATAAACTGACTGCACCATTAAATGCCAGTCACTAATAAACAACTGGCTGTACCATTATATAACGGCCTGTCACAAATAAACTGACTGTCACCATTAAATGCCAGTCACTAATAAACAACTGGCTGTACCATTATATAACGGTCTGTCACAAATAAACTGACTGTCACCATTAAATGCCAGTCACTAATAAACAACTGGCTGTACCATTATATAACGGCCTGTCACAAATAAACTGGCTTCCACCATTATACAATTGCCTGTCACCAATAAACAACTGGTTGTCACCATTATATAACGGCCTGTCACAAATAAACTGACTGTCACCATTAAATGCCAGTCACTAATAAACAACTGGCTGCACCATTATATAACGGCCTGTCACAAATAAACTGACTGTCACACCATAAATGCCAGTCACTAATAAACACTGGCTGCACCATTATATAACGGGCCTGTCACAAATAAACTGACTGTCACCATTATAAATGCCAGTCACTAATAAACAACTGGCTGTACCATTATATAACGGTCTGTCACAAATAAACTGACTGTCACCATTAAATGCCAGTCACTAATAAGCAACTGGCTGTACCATTATATAACGGTCTGTCACAAATAAACTGACTGTCACCATTAAATGCCAGTCACTAATAAACAACTGGCTGTACCATTATATAACGGTCTGTCACAAATAAACTGGCTGCCACCATTAAAACTGCCAGTCACAAATAAACAACTGGCTGTACCATTATATAACGGCCTGTCACAAATAAACTGACTGTCACCATTTAAATGCCAGTCACTAATAAACAACTGGCTGTACCATTATATAAACGGTCTGTCACAAATAAACTGGCTGCCACCATATTAAATGCCAGTCACTAATAAACAACTGGCTGTACCATTATATAACGGTCTGTCACAAATAAACTGGCTGCCACCATTAAATGCCAGTCACTAATAAACAACTGGCTGTACCATTATATAACGGTCTGTCACAAATAAACTGACTGTCACCATTAAATGCCAGTCACTAATAAACAACTGGCTGTACCATTTATATAACGGGCTGTCACAAATAAACTGACTGTCACCATTAAATGCCAGTCACTAATAAACAACTGGCTGTACCATTATATAACGGTCTGTCACAAATAAACTAGCTGTCACCATTAAATGCCAGTCACTAATAAACAACTGGCTGTACCATTATATAACGGCCTGTCACAAATAAATGGACTGTCACCATTAAATGCCAGTCACTAATAAACAACTGGCTGTACCATTATATAACGGCCTGTCACAAATAAACTGACTGTCACCATTAAATGCCAGTCACTAATAAACAACTTTTTTGTACCATTATATAACGGCCTGTCACAAATAAACTGACTGTCACCATTAAATGCCAGTCTCTAATAAACAACTGGCTGTACCATTATATAACGGTCTGTCACAAATAAACTGACTGTCACCATTAAATGCCAGTCACTAATAAACAACTGGCTGTACCATTATATAACGGCCTGTCACAAATAAACTGACTGTCACCATTAAATGCCAGTCACTAATAAACAACTGGGTGTACCATTATATAACGGCCTGTCACAAATAAACTGACTGTCACCATTAAATGCCAGTCACTAATAAACAACTGGCTGTACCATTATATAACGGCCTGTCACAAATAAACTGACTGTCACCATTAAATGCCAGTCACTATAAAACAACTGGCTGTACCATTATATAACGGCCTGTCACAAATAAACTGACTGTCACCATTAAATGCCAGTCACTAATAAACAACTGGCTGTACCATTATATAACGGCCTGTCACAAATAAACTGACTGTCACCATTAAATGCCAGTCACAAATAAACAACTGGCTGTACCATTATATAACGGCCTGTCACAAATAAACTGGCCTCCACCATTATACAACTGCCTGTCACCAATAAACAACTGGCTGTACCATTATATAACGGCCTGTCACAAATAAACTGGCTGCCACCATTAAAACTGCCAGTCACAAATAAACAACTGGCTGTTTATATAACGGCCTGTCACAAATAAACTGACTGTCACCATTAAATGCCAGTCACTAATAAACAACTGGCTGTACCCATTATATAACGGCCTGTCACAAATAAACTGACTGTCACCATTAAATGCCAGTCACTAATAAACAACTGGCTGTACCATTATATAACGGTCTGTCACAAATAAACTGGCTGCCACCATTATACAACCGCCTGTCACCAATAAACAACTGGCTGTACCATTATATAACGGCCTGTCACAAATAAACTGACTGTCACCATTAAATGCCAGTCACCAATAAAGCTAATTTACTGGCTGTACCATTATATAACGGCCCTGTCACAAATAAACTGACTGTCACCATTAAATGCCAGTCACTAATAAACAACTGATTTGTACCATTATAAACGGCCTGTCACAAATAAACTGACTGTCACCATTAAATGCCAGTCACTAATAAACAACTGGCTGTACCATTATATAACGGTCTGTCACAAATAAACTGACTGTCACCATTAAATGCCAGTCACTAATAAACACCAAGGCTGTACCATTATATAACGGCCTGTCACAAATAAACTGGCTGCCACCATTAAAACTGCCAGTCACAAATAAACAACTGGCTGTACCATTATATAACGGCCTGTCACAAATAAACTGACTGTCACCATTAAATGCCAGTCACTAATAAACAACTGGCTGTACCATTATATAACGGCCTGTCACAAATAAACTGACTGTCACCATTAAATGCCAGTCACTAATAAACAACTGGCTGTACCATTATATAACGGTCTGTCACAAATAAACTGGCTGCCACCATTAAAACTGCCAGTCACAAATAAACAACTGGCTCTACCATTATATAACGGCCTGTCACAAATAAACTGACTGTCACCATTAAATGCCAGTCACTAATAAACAACTGGCTGTACCATTATATAACGGCCTGTCACAAATAAACTGACTGTCACCATTAAATGCCAGTCACTAATAAACAACTGGCTGTACCATTATATAACGGTCTGTCACAAATAAACTGGCTGCCACCATTAAAACTGCCAGTCACAAATAAACAACTGGCTGTACCATTATATAACGGTCTGTCACAAATAAACTGGCTTACCATTAAATTTCTGCCAGTCACAAATAAACAACTCTATTGTACCATTATATAACGGCCTGTCACAAATAAACTGACTGTCACCATTAAATGCCAGTCACCAATAAACAACTGGCTGTACCATTATATAACGGCCTGTCACAAATAAACTGACTGCACCATTAAAACTGCCAGTCACCAATAAACAACTGGCTGTACCATTATATAATGGCCTGTCACAAATAAACTGGCTGCCACCATTAAAACTGCCAGTCACAAATAAACAACTGGCTGTACCATTATATAATGGCCTGTCACAAATAAACTGACTGCCACCATTAAATGCCAGTCACCAATAAACAACTGGCTGCACCATTATATAACGGCCTGTCACAAATAAACTGACTGCCACCATTAAATGCCAGTCACCAATAAACAAGTGGCTGCCACCATTAAAACTTGTGTCACTAATAAACAACTGGCAACACCAATATATAACGGCCCGTCACAAATAAACTGGCTTCCATCATTATACAATTTCCTTGTCACTAATAAACAACTGGTTGTAAGCATTATATAACGGCCTGTAACAAATACACTAGCTGCCACCATTAAAACTGCCAGTCACCAATAAACAACTGGCTGTACCATTATATAAAGGCTTGTCACAAATAAGCTGGCCTGTCACCAATAAACAACTGGCCGCACCATTATATAACGGCCTGTCACAAATAAACTAGCTGCCACCATTAAAACTGCCTGTCACTAACAAACAACTGGTTGTCACCATTATATAACCGCCTGTCACAAATAAACTGGCCTGTCACTAATAAACAACTGGCCGCATCATTATATAACGGCCTGTCACAAATAAACTGGCTGCCACCATTAAAAATGTCAGTCACCAATAAACAACTGGCTGCACCATTATATAACGGCCTGTCACAAATAAACTGGTTGCAACCATTATATAACGGCCTGTCACAAATAAACTGGCTGCCACCATTAAAACTGCCAGTTACCAATAAACGACTGGCTGTACCATTATATAACGGCCTGTCACAAATAAACTGACTGCACCATTAAATGCCAGTCACCAATAAACGACTGGCTGTACCATTATATAATGGCCTGTCACAAATAAACTGACTGCCACCATTAAATGCCAGTCACCAATAAACAACTGGCTGCACCATTATATAACGGCCTGGCACAAATAAACTGACTGCCACCATTAAATGCCAGTCACCAATAAACAACTGGCTGCACCATTATATAACGGCCTGGCACAAATAAACTGGTTGCCACCATTAAAACTGCCTGTCACTAATAAACAACTGGCAACACCAATATATAACGGCCCGTCACAAATAAACTGGCTTCCATCATTATACAATTTGCTTGTCACTAATAAACAACTGGTTGTAAGCATTATATAACGGCCTGTCACACATACACTAGCTGCCACCATTAAAACTGCCAGTCACCAATAAACAACTGGCTCTACCATTATATAACGGCCTGTCACAAATAAACTGACTGCCACCATTAAATGCCAGTCACCAATAAACAACTGGCTGCACCATTATATAACGGCCTGTCACAAATAAACTGACTGTCACCATTAAATGCCAGTCACCAATAAACAACTGGCTGCATCATTATATAACGGCCTGTCACAAATCAACTGGTTGCCAACATTAAAACTGGCTGTCACTAATAAACAACTGGTTGTAAGCATTATATAACGGCCCGTCACAAATAAACTGGCTTCCACCATTATACAATTGCCTGTCACTAATAAACAACTGGTTGTAAGCATTATATAACGGCCCGTCACAAATAAACTAGCTGCCACCATTAAAACTGCCAGTCACCAATAAACAACTGGCTCTACCATTATATAAAGGCTTGTCACAAATAAACTGGCCTGTCACTAATAAATAACTGGCCGCACCATTATATAACGGCATGTCACAAATAAACTAGCTGCCACCATTAAAACTGCCTGTCACTAATAAACAACTCGTTGTCACCATTATATAACCGCCTGTCACAAATAAACTGGCTGCCACCATTAAAATGCCAGTCACCAATAAACAACTGGCTGCACCATTATATAACGTCCTGTCACAAATAAACTGGCTTCCGCTATTATACAATTGCATGTCACCAATACGCAAACGGCTGCCATCATTATACAACTGTCACCAATAAACAACTGACGTCCATTATACAATTGTCTGTCACCAATAAACAAGTGGTTGTCACCATTATAACTGCCTGTCACCAATAAACGGGCTAGCACCATTAAAAATGCATGTCACCAATAAACGGGCTGACATCATTCTAACTGCTTGTCACCAATAAACTGGCTGACACCATTATACAATTTTCTATCACCAATAAACTGGCTGACACCATTAAAACTGCATGTCACCAATGAACGGGCTAGCACCTTTAAAACTGCCTGTCACCAATAAATTTGGCATCATTAAAACTGCCTGTCACCAATAAACTGGCCGACACTGTTGTACAATTTTCTATCACCAATAAACTTGCTGGCACCATTAAAACTGCCTGTCACCAATAAACTCGCTGACACTATTATACAATTTTCTATCACCAATAAACTGGCTGACACCATTAAAACTGCCTGTCACCAATGAACGGGCTAGCACCATTAAAAATGCCTGTCACCAATAAACGGGCTGGCATCATTCTAACTGCCTATCATCAATAAATGGGCTGGCATCATTAAAACTGCCTGTCACCAATAAACCGGCTGGCACCATTAAAACTGCTTGTCACCAATAAACTGGCTGACACCATTATACAATTTTCTATCACCAATAAACTGGCTGACACCATTAAAACTGCATGTCACCAATGAACGGGCTAGCACCTTTAAAACTGCCTGTCACCAATAAATGGGCTGGCATCATTAAAACTGCCTGTCACCAATAAACTGGCCGACACTGTTGTACAATTTTCTATCACCAATAAACTTGCTGGCACCATTAAAACTGCCTGTCACCAAAAAACTGCTGCCATCATTATACAATTCCCTGTCTCAAATAAACTGACTTAATAAAATATGATCGGTGAAAGACAATTTATCTTTTATATCCATTTAGTAGAAGAGTCTGGCTTTGTTAAACATGCCTGGGTGATAATTTTAATCCAGAACTCTTCAATAGGAAATATTCCAACAGCTGGAAATTTGCACATACTATGCCAAGTTTAGTCTCAATTGTTGCACGTTTATTCTGGTTTATAGGGGAAATGTTGATGATATTGCTGTAAAAAATTAAACAGATCTATGCATCATTGCTTGTGTTAGAGGCATAATGTTCATATAAACTTTGATTATTCAGTGTATTTTCAAATGATTTTAGCTTAAGAAATAAACAGAGGTTGTATTCTAGTATGATTTACAGCATATATCACAGAAATATGGCTACCTGGTTAGAAGGATGCACCAGGAACAGAAGAAATATGTTTCTCCCATTTTGGACAGGCATATCAACCTTTTTGTCCATACTAACGACAACAATTAACACCCTTGATCAGAACTCTTCAAATCCGATCTATGGAGTGTAATGTAATAAGCGTCCATGTGAGTCAGCTTAAATCCACACCCCATGTTATAGACAAGCTTGAAGTGTTATACGCCACAATATAGATTTATGACGTAGGGCTTTTGTAATTAGAATGCAAAACATATATACAGATGTGTCAGGTTTTATTTACGTGCATAATCATGCATTTGAAGCATTGGAGAAAAATAATTAAACACTGCTGTGTTGAGTGAAAAGGGAAATTTCGCACCCTCGTGATAGGAATCTGAAAGTCCAATCTTTGGTACCACCTCCAATTGGACGTTGGACAAGCATATTCTTACTTCTTGTGTGGAGATTTCCTTATCCATGGAAAACAACAATCCAAGATTCCATCAATCTCTCCTTTACGAAAGAGTTTCAAATCCAAGTTAATTAGAATAAACCATATTTCAAAGTAATTGATCTGCTGCTTAGCTTTTTCAGGTAGTTAAAATTTTATCTTTAGTTTCGAGAACAACGACAGTAGAAAAAGGAGAAAAATGGTACATTTGTTTTTCTTCAAGCTGTATAAAATAAAGCATTTTAACATTGCATCTAAACTTTGATAAAGAAATATTCCTCCTTCAGGAGGAACACTGCCATCTATGTTTATAACAAGTAACAATAAAAGGAACAATACAAGATAACATGTACCTATGTTTTATTCAAAATATCTAATTAAGCATTATGATATATGTAAATGAAAAAATGACATTAAAAAGCTGTACAAACAACATCTCACCCCTCCCACCTCATTGATAATTTCTTAAGTAACTGCAAACTTGTTATGTTACTATTTCAAAAATCTTTTAGGTTCATTAATTTGTCATGATACTTGCTGTGTCCGCTGTATCCTATGACTTGAACTTTTACCAGATAGCTAATCAGGTTGCTCCTATACAGATCACCAGTATGCATCCATTGCTATTATATAAGTCCTCTCGAATTCTAATTTCCCTGGTATGGACCTTCATGCATTCAGTTGTGTTCAATGAACAAAAACGGCATGGATCTCTCTGTAACTAGATTGGATGGTAACTTTTCATTCCATTTAGACGTGTATTTCTTCAGATTCTTTGACAAGGTGAGGGGTAAATAACTTTATATGCGCATTTAGTCTGTATCTGCTTTCCTGTACCAGAAGCGAGCACGGAAATCTTCACTACACGTTATAAATGCTGGTCCTGTGGGAGAGTGAGCCATGCAGCGAACTGCTCCATTGTGACCTAGAAAAACAAATGTACAAAGCATTTATGAAAAATTGCAACATGCACTTTACATTTTTTATGTCCCTGAAGTCCAAGTTCAAGGGAGATAACTTTTTTGATCCATCCGTTTGTAAGTTTTCAACATATTTTGCTTTTGGTCAAATGATAAGTTTCTTTTTGGAAATTTTAACCATATTTGGTATATTGTTTTACATCAAAGAAATCGACTTTGACCAAGATTTGACAACATTTTCCAGTCTTATGGAACTTTAAAATCTGCATGAATGACCTAGTTTATGACTGCATAATGTTTCTCAAACACACCTTATATGATTACCGGGTATATCGCAATTTTTCTAAAATATACCGATGGCCAAAAACATGAGGTCAAAAACCCAAAGTAAACCATCCCCAAATTTTCAAAACAGAAGTGCAAAATCAGAACATTATCAACAACTATTTTGGCAAAAAATGAAAATCACATAAGTAAAGAAATGCATTAGCAGAACTGTGAAAACTTTTTAATATGAAACACGGACATTTTCAATTTGTATATAACCGCTGCTAAAACACCCTTCACATTTTTACAATGAAATGCTCCAAGAGTATAGCGTCATGATTTCTGAACACAAATGATTGAGTCATGACATAGGACAGCCTATATTTGATATTATATCTGGTGTCACCAAGGTATGCTTCAGTGAATCGACATTATACTTCTGTTTTTAGTTATCCAAAAATGTCTTTTTAAGACTGGTTCTTGTTGTTTTTCAATACTTTGAGGAGAAATGAGAATAATCTTTTGATTTTCTGATTTCTGAGGAAAGCCAAACAGATGGTAAACTTAGACAAGGGAGATAACCTCTGGAGACTATCAATACTGATTTTTTTTATACTATCCATCAAATAAATTGTTCAACATTCCAGTGTAGTGTTTTTTGGCAGAATTAAATGCAGCGTTGATTACGTGAATAGTAGTCAATAAAGGATTTAAACTGACTAGGTCACTGGGTCATTTTCAAATAAAAAACTAGGCTAATGGTTACTTTTCAATAGAATTGATAACTGGGTCACTTTCAAATAAACTTGGCCTGTGATGCAGTTCTAAAATCTATGACAATAATTTTCTCTGATACAAAAGAAACGGGTAAACGGCACCACCGTCATATGATTTTTAGCTATGACCTATATCAGATATTTTGTAGGAATGTGGTAAAAATACCATATGGGGTATTTCTACACTCCAGAACTAGGGGCCTGGACCTATCCAACTTTGAATTTTGCTCTGTGTTTTCCAGATTTGGGGAAAAATTTAACAGCATTTGAAATATATATGAATATAATTTCTCTAATATATCTGAGTGTTTAATTTATTAAAATTTACAAAGTTGGTTTTGTATCTTGTTTGCTAAAAATATTGAACTACATTTGATATCTTTTCTTGCTTATTTATTAACAAATCAATTATTACTTACATATTGGGAATTTTCTGGCCTAATATTGGGGAAAATGTTATTGGAAAATGGGAATGAGGCCTTATACCAGACCTGCACAGACCAAAAAAAATAAAAACCTTTATCATTTAAAAGAAAGCCATAGTGTACACACAAAATATAAGAGTGCACAGGAAGCTGAAATTCTGTCCGTATATTGATATACAAATCATTTACATAGTTTGCCCTCTGTAATGAGGAGGTAAATAAGAGAAGGAGTGCAATGTGTTTTATTATATTTTTTTTTGGGGGGGGGGGGGTCACTGGTGTCACTGCTGACTCGGACTGTAATTCCTTGTTTATCTACGTATTTTGCAAAAGACTGTGTATAGATAGAATAATCACTATTCAAGTTGTACCAATCGTTCGTGTGGTGAAAATACGTAGATAAACCAGGAACTACAGTCTAAGTCTGCAGTGACAACCCCCCCAAAAAAATAAATAAAACATGTTCCACTCTCTAACTTACCTCCTCATTACAGAGGGCAAGCTATGTAAATGATTTGTATATCAATGTACAGACAGAATTTCAGGTTCCTCTGGTTTTACTTACAAGAAAATTCAATACATTTTATAGCTATGCAAAACCTAAACTTGTTACCAAAGTCAGTTACACATGATCCTGAAAAGGTTTGTGGTAATATATGAAAGACATGTACACACCTAATGAAAGTAATCTCTGCCTTTCTGCATTCCTTGAGTCCCAGCAACATAAACTTGTAGTGTTTTCATCAGGAAACAAAACTGAAACAAGAGATTATACATTAACATTATTTATCATATATTTTTCTTCATTCCCTGATATAGGAGCAAACATGTACCCATTCTGACATATCCTTATCAGCCTGCCTTTCATCACATCCCTTTAACCCTTTATCCCATCCCATTTGGAATGCTTCTAGTGGTCAAATTGGAATACCTTGATTGTTTTCTGCCTCAGACAAAATTCAATACCTTGCCTAAACGCTACACTAAGCACATTCTGCGATATAATAGGCCAAAAGTGAACAATTTTAAAGACTGCTGAATGAAAATGTGAATGAAACCTTATACAGTATTCCCTTCAACACAATATCCATGAACAGGGCTTTACAACAAGTGGAATACATATGAATGTTCTTTTATAATCCCCCTAAGGCCAACTGTTACTTCAAATATATCTTAATAAGATATTCATACTAAAATATAAATGAAAGCCTAGAAATGTGAAGACTTGTATTTTTTATTTTTGATGTAGTAAATGTCCATTTACCAGTAGGATTTTAAATACCTGATAAAGACAATGATACATGACGAAATTTGTATTGCATGCCATATATGGCCCTCGGGCTGATATTGTAGTATCGGGTTGATATGGCATACGATACTGATTTGCTATGTAATATTACATATGTATCAGATCTGTATAGCTCTGAGAAAGGGAAATGTACAATAGATAGACAGATAAATAATGTCCAACATTTAATCTTAACTCTTAATCATAGAATAACTTGATATTAGGGAAAGTGCACTTGTAATGTTGCTCTAACTTTTGTCCAACCCGTTTTCATGAGACAATGAAATAAAATATGTTTTCCATGCTGTTACTACAGTGGTCCCCCCCTTATAAGACCACCCTAAATGAAAGAGGCATGTGGTCTCATAATGGAGGTGGTCTTTCCTGGGAGGATGTCCACTGATAACTTGTCAATGATAAATGACATCTAGTATTACAATTTTCAGACAATTTTTATTCATTGATATAACATCTCCATGTTCATTTGGTTCTTTCTGGTGTAATAGTCATTAGCATCATATGATTTAAAATGTTCACATTGTCACTCATACAAACATGTTCACATAATAATTTGATTAAAAATGTTCTTAACACTAAACATTATCCTCGAGTTTATTTCACACCTGTACATTGTTTTGACAGTACCCAGTCTAAGGCCTCCGGCGCCGATGTGTATACAATAGGTAAACTGCTACTTGTCACGCCTAATTAAACATACCTGCTAATCATCTTATCTTTTGTATTACCCTAATCAACATCCACGATGATACTTAATTCTTAATAATCCTTTAATTAGATTTCAAACTCGGAAGACTTCACTGAGTCGGCAAGTGTTGATATGAGACGAAGGATTAACGATATGGGGCAGCTTGTGTTGCGATTGATGACAGGCAGATCGGAAATGTGTATTTGTAGGGAATTATAAGCCTATTATATTTTTTTAATCGAGGGTACTGCCGCGGGGAACGTGTCCCCTTGGCCCCCCTCTGAACCCACCACTGGTACAGTTTCTTGTTCAAATCTTCTCGTTTTCAGGAGACGCAATTTTGTAGATAATAAAAACATTGGTTACCCGGTAGAGCTAGCGTGTAATTGAGTTTCGTATTTTATGCTTTCGTACTTTATTTTTTAAATAACCCGAATTATTCAGTCGTTATAATCTGTTCACAACGATCAATACATTAACCTAGTAGGATGAAGAGAATCCTATACGGTGCGGGCTAGAATTATTTGAGTTTAAAAATAAAATAAAAAATAGGTCACTCACATTTTGGTTACGCGGTAGAGCTAGCGAATAATTTAGTTTCGTATTTAATGTTGTACTTTTTGAAAAACACTCGGTCGCTCGTGAGGGGGTGGGTTCTATGAAATCAACATGATTTGGCCGATGAAAAGTGGTCGCTGGTCGCGTTATGGGAATGGTCTCTTATAAGAGGTAATTTATCATTAAAAAAGGTTTATGTTTTGAAAATTTGGTCGCTTAAGGGGGGTGGTCGCTTGTGGGGGTGGCGCAAATAGGGGGACCACTGTACTACATACTATGATCTTCAGTGTGGTTAAATACTGCTTGTATTCCATGCTGTTATTATTATTTAATGTACTATAGTAATCTTCTGTATGGTGAAAAACCGAGGTCCCTTGTCACAGTAGTGTAGGCACATTAAAAACCCTCACTGCTCAATGGCTGTAAGTGCTGAGATATAGGCCAAACATGAAACAACATGTGTTTAACATAAACAACCCTCACTTCCTAAAAGCTATAAGCATTGGTGACATCCTCAAATGAGGGAAAGACTCTTGAGTGGGACGTTAAACAACAAAACAACAAACCAACAATCTGTGTGGTTGAATACTGCGAGTGATCCATGTTATAATATTACTTACTATAATCTTCTGTGTGGTTAAATACTGCTTGTGTTCCATGTTGCATTTTGCCCGTCGCACCTGCACCTGTATATACTATCAAGCACCTGTTTGTAGACAGCTCCCAGAGTTTAACGAGGGAATCTTTACCGGATGACAAAACATACTAGAAACAAACAACCAAATGATCAAGTTTAATACATTTTATTTTAGTAGGTAGCACACCTACAGCTAGAGTGTGGAGTTGGGAATGATATCTCAAGACAGCTAGAGGGTGAAGGTGAGTATGGTATCTCAAGACAACTAGAGGGTGAAAGTGAGTATGGTATATCAAGACAGCTAGAGGGTGAAAGTGAGTATGGTATCTACAGCTAGAAGGTGTAAGTGGGTATGATATCTACAACTACAAGGTGGACGTGGGTATGATATCTCAAGATAACTAGAGGGTGGAAGTGGGTATTATATCTTAAGACAGCTAAAGAGCAGAGATGGACTAAGCATCCCAAGACAGTTATAGGGTAGAGGTGGAAATGACACAAAAAAGCAATAATTAGAAGAAAGATAAACATGACAATATTAACACCTCAAGCCCTGAAGTCACATTTGGACAAGACTATTTCAAAGAACAGTTAAGTCTACTGTCAGAATTCAGGGGTGTATGATTTAGAATCAAAATTTCAAAAGAGTTATACATGTGATATTAACTTGTTCACTCCTGAATTATGTCAGTAGAATTTATTGATTTGGGTGAGTCTTAATGTGACCACAGGGGTTGATGAGATAAGATAGAGCTGCAGGATAGAAGATATCAGAACACAAAAAATATTTACAAACAATATGTACACAACTTAAACTAACAAATCTTACCTTAGAATTTCTGGAGAATGTAACGGAACAAACTTCCTCCCCATCGTGTGCTTTTTTAAATGTATTTATGCAAAGATTGCTAACTCCATCCCAAACCTTAATGTCGCCGTCCATTCCACTTGACACAAACAGGTTAGCATTTGGACTCCACTTGACCTATACCAAAATAATGACGATTATAAGATGTATTATGATGATAACGCCCATGATATGAGACTTTCTTCTGAAAAATGATGTCATGAACTTTTGTTTATTGAAATGCCACACATGACAATTTTTCAGGTATGTGGTGTCTGCAAATTTTTACTGGTGGGGGAGAGGACACTCTTACAATACATCCAGTAAGGCCTCCTGTAAATAAACTGGCAAACTTTCACACAAAAACAGCTTAGGTTCCAGAAGAGTATGGAACCTGAGTTGACATGAGGTGAGACAGAAACTATGTGCTTTAAAGCATGATGCTCTAACCATTCGGCCATCAAGCCCCAACAATATAATGAACTTCTGTCAACAATATGGAATTGATCTTGAGAGACTATCACTCTGTAAATGAATTGTAGTCACTAAGACAAAGAGTTTCTCATACAAGGGTTTCTTTCAAGTCTTATCTAACTCAGTGGTTTTTCAGAATGTTTTCTACTGCGGTCACTATCTTATCTGATATAGATATAAATCTGATTGATATATATATATATATATATATATATATATATATATATATATATATATATATATATATATATATAGTCCATTTTCCTGATGAAAAAAATACATAGTCAAAATTGTCTATAAAGGCCAATCAAGAGAACATGCAAAAGGAGCTGTTATAGACAGGTGACCTTTAAAAAAGTTTTAATCATTACAAAAAAGTTATATTTGAATGGACTTTATAGGCAGGTATCTTTTTATCCAGAGGTGGCCATTGCAATTTTGATTGTATTAGTTTGAGCAGTTCAAGCATTACTCACACAGGTCAGTTCACTTGTGTGTTGATGTTTAGGATCTCTGCCAACAAAACACTGGAAAGTGTTTACATCATAGAGTCGTACTGCAAAGACAAAATGATAATAAACACCGTCATAAATAGATCAAGTATTCTAAGAGTACCGATAAGTTGATAAATGTCCCTTACCTGTGAAACCAGTATTAAGTAAAGGTCAAGCAATTCAGAAACTTAACCAAAACTTTAACCAGAGGGAATACTGGCTGAACAGACTGACTGATACAGAGACGGAAAGTTGCCACTCATAGGGGACTAATACACACCTATTTACCCTTTTTCGACACTCTCAGAATGGCTTTTGTCAGTAAGACTTGATATTTGTCAGTAAGATTTGACATTGAGCAATGATTAAGGTATGACAACATACAAACAGATAATAGGACATAATATCAAACTTTAATAGTGAACAGATAACTGCTACATATCAGGGAACATCCGTTTCAATGTCAAACTAAAATATCTGCTGACCTGAGGGAGAGGCTGACATCGTCACTTCTGCTCTGCTTACTGTAAGCTGTCAGCAATTGGAATTTGAAAATGCTAAATATTTTTATTTTCCTTCATAATATCATGGGGTAATAGGTTTTGGACAATGTTAGGACAAAAACACTGTGAATGATAGCCCGTTTTTGTTTGAACAATACCCAACTGATAATATTTGCATTTCAACAGGGCCCTTGTGACAACAAATACACAGCCTAACATGTGAGGCCATATATATATATATAATCGGTGACTCTGAAATAGATTGGCAGTCGAAAATAGATAATTTTTTAATTCTCACATCAGCAGGGTAGAAACCCAGGATTTATAATTCTTCGAATCTACTTGATGTTAACAGTCAGGCACAAGAAAAATCAACTTTGCATACTTTAAAGCATATATAAGTATTCACTTTTGGTAATGGACCAAGGCAAAATAAGGCCTTGTGATATATTTCTCTATAAACTAATGCTGTTCATACTTGGGTTTTTTGTTTTCTGCAGTGGTGTGCCTCCCATGTTTAAATGCTGAGTAGGTCTATTCATATCACTCAGACGCTCGAGAAAGAAATGATTTTACACTGCAATAAATAAGTGTTGTACTGACACAGATAAAAATTTTTTATTAAATATTGGTTAGATTTTCTTTGAAAACAATTCCCAATCAGATTTTTTACTTGACATATTCTGTGGTTTTTGACACCGACTTGTAGGCGGGTCAACGGCAAATCCCAAGATTGTAGGCCCAAAGTCTACCTCTGACTTAGAGGTGAATAGACTTATAGGCGAGTATATACTGTATATTGTAGTTTTGAAAAAGTTTTTTTTCCTTTTTTTATAATAAAATCATGTAAGCCCTAAACAAAGCTAATTTTTAGGGATAATCTGACTATATATACATGGCATCATTGGCATGTACATGTATTCTTGTTTTCTTCTGTTCTAAAACCTTACACATCTCTATAACTGATCTTTTTCATCACCTTACTCTATACTAATCTATGTTGTATAATTTTTCCATTTCTTCCTCATTCATAGAAAATTGAAATGTGTATACAGTTTTATACTGTTATATATATGCATGTTTGTGTTGATGTTTTTGTGTTTATACCATTACCATGGTTACATATATGTATGTTTGTATTGATGTTTCTGTGTTTATACTTTTACATGTATGTATGTTTGTGTTGATGTTTTTGTGTTTATACCATTACCATGGTTACATATATGTATGTATGCATTGATGTTTTTGTGTTTATACAATTACCATGGTTACATATATGCATGTTTGTGTTGATGTTTTTGTGAATGTCATGTCATGTTTCATTTATGTCCTGTAGAAAAGTGACTTGAAAATAAAGAATTAAAAAAAAAAAAAAATTTGAATAAAGACAAGGTCAAAAAGTGTCTAACCACAGGCCTGGGCAAATCAAAAGCTCTAAAAATCTTCACTGAGGTTATTGCAAATGTGAATGTTGATGATAAACTTACATGTTGGATGTTCTGTTCCGACAAGAATATATTCGCCAGATGGATGAAAAGATAAACATCGGACTTGAGCTGCTTCCTATCAAAAAATTAAAAATTTCAACCACACTTAGGCAAAATAAGAATTTATCATAGAAAGTGCAGAATAAGTCACATAAATGTGTTCCCCATTATGCAAATTCTTTACATATTTAGGTTAAAAATGCCAATTTCATGCAAATAAAACAACAGTTGTACCTATTTTTCATGTATTGAAAATGGAACAAAAAAATGTAAGCTAAATGATTTTAGGTAAAATCTCTGAATAATATACCTTGTTATCTGGATTCAACACAATGTCATAAACTGCGTAATCAATATTCATTTATATTTTTGAATTATTCCCTTATCTCGACACCACTCTGTGAAGTCGAAGGCTTCATCTCAGACACGAGCCTAAAAGTTGTGTTTATTGAATGTGACCTTCAACTGGTAAGAATCGTGCAGCAGTCTTTGAAGTTGAGAAAGTTTTGGAAAATGTGTTACATTGTAGGGTCACTCATATTTGAGTGTATAAACAATTTGACAATCATGACACAATTTTAAGTTATAACGACATATTGAATTTAATGAAGATGTGGTCTTACTGAGGGTAGCAATGTAAACATAGTCAATAAATACAAGCAGTATTATGTATGCATGTAAGTAAGTAATACAAAATAAAATCAAAGGACTGAAAGTCCTAAAAGGTAAGTCTTTAGTCAAATCTGAATTGGTAATTTTGATTATGCATCAGTAGAAGTTTACATTGTCATTACAAAACAGCAGACATACAGAGTCGGACTTAGATTTACATGCACAGTCATGGGACATATATATTTGTCACTTATGTTATGTTCTTCGTTTTATATACAACCAATAATTTTTAAATGCTGGTAAAATCCAGAATTTTACAACTTTGTACAAATTTATGGTAGATATAGGACAATTTCATATTTCTAAAATATATATGCATTTTTTAATTATCGTGTTTATTTACAGAAATGACAGTATTTTTTTCATGGAATAATTTTGTAAATTCTGTAATTATTCTTTCAGTCTAATGAAATATGTCAAAATTTACCTGAAGTAATTTTATCCTCCACAGAATAATTAATTTCTCAAAATAAACAAAAGTAATTCTAAATTTCAAAACGATTAAAAAATTTAATTCAATTTCCTTCATGTAAACTTGAAATATTTGAAATATTGCTTAAATAAGTGGATTCTGTGTGAATTTAAAAATTGTTGGTTTTATATAAAACAAAGAAGAAAATAACATAAGTGACAAATATTTATGTCCCATGGTTGTAGATATATCACGACTTTCAACAGCTTTAAAAAATGTTGCATTATTCAATTCCCTTTACGCCCTAACTTTTTAAAAGAAAAACGTTCGTTCAACAACTTTAAAAATTACAATGTTATTTAGTATGTAAAAAAATAGCAATAAATGTTGATCAATGTCTCAAATATGAATTGGGTTAAAAAATTCAAACATTGAGTTGAACTGATTTAAAGTCGAAACACCTGTGGTAACGATGACCATGTAAATACATCAACTAAAACCACCTGCCTAGACTTTAAAACTATTACTGGCAGGAATCATGCAATCGCTAGCTGCATTGATGTTTGTGCTATCCAACCAGAACCATGATCGAGTAAACTGGACACAGGAGCATGTGATTTGCTACAACATATTGGGAAAAGTTAATTTGCACCTACTCCTGACCAGGTGCAAATTTACTCATTTGTGCAGAATTTCCATATGAGCAAATCGGTTCATACAACAAAAATTGCACACCTAACTTCACAAATGTGCAAATAATACTTAAGTAGCATTTCTTGTTGTATGAACAGGGTTTATGTTATGCACAATAAACCTTCAGCTATCCATCTTCATAGAACTTAAAATGATTTGCTCCCCTTCATACAGATGATGATCAAATATATTTCTGCTTACCTGAATACTTTTATATGCCTTTTTCACAGATGGTTTTGAATATTCAAAAAATCGAACACTAAAGTCATTGCTACCAGATGCCAGGATGGAATGGGAAGGATGAAAGTCAAGACAGGTCACTTCCTGCAATGCATTGTAATACCAAAAACTGTAGCAATGACAGCTGAAAAAGATATATATGTGAAAGATACCCTCCACATAGTCAAAATTTGCTGAACTAATTATAGAAGTACAGTGGAATCTCACCTAAAGAGCACCTTGCATTTAAGACTGTTAATATTTAATCTCTGGAAAATTTCTTGATTAGCATTAAATAAGTCCAGCCCCTGACTTAAGCTTTGTTAAAAGTCCAAAGCACTAATCAGACAACTTTGGGTCAATCAATCAGGTGTTCTTAATAGCAAGGTCCCACTGTAGTAAGTAGACAGATCATAAGTAGATTTTCATTGTCAGATACAAGGGAGGCGGTTGTCTTTTCCTGTCCTTTGAATGAGACAGTAGGTCCAGTGTCACAGTAGGTGTCAGCACATTAAAGAACCCTCACTGCTCAATGGTCGTAAGTGCCGAGTATAGGTGAAAATTTGAAGCAGCATTTGATGATGTCTCCATATGAGTGGAAGATTCTTAAGTGGGACATTTAACAACAATACAAAGACAAATTCATATACAAAGCTGCTGTAGCCTTGTAAGTAAGTGGGCTGACTGACAGTTTTCTTTAAAATGTTAATTCAGTAATATAAAATGTTTATCATATTTTACAAGTATTGACACTTTTTGATTATTAATTATCATACACATGGATAAAGCAACTACAGCAAAATATCCAAATTATATAATACTGCTCTTTAAAACTTCTTACCCCTTCAATTATTACAGTTGATCAGTCTGTTTATTGATCTGGGTGAGTGTACATGTGATCACAAGGGCAGATGAGTCATGGAAGTCTTTGTAGTTTCTATACCTTTATAGGAAAGGCTTTTAAAGGCAGGTATACTCTGGTTTACGTAACTTGGTGCGGCGAAGTAACCTTTTAATTATCATACAGAGGATTCTACTCACTTTTTGGTTTTAAAAAAATGGGAAAAACGTTTTACTCTTCACTGGATACATACATGTAGTCGTGGTGACAAATAGGGACGATAACTCTTGCCTGTGTAATTTTAATGTCTTTATGCTTTATAACCTAAAAATTAAAATCATCCAGGTCAAGAAAGGGATCACAAGACTCCACCCACCAGGCTATAAGGATTTTATTACATCTACATAGAAGTGACTTTTGTGGCAAATTGAAATGTTTAAACAAAATGAAACAAACAATTTTACTGTCTCCATCAAAAGTACTTATCCTAAAGCTTTTTACATCAAATGACGAAAGGAACACCAATGAAAAAAAAAACCAATTTGTCTAAATAATGTATAATCAGAACTTCTCAATCAAATGACCTTTTTAGTATTGTACTTTAAACCATGAAGACTCTCATTTCTAGTCCGTGAGGTTTCAAGTCCTACGAGAACCTGATTTTGCGATCAAGTTTGCCAGTTTACTTGAGTAAGACCCGTGATCTCTTCCTGAATGCATTGTAACAGGCCGCCCACCATATGACTAAAAAATTGTTGAGTGTAGCATAAAACAACACAAAATTCAAATTTCCAGTCGGGGGCATAAAAACGAAGTGACAGATACAGTGACGATTTTGCGTAATTACAAAAATATCTGAAATAGGTTTGCCACCATTAATACTGATCCCGACTTCTCAAATCTTTGATGTTCAAAAATTATAAAATATGATACTATAGTTGTTTTAGTCCGATATTTATAATACAGCGATATGTGAATAACAGGTCGACTTTGGTCTACATCACGGAAGTTATATGATCTTTCCTTGCTACAAGCACGTATCTATTGGCATCGGGTGTTTTTCAGTCAATTTACCTGTTTTTCAGTAATTTGTATGACCGGTCTTTTATACGTTTGACAGTACGTACACGACATGAATAAAGTGCATTTAAGATCAAGATTACTGAGTGAACCACATTTAACGGGATTAAATACGGAAACCGATCGCAGTAGAAATGCATATTACCAAAATATCGGAGACCCATAAAAAATATTGGTTCCCTGCTTCCAAATTAGCGGATTTCCATTACATAATGGAAGAAAATCATCACTGCAGATATCATTATTATCATCATATTACAAGATTTGTAGTCGTTGTAACCTCCGCATAACCTGAACAATCCCTTGTGTTATTTTGTGGTCTGTTTTCCAATTCTGAATTTATTCCATTTTTAAGCATTATAAATAGACCAATTTTTATAAACTGGAGAGGTGAATTCTCATACCTATCTTGACCCGGACGATTTTGGATTTTACCTGATGCAACATAATAATATTAAGATCACCATGGCAAGAGTAATCGTTCCAACTTGTCACCATACCTAGGTGGTATCCAATGGCAACTAAAATGCATTTCTTGTGAAGTCTGTCAAAACCAAAAAGTGAGTAGAATCATCCGTTCAATAATATAAATGTTGCTCCACCCCATCAAGTTTTCTGAATCATATAATAGCTTCCTTAAACCAGTCTGTTTATCCGTAAACCTATTCAAGAGGAAGTTACTAAAGGTAGACAATACTTACATCACTGTGGTCATATAAGGTTCTGATGACTGGGTGATTTTCCATGGCTTGCTGTGGTGTTTCCATGGCAATGATTTCTGCTGGTGTTGCACTTTTTGCTAACATCCTTTCTACATCTAATATCTGATTACAAAAAGTAGATACATCTAACATTTCTGATTACTTAAATAGTGTTAACACATTTATTTCAAACTCTTAAGATCCAGTTGAAAGTCAGAAATAATGAAAATTACTGCTCCAATGGATATATTATATTCCTCATACATAGCAAAATATGTAACAAAATAAACATGTAAATTAGATATCGGTGAGATGGCAACCGTCTGTAAGGGCTCATTGCATCAAATATTAAGGGATCTTAACATTTTTTTAAAACAACTTCAGCCTAATTGAAAAGTAAGACATTGAACAAAACAGGATACAGAGGTATGAAAGAGCGAGGCATCACAAAACGTAACAATTGAGTCAAGTATTACACAAAAAGCTGTTCTGACCCAGTTCTAATCAGATTGCTAATGGGGAACTTATATTAATTAAAAGTGACAATGGATTAATTAATTAGTTTTTATACTTGTATGTAGATCCCTTTTTTAAAAAACTTAATAAATGAATTTTGTTTGCAATGTAAAGGCCATATTAAAAACTTTAAAATGGCCATCATTTTGAATCTTTTGGTGTCATTTTGTTTGCTGTATCGGCCTACCCAAATGTGTCATTTTTTGTTTAAATTGGACATTGATGAAAAAATTACATGTTTTGGTGGCCATCTTGAAAACAATGTCACTGGCTGTCACAACAAGACATCCATGACTCTTTCTGTAGTTTCAATGAGGCCCAATTCCCAATGTAAAATACAATTTTTTTTACAATTGGCATTGTTGGCATCCCTGCAATTTGAAAAAAAACTCCCAACTTGGTGTAGAGACCATAACAGTGATGATTAATAAAATTAATGCAGGTGGTGGGGGGGGGCATTCAAAGAAGAGATTCCATTACATTTATATTTACATGTGAGCAAACTATTTTTCCCAACTTGACACAAATTCACAATGAAATTCTCAATTGCATTGCCATCAGCATTTTCCCCAAATTGGCAGAACAATGCCTGACATCTCGAACATCGTGACATGCAATGTCAAAAGAGGTTTAATTCAAATTATCAAATCAAAATTCTTTATGAATTTCTGACTGTGATCTTTCAAGGCAACCGGTCTCTCATTAGAAATATTACACTCTTGTTATTTATCTTTCCTTCCTTTGATTCATACCTTTATTGATGAATCTTCTGACCCCGTTGCTATCAGTTTACCTGAAAAATAAATATAGCATCATCTACCTGTCAAAAAACTTAAGAAAAATTTGAACTTGATCTGCATTTAATGTCCTAAATTGTTGTGGCAGGTTTGATCTTTTTTTGTTTGTTTATGGTCCTAAATTGCTGTGGCAGGTTTGATCTTTTTTTTGTTTTTGTTTGTTTATTGTTGTTTAACGTCCCACTCAAGAATCTTTCCCTCATATGGAGACGTCACCGAATGCCAGTGAAGGGTTTAAAATTTTGGCCTAAGCTCGGCACTTATGGCCATTGAGCAGTGAGGGTTCTTTAACGTGCCGACACCTACTGTGACATGGGACTTCGGTTTTTACTTTCTCATCCGAAGGACAGAAAACCTATGCTCTCGTTAATTCCTTCCGCTACAACAATCATATGCAGTCTGCTGATACAAATAGAAATAAATGTGTAGTTTTTTCTATATAAATGAGTTTGCTAAAATGAATTTCACTATATCATCTTAATAATCCTGAATTTGTTTGATTTTGTTCTCTGAATTTGGTAGATACCCAAAAATAATGAAAAAATGACACATTTATCCCCAGAAGTCTGTGCCTAATTTTGATATTTTCTTCAATTTACATCCATAAATTACTATCAATGGTTTTATTTTGGTGTTTATGAATTACATCATTGATCAATTCTTTAACTTTGTGATAAACATTGAAATGACGTTGCTAGAATTTTACTCGCATGAAGAATAGTGTATTATTCCCTCTGAAATAAATCAAAGTACTGAAAGTACTGAAAAGGGTTGTTATTTTGACAAAATAGCCATGGGATTCAAACTACTTCTATCTAACATATATGAAATGAAAATAAAGCAAATTAATGTAGTTCTAAAAACAAAACAAAATTCAATTTCCAGCCTCTAAATAAATTCAAAATTAACATTTCAAATCTTATTTGTTGTATCTTCCACACCAACGTTAAATATTGTCTGTCGTGCATTATCACTCATTTCAAAATAAAACATGAGCATTTATGGAACCTATTTAAATCTAAACCAAACATGACACAGGGGACAGGTAAAATAAAATTTTCCATAGCGAAAAATGGCTGTGATATCTAACATTAACAATCCTATTTAGGGCTATTACTGTGGTACATGAACATATACTTTGCCAAGACTAAATAAACAACCAAACAACGTTCTCTATCTTGTATTAATTAATATAAATAACTGAACGGGGTGAAAAACCCAATGTTTATTGTTAAAGAAATAATTTTTCATCAACATAATGTGGGTCTAAAGTCACGATGTAGCAAAATGATCTATCACCAATTTCACTTATAGACATCAACGCCTTCAGTAATGGATAAAACTTTGTCTTTTGTTAAAGACATCGTTTCTGTTTGAAATCCATTATGAACAGACTGATTACACAAACAGTTTAGGTTTATACATCCCAATCTAAGTGTGATTAACTTCAAAAGTTGTGATAATTGTTGTGTAAACACCCGACAATGGACATGGCAATTTTCCCTAACTTCCGCAGAAACGAGAACTGGAAACATTCACTGATGGATTACCTCCCTTTGTGATATCAATACACACAGTATACAAGTGACCATCCGCTGAAATTAACCAGTCGCTGGTTATATCAGGCGTGTGGTCACCATATAGGCTTCATAAATAAGGAAATATCCACAGGGAATCTCATTAAGGCAGGTTATGTATAGCGATTAGTTGACAAACACATTAATTTAATAGTTTTCAAAATGAACAGGAACTTATTCATAATGAATTTCATGCGCCAATTGCATAACAAGCACCTCCTTCTCAATGCTATCCCCTCTATTCTGCTTTTATTTTCATTTTTCCATGGACTAGAAAACTAACATATTCTTGAGAGATAATAGAAATTGATTTAGCTTCATGTTGGTATCAGCAGTATATGTAATTATTTCTATTTATATCTATGGGGGAGTAATACTGCAGTTTCTCAAGGCAGGCTCAACATCACTGGAATCTTATATAGTGGAATTCCATATTTATAAATAGATCGATGACGTTTTGTTAAAACTACTAACAAATTGTACAGTATAATTTTGAAAGGCAGAAGAAGTAAGTAGAATTATGTGGCATTTCATTTAATGATTATTCAAACTAGATTTAATTTCATTTACATCAGAATATTGGACTTTATTGTAAACATTCAATTCTTGAGTTAGACTATATTTTACAAATGCAACCTCCATGATGTCATCACTGCTAACAGGATAGCCCTCGATGAAAAGTCGTTAACCTTGTTAAAATTGATTAATTGACGAGTTATTGAAAAAACACAAATTTACTAAGAATATTTAGTAAAAATGCGATATGAACAAAAATAAAACACGAAATAATCAAAGTTAAAAAAAGCTCACCTCACGTCAATACATTTTACACACCTCAATAAACCTTACGTCAGTCAATGAAACACAGCATTACCATAGTATTGGATAAATCTCAGTAACACCAGATGACTTTTAGTGCATCATAACACCAGATGACTCTCACTAAGTCATAATATCAGATGATTCACAGTAAGTCATAACTTCAGATGACACAGTAAGTCATTTTAACAGATGACTCACAGTAAGTCATCATACAAGATGACTCACAGTAAGTCATCATACAAGATGACTCACAGTAAGTCATCATACCAAATGACTCTCAGTGAGTCATGATAACAGATGACTCACAGTAAGTCATTATACCAGGTGACTCACAGTAAGTCATTATTCCAGATGACAATAGTAAGTCATAACATCAGATGACACAGTAAGTCATAATACCAGATGACTCTCAGTGAGTCATGATAACAGATGACTCTCAGTAAGTCATTATACCAGGTGACTCACAGTAAGTCATTATTCCAGATGACATAGTAAGTCATAACATCAGATGACACAGTAAGTCATTTTAACTGATGACTCACAGTAAGTCATCATAACAGATGACTCACTGTAAGTCATTATACCAGATGACTCACAGTAAGTCATTATTCCAGATGACATAGTAAGTCATAACATCAGATGACACAGTAAGTCATTTTAACTGATGACTCACAGTAAGTCATCATAACAGATGACTCACTGTAAGTCATTATACCAGATGACTCACTGTAAGTCATTATTCCAGATGACACAGTAAGACATGATACCAGATGACTCACAGTAAGTCAGACAACTCAGTTAGTCATAACATCAGATGACTCACAATAACATAAGTCATATTTTTTATGACTCAGTAAGTCATGATGCCTGATGACTCATAGTAAGTCATAGTAAAAGATGACATTTCAATAAGTCATAATACCTGTTGAGTGAAAGGCTCCTGCTCGGCATGCCCCCTTGTGTGCTGTTACATAACATGTCTCATAGAGTGCTGCTTCAGGTGAGATTGTCTGAACTGAAATTAATTAATAGCTCTGAACAATATTAAAGTAAAAATCATATAAAGTATCAATATACATTAGAATTTGTATTGAGAGATCCATCCCAACTGCCCCAGAGGCTGAAAAAAAATTTTCAGCTGCTTAGGCACAGGACTTTCTCATTAACTTTTGCCTGGGTCTGGTCTTCTAACATCTGGGTCCGGCTGGCTTTGAGGGTTACCTTTGACAAGAACCCTGGAGCAGAAATTACATATAAACTTAATTTTGAGAAACAGAGAAAGTTTAAAAAGAGAATAGACATTCACAAATCTAATGTTGTTAGGCCCTAGGTCTTATATGGTCAGCAGATGACAGGTTCCGAAAGTAAAATACAATGTATGTAGATCCCATACCTCAGACTTGCCCAGTCATTGTAGTCTAAAAAATGGGTTCTCTTTAACAACTTCTTTTTCCATAATTGTTGTATAGTATGGTCAACATTTTATTTTGGTGCAAAAGTTTGTGGTGGTACATACATACAATTATTTACTTGACAAGATGTTAAAAACTGCAACTTAAAGCAATGTAAATAATTCAAAAGGCATATAAATCAGCAGATCTCTGTAAATCTGTTTAGAAGTCTGGTTAGATTTCTACTTACCATCTGTTTCGAACTCCAGGTCAATTCCTCTCCCTGGAGCAATATTTTCAGAGCCAACTTCTTTTTTGCCTGTCAATTCTGTTAAATCAAACAAAACTGAAATAAGTCAAACTGAAAAAAGCAAAATATACTTATGCTGTCATCCAAGATTTGCATTATAGTTTACCTCGGCTTATCATTTTACATTACCAGTATTTATTTTTGCATCAGTGTGTCTATTTAAAGTCACATTCCGGTGGAGTTATTGTAACATTTGACATTTTCTTTCAAAAAAAAAGCACTCCTAATAGAAGAAAATGAAAACTAAAAAAAAAAATAATAAATTGCCATATTATAGTTTTATTAACAGAAATCAATCAGAAATCTTTAAATTTACCTCTGTGAAAGATGTGACATTCCATATAAGGAATCCTTACTATGCTTCAGATATGATTGGCTGACATTCTAAAAAGTAGTAGGCGTATCCTTATATGGTATGTCAAATGCATTGGCCACTTTATTTTCAGCCAATCAGCAAGAGTATCTGGATTACGAAATGTAGTCAGGACAACATGCACATGAAAGTTAGTACTGTTACCTGGAATTCACATTTCAAACAGTTGCAATTATGTTGTGACACAACTTAATGCCAACTGATTACTGAAAACAATAGATTGGATAAGCAACTGACCAAATTTCAACAGGATACGATGAGAAATTTTAGTTAAACAGATCAATATGTTGCAGTGGTCCATCTTGCTGTGACTATGAAGAAGTCAAATGATTTTACCAAACAAAACAACATAAATTGGGGACAGAATTTTGTCAAATGTATGTCCTGTTCAACAAGGTTAAATTGAAGTAACATAAGCTAATGTAAGATTTATGTAGATCTGTACATTATGTGCTGATTCTACCATAGGCTATTTATCATGGACAGTTTGTTTTGGTTCCCATGCCTTGTTATTACAATTAGATCCACACTATGGGTGTTTCTGGTGATTAGCTAACTAGTTACTAAGTATATACCTTTAAAAATACAAAAAAATGTGAATAAGCATTAAGCGCATACAAAAAATTTATTTCTGAACATTTCTCCCCAGAATGTGATTTCAATCTTTCATTCCAATTTTGTTTGTTTGTTGCAATGGTATTTAGGCCGTACTCAGCACATTTTCAGCTGTATATTGTTAGAGGGAAAACCCTGATTACAATATAACCACAAAATGACCAATGTCCATCTGATCATAACCTGACAAACTTTCTCAAATGGAGAAAGTCAAACAGAAGCTAAAATATCCGGCAGTAGTATACAGTATACAGCAAACAAAAGCTACTTCCCCCAAGCAGCTTGTGTGAATTGGACAATAGGTCTTAATCCATCAACCCCTGAAAAACAATGTCAATCAATTATTTAGGTCAGTCCAAATGTGTCTATAGGAGTGAATGGGTTAATAATGAGGTTCCACTGTAATGACTGCATACTTGTATACTTATGTTCTGGTTAATTGTAATACAACAATTTTCACTTACCACATTACAGACAAAAACCATTACTTGAATTAATACCATTGAAATCAAATATATGTACAATATACTTTTATATGGTCATATCTCTCTCTCTCTCTCTCTCTCTCTCTCTCTCTCTCATTCTCAATCTCAATCTGATTTGAAGTGTTTCTTCCTTTTTTTGCCTGCGAGCTTGTGCCTGTGTGAATGTAACGTAATTGGTTCAGTGAAAACACCATATCCCCAGCAGGTGGGGAGTACAGGGAATTGTAAAATCATGGCCAGCTACCGAGAATGAATGTTTACAAAAAATCACTTAGCCACGGGTAAGTTGTATAATGATTTCAGTGATTAAAATAAAGAGAATGCGAAAGTCTAACTTGCCTTCCTCTACATCCAATCCAAACTTGACAACTTTGAATAATCTGTCAGAAGGGGGACAAGCTGGATGTGCCTTAACTAGGTTTGATAAGGTGACTGCCAATTGTTGATGTCCATCATAAAATAACTGACTGAAATATAAAATATATATATATATATACATGTATATATGAAATAAATTAATGATTTATGAAAAGTCTTGAAAGGTGAAGTCAGGGCAGTTAGGGATGATAGTTTTTGGTTTGTTGGAATGCTGTTCTATGCAACACTCAACATTGTTATTTTTCAGTCATATGATATGGTGACAGCCAGCTTTTAACAGTGGTGGAAAAAAAACTGAGAACATTACATGTATACCCAGAGAAGAGATCGCTGGCCTTCGGCAAGTTAACTGTCAAACTTTCTCAATCAGCTTAGGTTCCAGCAGGGCTTTAACCTAATCATTACTATTTGCAAGAGACTTCCAGGTTTAAAGCATGATGCTTTAACATCTGGGCCACTGAGTTCCTTACTCCTTAGCACAACAGTAGTTTAGATGTACAAGTGTTGTATAGGGTTGTGTCTGGCTGCGTCACACCCTATTTTTTGAGTAAATCATAACTGTTTAACGGATGTTTATATTCATGGAAAGAGTTACTGCACAGGGGAAAATGTGGTGTTTATATTCATTATAGTTAGGGTGTTAAAAATTCTGTGAATATAAGATACAATAAGTATTTACATGTTTTTTATGTTTGAAAACTAGGTACAGGGATTGTTCATGACAAAATTCATGCGAACTACGAAAACAAACATTCCATAATTTGCATAGTACTAAGAATTCTATATACTATATATACACATGAGATCACCTGAATTTTCCATTTTAAACTCTGGTATATCATATATATAAATGTTATACTTGTATATTCTTATATATATATATATATAACATATGATGAAAAGAATATACAATGTTGTATGATAAATAGTATATATATAAATATTGTAGAATATAGTATAACATATTGTATACTTATATCTGAATATATATTTAGCCTACTATCATTGATAGACATCGATATCAATGTATTTATATAAAAAATTTATTCAGTGTTCGATAAATCGAATACATTTCTTCAAAATGAAGAAAAGTATCGATACATTTCATCAAACGCCGCACTTTTTCACAGGATATCTTTTCTGTTATGAAGTGCATTATATATAACACAAAATTTTCCATTCATTTTACTTATATCATGTTCTTAAAAATACAATGTTACATTTCATTCTAATTGTTTAGGGCTATCACTTTAGTTCAAATCGAAACAATGTTTTCCTTGTAATGATTGATACATTTTTTTTCACCTTCTTTTCTTATAGTCAAATTTACACAATAACTTCACACCTAAATATTATAAAGAATGTATTTATTAATGATTGATTTTTTTTATCTTCAGATAGTCAAATACAAAACACACCTAAATATTATAAAGAATGTATTTATTCTGAATGTTTTTTATAGAAGTACCAAATAAATCGATTTATCGCTATATCGATGCTTTTTACTTATCGATATATCGATATAGAATTTCTAATCAATGACAGCTCCAAAATATATATATATATATATAATATATATATATATATATATATATATATATATATATATATATATATATATATATATATATATATATATATATATATACACACAAAATATACAATGGAACCTGTCTTGAAAGACCAGCACATCTACCACTGAAATGTGGTCTCACAACACAGGTGGTCTCTCAATAGACTAACAGGTCTTATAGTTGTATAATGTAAATAAGTAACCCTGTAGTTTCTTTAATGAGGTTTCATAAGGCAGGTGGTCTTTTGTGAGTGGTTTTACAAGACAGGTTCCACTGTATTATGGGCTAATAAGTGGTGATTTAATGTGTGACATGACTACTCAAAGTCCTTGCCACACACCAATTGCAGGAAAGGTGTTGCCCTTGTGAGATTAGATAGACTCCAGATGAATGTTTTTTATGGAAGATCATTTACAAGTCACTGCCTTAGTTCATTTTATTCTAATAGTCTCACTCGGCGACCCTAAATGAAGAGCTCTAAAGAATTCTAAAGACCCATATAGAATGCTAACTTTATTTTCACTATTCCAGATTTTAGCAATCCAATTATTACAAATTTTACGGTATTAAATTGTATAACGATTGAATTATAGAGGGTTTTTTATATTTATGATCCACTAGAATCGCAGTAGCAGACGACATCTTGAAATGACGACTCAGTCGTATATCTAGCAACAGAAATAAAAACGGTTGGTATAAAATGATAAATGAATTGAAAAAAATAGTTAATTGAACAAATATTAATAACTAGATAAAAAGTTTAACAAATATTAATAATTAGATAGAGAGTTTTAGAGTAATATGGAACAAGAGTTTGATGAAAACAAAGAAAAGGCGACGGGAAAGTATGTCTATATATGGCCTGACTTATATTATTTCAGTCTATCATAGTTCTATAATTATTTCAATTTATTTCTATCAGTCTATTATTTCATAGTTCTATAATTATAATATCATTTCTATAATTATTTCAGTCTATCATAGTCTATAATTATTTCAGTCTATCATAGTCTATAATTATCATAGTTCTATAATTATTTCAGTCTATCATAGTTCTATAATTATTTCAGTCTATCATAGTTCTATAATTATTTCAGTCTATCATAGTCTATAATTATTTCAGTCTATCATAGTCTATAATTATTTCAGTCTATCATAGTTCTATAATTATTTCAGTCTATCTTAGTTCTATAAAATTTGAGTGTTTTGTCTATAAAAGTACATAATGTAAGTTGTTTGTATTTAATTCATTGATTCTAAGTAAATTCAAGTTAAAATCACCCACTAAACCTCCCAAACATTGAAAATTCTTCAGAGTTCTTTAGAGTTATTCATTTAGTATTACCTAGTCTGACTTGGGGTAAGTTTTCCATGTTAAGTAGGTTGTCAATGAGTAAATAATTTTGAAATAAAAATTAAAGAACTTAAAATTCATACAAAACACCACTCCTGTCAAAAACTAAGGAATGATGGGAAGATAAAGATGATTGTAAGGTGGACATGGTAGTAGATTATTTGTAAAATATTAATCTCAAAATACATGCCTTTCACTTCGTGAAGTAAGTTCCTATTCACAATGCTGAATGCACTTCTTTGTTTGAAAACTGGGCTAACTAAATCACAAAACATTTTGCACATGTGCATATTTTATGCATAACAGATAAATGGATATGCAAACATATCAAAATCCATGCATATGATACCCAATGCAAATTTAAACTGAAGCATAAAATTAAACACATTGGATCTGAAATCAGCTGAGACATAAAATACTGTCATTACTGAGTCCATTTGTTCTGAATGGATCTTGGTCATAATGTGTGTTAAAGCTCTGTAGTGATAATGCAGTTAAACTGACCCAAACCTAGATTTTTAAATTGTGGACTGATTAAATACAGATTAATTAATGGTGATTTAGCAACCAAACCTGTATAGTACAAACCAAGGCAATTGTAATATGGCAAAAGAATTGGAAAATACCCACTTGACAGAAATTTTGTGGGTAAAAATGGCCACTGCAGGGGTGAGGAAATCCTATGCCCAACTTGGACGACCAAATTACGTTGACCGTCCGGACAAGTGAGTTATTTTTAGTTTGGTTGTCTGTAGACAAGTGCATTATAAACAAAAACAAAGCATAAATCTGGAGTTCAAAGTACAGTCCTATTAAAGAGCACCCTGAGCGAAAAATGAAATTTTCTGTATTTATAAAACTCATCATTCTGAGAACAACATCGAAAACCTGATCAAAATTGGTAGGCGCGTTCTTGAGATATTGACTGTGAAAGTGAGTGATTTTACCTGCTTTCTGAAAACTAATTAAGAATTCATTCCACTTCCGGCAAACTTGTAAGTTACACTGTGACGTCACGGAATGGGCTTGGGATTACTATCGTCATGGCAGAAATTAAAAGTGGAAAGGAAAGCCAGTCATATTCATTGTTGGTAAAATCACAAAATTTACCAAATAAATCATTATTTTTACACTTTTAAAATAAATGTATATGAAATCATTTTATTTAAATGCAGTCATATAACAAACATGATTTTGGCTGTTTCAGTGTGTCACATTTATGGATGGATGGTTTAGTTGTGCTTGATTTAGAGTATCACGCTTTATTTTGAGTTTTTATTCCTTAAGTTTTTCTTTCATGCATTCTTGTGTTTTATAAAGATAAAGGAATGGCTGCCTGTGATGTATGCTATTTTTAATCCTTAAAACACCTGCTTACTTCACACCTTCCAGTATATTGCCATGTCATGTAACTGTGCCAGGATTTTCAGTGGGTGGGTTTGCAGTCAGAGATAAATTAATCCCTTCTGACTGTGTATAAGGCTACATGCGATTTTTGATGTCTGAATGAATTTCAAACAATCAGCGATATTTTATAATTCATGTAAAGTGACAAATTAATAAAAAGGTAAATAAATAAATAAATAAATAAATAAATAAATAAATAAATAAATAAATAAATAAATAAATAAATAAATAAATAAATAAATAAATAAATAAATAAACAAACAAACAAATAAATAAATATTGATTGATGATAGATTAAAATTTTAATGATCATAATAGAAACAGGAGACGAAAATTGTTATATTTGACTGATAAATTAATCGTATGGATTACTATTTTTATTTTGTTTTAACTAATAAAATACTATAAATATCATGAGAGTCATAAAAATGTGTCTCAGACGGAATGCAAAATAGAATACAAAGAATACATCCCCATGTGTTGCTTTGTATGCAAATAATCAGAGCCTAAAAGTATAATGCAGCTTCCATTTGGGACCCAATTAAAATTTTTAATTTCAGAGATGATTGGGTGTAGTGTTAGTCTTTTAGACAATCGGCAAAACTCACCTTTGTATATCACACATAACCGGAAAATGTGATTTTTTTTTAGAAAATTGATTACTTTGTAGATTACAATTTACATATATAAATATTACATTTTAACTTGTCTTCATATAGTAAGATGACTTATATGTTAAATTTACTTTATATGTTTCCGTACGGTATTTTAAGAGTGACAAAGTTCTTTTTATAATTGAGACGTAATCTTAAACTAAACCAACGGTGAATAAAAATACGACCCTGGGCAAAAAATCTCATTGTTTATTATAAAACTGTATTTTCGTTAAATTTCCATTTTCATTACAGTTGATGTTGCTCTCAATTTCTAATATGTGTGTACTTTATTTGCTCTGCGAATAAACATACATGTGATTCTTACAGCGAGAGGAAAAATCTCCTGATTTTTAGGGTCCTTTCCGTCATGTTTCAAAATCTTCCGTCATCAGAAATTTCAAGTACAGAAAAAAAAGAATGTGACCAACATGTAAACTCCTCATAATTGCTAATCAGCAAAAGTCCCGTTATTAATCTGTTGACACTTTTACAGGTAAATAGCCTGTGGAAATGTAAATTATTGAGGGTGTTAATGATTATATAACACCATCCCATCTACTGATTGGCAGTTAATTGGTGATAAGACTAAGTGAGTGTGTGTAGGTCATGTGACACATGCTTGGATCATCCATGACCAGAAAGAAGCATGATTCCAGCCATTAAGAATAGTTTTTACAACTTCTTAGTCTCAAAGGATATTTGTAATGTACTTCAACAAAAAATGACAAAAAATATATCATTTTATTTATAATCAAATCAAGCATGCAAAGCATTTCAAGGTCTAAACTGTCACAAAGCACATGTAATGGTAGAAGTACTTCCGGAAGTAGTGTAAGAAACGGAAACGGACTGGACCGGACTGGTATTTAAATTAAGGAAACTTAAATTTTTTAAGATTATAAACAAAGTTCTTATCTTTATTTGAACTGGTACATATATGAAGTTACAAAATTCATGCTATTAGTTTAAAAAGGCATTCAATTGGCTAAATAATTGAACAAAACAAGGAGGTTATAACATGCAAAAACAAAACAAAACGAAAATGTCGATAAAAATGTTGATTAAAAATCTCCAGTTTTGAGACCATATCTCCAGCTAAAAAATTAAAAATCTCCAGCTAAGTCATAGCAGTTGAACTGATTTTTATCATATATATGCCAATAGCACAATGCCATATTTACGACAGTTGTCATTTCAAAATGACATACAATTTACGCCTACTACTACCATATCAGTTTATATAAAAAAATTCAAAGTTTTGTTTTTACAATTTAATTCCACAAAGTTTATATCTGTTCTCCATGGATGACAATTATGCAATTTTACACAGAGGTAAGCATAGTTTCATAAATAATGAAAAAAGCTAGATTTCTTTACGTAGAATATCCCTGCCTAACAAGGAAAATGTTACAACTTAATCTTGTTTTATTAATCGATTAAAAATTCCAAAACAAAAATCACAACAGCAACCTTTAAAAACAGTTATTTCTACATTATTGTACACAAAGATATATTCACTCAATAAACTAGAAAGTGTAATAATTGGCATCCATGCCTGAAGCACCACTGATGCAAAACCTATAGTAGAGCATGTACTTTGCAACCAGAGTCCGCGTTGTGGTGTCACACAAAGCTCCGCCCCTTTCTGGCTACTTCAGCCATTTGTAAAGGTGAATTTTGAAGTTTCTCGCTACTACCTCGAAAAACACATACACCAATTTTGATCGTGTTTTTGATGTTGTACTTAAATGATGAGTACTATAAAAACAGAAATTTTCATTTTTCACTCAGGGTGCTCTTAAAAGTATTTTTGTAAATAAAAAAATTGTCAGTAATTATTGGACAAGTAAAAATCTATTTTGGGCAACCACTTTTTTGTATTTACTTGCCCGTGGACAAGAGCATGAAAATAATATTTCCAATTCCACACCTGCACTGGATTTTGAAATGATGAGTATTATACCCAAGTGCTCAGAAAATTATCTGGATCACTGTATGCAACATGTACTTCGCTAAGGAAGAACGATGGTATCGCCAAAGGCCGACTTTATGACTCGAGATAGTTCGAATACAAAGCAACAGCCGGCAAAATAATACATAATACAAGACAAAAGTGCTTGCAGTTGCAGCAATAAATTAAATTGAATAATAGTGAACGCAGCTCGAGCGGCGCAAAGCACCGCTTGCAAAGCAAGCTTTGATAGTAATGTGTATGTGTAAGTACAAATAGGTCAAATTTACACATACTATGAGCAAAAAAACTTTTGTCTAACAGTCCCGGGTCAAGTTCGCATTGAATATTGCATTTTTATCGAGAAGGTCAAAAACAAAATTTGTGATCATATATCACACCATGAAATTTTTTTTTAAATTAATACGAAGTCAAATAAGTCCTTATTAATCGCACACCGGATTTTTAAAAACTTGTTAACAGCGTCTCCAAGCAGACGCCATTTTTAACCTACCAGAAATGAAGAGTCCTGACCAAGGGCGTTAATGGCTTTCCTAACCCGACATGCTCAGTTACGCTGGATGGTAGGACTCGCGCCAGACATCGGATATTTCTTAACTTGTTAATTTAAAAAAAAGTTTTAAAAAAATGAACTGACAGTTTATTTTTGAGAATACTGAGATGTACTCATGTTGCAATTATCTTGTTTACGAGAGTCCTACTATTGCAAGTCCCATGAGGTCATTTCTGGGTTTCTCTCACAGAGATCGAAATACTCTCTCGTATCATACCATGTATGATTTTAAATTTTACTATCGGTTATTAACGTAGAATTATTTTGGAATCAATTTCACAAACAAAAAATATGATGGAATTAACATTAACATAGTAACTGTGAATGCTTCAAATGAAAGACTGTATCAATTTACTGACGTAAAAGTTAACAGTTCGACAAACATGACAGATTAGCTACTTTCTAAGGGGAAGAAACTCGGTCATCCTGCAGAAACATTTTTGAAAATTGTGTAAACATTTACAGTAGAAAATAAATTAGCTGATACAAACTTTCTATATAGGCTTTTAACATTTCCATAGCCATACAGAAGTTATTAGATGAAGTTAAATGAACAAGTGAATAATTATCTGAAATGAAAATTTAATTTAAAGCTCCCCTCTCCCCTCAAAAAAAAAAAAAAATAAATAAATAAAAGGAAAAGATAAAATATAGCTACTCTACATACATATCATTTTGCTGTGATATTTTTATTTTACTTCCAGTAGCATTTATTTTGGCGTTCATGAATTCACTGGAATCACTGTTTAAACATCGAACTAAGCCTGTTGACTTCTTTGACGTATCATAATATTTGACTACTAATCTTATTCCGGTACACGACTTACTTACTTCTATATATTGAATTTCTATGTGACCAATTTAACTGTAGATCTACATTGTTATATTTTGATTCCAAATGATATATATTTAAAGAAAAAATAATCATTACATCTGAAGAGGAACTGATAAACATTTTAGTTGACTTTAGTACACCCAACCTTATAACAGCAAATTTACAGAACAATGAAATTTTAGGTTTAAACATGTTATTGGTTGAAAAAAAAAAACAACAAAAAAAACAACAAAAAAACAAAAACCAAGAACATATAAGTCTGATAAACCTTGCTTGCTTTGGCTTGATGACTAATTAATTGCCACTCGTCCATGAGAGGTACGGAGAGAGACGTTTAGTGTGTGTGTTTATGTCCTTGCTTGAGTTGTTTTTTTCTCCAATGGCTTTTTAAATTGACACTACACTTGTCATCAGATTGTCAATGTTCACCATGAACCGATCAACAAAATTGTTTTAATATAACTTATGCAGGAGAAAAGCATAAACAGAAGTTCTAGAAAAAAAATAATCCTGAAAACAATTTTCTGCCTAATTTTTGTTCCTGTTTGGTGCATATTTTGAGCGATCACAGACAAATACGTTTGACCACTGATAAATAAAGCCTAGGCTCTCTATATTGCTGGTTTGAATGCATGAGTAAGACCAAGGACAGTTTTCACTGTAACAGCGCTAGCAGGATTTCTTGAAAGTTATCCCATTGGCCAATCAAATCAACCACCAGAATTTGACAAAAATTTGCAACACCTATATATAAACCAGTAATTTGCACTTGCCATCAGCCTGTTGTCTCATTGTCTAAATGCAAGAATCATGAGGAAAGAAGTGTCAAATAAGGTGCAGAATTTCGGTTTATCTATGAACATTTATTTCTCTATCACAGGCCACATAGAAACTTTATAAGAAAAAAACAGAAAATGCAGGATCTGTAGCACAATGCCACTCATTACATATATGGTCAGTGGTAAAATTGTTGTAGTTTATACAGTGGACACCAATTGATATTCTTGTTGTATGGGGCTAGAGATAACTGTTATTTACGTTTTTGTGGTCCACATTGCCTTGTCAATTGGCTAGGAAAGGTACGTTATCATGTGTAAAAAGGGGAGGGGTGCTTATAAGCTTATAAATAGGGACATGGATGCTTACTGGATTGAATGTGGTATCGATGGAGCAGCATATCATTATTAACATTTGTCAGATGTATCGATACATGGGTATTTCACTAAGAAGTTTTACTTTTAAAAATTGTCCAAACAATGACCAAGCTGCGCTCGCTTTCAAGGCTTTGCCTTAATTCATATTAAATCACCTTATTACAAGTCTATACATTAATTCTCGCGTTCTAACTTCTGTTTCTCCACTCATTTTGCCAATCTGTTCAACAAGCATCTCTTGTGTTCGGCGTTCTACATGAGGCGGAAGTTGACAGAATTTGTGGTGATCGCTATAAAGGTATTACGAGTCCGATTTAAAATCTCCGAAACTTCGATATAAATCGGAAAACAAGAACCTGCAGGATGCATTGTAGATTATTCAGATTACATGATATTCCGTCGCTTAGTCGGATTCAATAATATGTTTATTCATTTGAATACAAATCATCCCAATCCCGTTTGGGAAATAAACAAAGGTTGTGATTTAATTTTTAACGTAATATATATATATATATATTTTAAATATGTTCAATATGGCATGTATAAAAATAAAGATACTTGTGTTTCGTATTGAAGATAAGATAGACGTTAGGGGTGTTTTGATTATTAAATTAATTTTTTTACGAGTTGATGGATTATCAACGCAGTTATGTTATGCTAAGTTGTTTACTGGGAACAAGTCAAAGCACATTTTGCAGTATGGGGTTAATAACACATTATATTGACGCAAAATTACACATGTATGTGCATTTCAGCAACATTAACTCAACTTCAAGATTGAATTTTCCAAATCACACTTTTATTCGTATATTTTTGCTTTTTAAAATGACGAAAATATAGTGGCAATTCCCTGAAAAATGTAGATCTAGAAGACTTGTTGAAATATGTGTTATTAAAGGTCAGTTCGGCGTCCTTTATGAATTTTAAGATATTGTAAATTTGCTTTACAATGTTACTTTTCAATAATTTTTATTTCAAAAAATGAGTTTGTTCCTAGTAGCTGTACAAGTACTTTTTTCCTAAGCTAGGGTCTACCTATTCAGCACAACTTTACATCTAATGTGTGTGTGTGTGTGTGTGTGTGTGTGTGTGTGTGTGTGTGTGTGTGTGTGTGTGTGTGTGTGTGTGTGTGTAATTTTCTAATGTAGTGTCATTTCAAAGATTTGACAATTTCAACAAAGTTAAAATTAAACATCACAATTTTACTAACACCAGCAATATATAATGCCTAACAGGGCTTTTATCGCTGCTTACATGTATAGGGAGTTTTCATGAAAAAATCTTTCTGTTTAAATTAATAAATCTTTTAATATCAGATTCAGAAAATTAAAAATCTAAATAAATAATAAAACTGTATTCAATTATTTTTTTCAATGACGAAAATTCGATTGAAATGCGATAAGAAATGGCTTCACAATAATTTGGGTGAGAAATGTGGTTTCATATGAAATATGTAGTAAAAAATAATAGTGTATGGATAGTTTCTGTACGTCTCTGTATATAATTAGGCCTAACATCACAAAGAACTCGGTGATATGCACCGAACCCCTTTAGGGAATCTGCCTTGCTACTGGCGATGGCAACACGACAGAATCACAAATGGGATTAATATGCACCTATGTAATTCAAGTGTCTCCGAAATTTGGATTCCAGTGGAACAAACCGTTAACCGCTTGCGTTTGCTGAAAGATACCTAGCCGGGACAAGGATTAGCATTCACACCCTAATGAAATCTTACAACACCACATTTATTAAACAGTTATGAGCCATTTGTAACAGAGACCAGATTGGGATCCGAACTCGTAATTCGCGAGGCTGCTCTGCCTTTTAAGCTACATGTACCTGACCTGACAGCCCGATATTCCCCATTACAGTAGATATCTACCACAGGGGAAAATCACCAAAATTTATGTTTGATATCAATTAAATCATCAATGGTAATTTACTAGACAAGAACAACTTGCGATTCGTTTGTAGTGAACGATAATATCCCATGGTGGTAAATTAGGTATCTGAGAAAATATTGATTTATGTCCAGTATTTCTGTGTCAATGTTATTAGTTATTAGGTTTGTTGCTGACCGTTCACGCGAATATGTTGAGTTGAGAAAGTCCATGTGAGGCGAGGCGGAGCTAATTCCTGTCCAGTATTACGGGGTAGATACTAACTGCTGTCCGGTATCGCTAGGTAGATACTGGTTGCTGTCTGGTATCGCTGGGTAGATACTGATTGCTGTCCAGTTATCTCTGGGTAGATACCGATTACTGTCCGAATACTGATTGTTATCTAGTATTGCTGGGTAAATACTTATTGGTGTCCATTATTGCTTGGTATATACTGATTGTGTCCAGTAATGCTGGGTAAATAATGATTGTTGTTCGGTATTTTGTATCAGTATTTATCGGTGTCCAGCATTGCTGGGTATATAGTGATTGTTGTTCGGTATTACTGGGTAAATATAGATTGTTGTTCGGTATTGCCAGGTCAATACTGATTGTTGTTCGGTATTGCCGGGTCAATACTGATTGTTGTTCGGTATTGCCGGGTCAATACTGATTGTTGTTCGGTATTGCCGGGTCAATACTGATTGTTGTTCGGTATTACCGGGTAAATATTGATTGTTGCTCGGTATTGCCGAGTCAATACTGACTGTTGTTCGGTATTGCCGGGTCAATACTGATTGTTGTTCGGTATTGCCAGGTCAATACTGATTGTTGTTCGGTATTACTGGGTAAATATTGATTGTTGGGATTGTTGTATACAATTTTCATTATTAACCATTTACGTGTTGATGCTTTTGTGTGTCTATAATTTCCATCGTTTAATATTATAAACTGGCATGTTTTACAGGATACACATAAAATACATCTCATTAATAAATATGTGTAAAATAGGGAATAGTGACAAAGAAAATTAATTTTCTGTTAAAATTATTGAATCTTGAAATCAGAAATGTTTAACATTATTGGCAAATACACAGCGAACGTTCAGCGGTATATTCAGTCAAAAAATGTGTTAACCTATATGAATGTAGAAAATATTAAAACAATTTTTTCCCTCCCTATGCTCCGTGAAAATATTTTAAGCTTGCCCGTGACCATTCGGAATGAATGTTTATACGAAATAAAGGGAAACAATAATTACTGTATAAAATATGATATGCAGAGATTTATAACAGTTACCTCCCTTTCCGTAATGTGCTTTAAATATTTGTATCATTTTCGAGATAACTTGCACAGAATTAATGATACCCCGCTGGAGCTTCAAATGTGATGAAAATAAATATACCAATAATAGTAATCATTATAACACATTCGAAACAGTCACCATAATCTAATAAACAAACTTTTTTTCTTTTTGAAATAAAAGTTTTCATGAATGGACCACGTGTCAAATTAAGAAAGTAAATCTAATACGAAATAATGTAAATATGTATATCTCATGTTAACTCTTATTTGTTGGTTTGGTTGCCCGGAGCTCAAAGATATAGTGACACTCAATAAGAGACGGTTAAAACGGAAAATTCGCGTTTGTATTCATACGCGTCTACAATGGTTTAGTTATTTCCGTGTTCATCACGAGTTTGAAATCCCCGAGTGCACTAGGAAGTAGCCATTAGCTATATGCTATCTTCTGTATATCTACTCCATATATGGACTTATTTTATACGTACTTTGGGTTTATTCCTTTATTTACTTATTATGGGTAGAACTGAATCGACATATATGGATACATGTGTATCATGCGGTATGCTGACCTCGAATTGTATGTCTATTTAACAATGAATACATCGAATGACTATGTAGATCTAGGTCTGTTAAACATACTAGATCTACATAGATTCTCTGAGTCACGTTGTACATGGATCTCCTTTTTTGGATACATGGGGCTATGTTGTAAATCCCCCTTTATTTACTTATTATGGGTATATATGGATACATGTCTGTTTAAAATGAATACATCTAATGACATACTAGATCTACATAGATTCTCTGAAGCATGTCAACTCTGTGTTCATTTTATCTCCAAATATGCACGTTGTACATGAATCGCCTTTTTTGGAGCTGTTCTAAATGGGACCTACACATATATAGCCACAATCCAAGTGCCACTAAATTTTCTAGAATATAATAAATTAACACTATATGTCGTAAGCAAAATGTGATCTTAATGGCGGGATACGATAACCTCTATGTACCCCTAAACACAAGCCATATTTTATACCTATAAAAGGCCCGTCAATAGATTTTTATATGATGACTCATTCATGAATATACACTCAACGTCTATATTTGGTATTCCGGCGATGGTTCGTGTACGGTTCAATCGGGATGTTTTTGTTCTAGATCACTCCATATTTTCAGAATAATCATTTATTATTTATTAATGTAATTTCTAATTATAGTAATTGTGTATCACTACGCGAGGTGTTTAACTTTACGTGAATGTACATGTACCGGTTAAATTTTAGTACTCGCTGTTCTTTTGTCGTCCCTAAATGAGCCTAGAGTCTATCTGACTGTGTTGTCGACTTGTTTACAATCTTCATACGTCATGAAACACAGGGTCGCTACAATGAGCTAGGGGATGCATCATGTTTTATGTACCAGTATGCTAGAGGAGCATTAATGCGACTTTAATACACACAGAATGATAATGATTGACAGACACACACACACACACTTAGCCCCCCCCCCACTTTTTTTGCAAATATAGACATAGGACATAGACGTTTCTGGCGTGTGTATGTGTTTTAAGTTGGTTTAGCCCCCCCCCCCACTTTCAATTTGCTTCCGACGCTGATGTATATATATATATATATATATATATATATATATATATATATATATATATATATATATATATATATATATATATGCGTTCCTCCTCCTGTTTGTTTCGCGAATACTTTTATGTCAAGGTATTTCGTTAAGTTGGAAATTCAACATGTTGCTGGGAACTACTTTACAAAAAAGCATAAACGTATAAAACACATGTGTCATTTATGGCCGATTAGAGGTGCAATTTATATTGAATTCAATGTTATTCTTCTATCATGATTCTGTTGACTAAAACAAGTCATCTGTTTTTTTTTTTTAATACATCCCCATATAAGACGCATGTGAGAGAAAAAGAGCTTCACCGTCTTATGACTCACCATGAGCTCCTTATTACATAAATTTTGTATGTCCGAAACGTGTTTTACACCACACTCAACAATTCATGGCGGCCAATTTTTAATTGTGGAGGAGAAAACCACCGGCCGTCCACAAGTAAATTGGCGACTTCCTCACAAAATCAGCTTCTAATAACCTTGCAGCATCTCATACGTACTAAGTGTAACCGGTTTTCTTCCTAGACATTTTTATTATTATTACCGATACATTTTACGCTCTCGTTGAATCCTTCCGCTACATTGATCTCTGATGATACGCGCTCGTTGAATCCTTCCGCTACAACGATCTCGTGCAGTCTGATGATACGGATAGAGACCTATGTGTAGTTTTGTTTATCTATTTTTCAGTCGGTAAATATATTTTTAAAAGTCGAACTCGCCAACTTAAATCAAAATTCTCTCTCTCTCTATATATATATATCAATATCATACATACAAAGACTACAACCGCTTTTTTTCTTCCGGGACGTTTTTTTTTTCACCGATACACTTTACGTTTTGTATTTTATCAAGATTTTTCGTCGACTTTAGGATTGTCCCACGCGTTACCTTTCATAATTTGTTCGACTAAGTATATCGATTTTGAAATGCGATTATATACCGTTTTCCTTATATGGTAATCCTGTTATCAAATTTCAAGTTTGTGTAAGACGCTTTTGTTAAATGTGTAGGTATGTTACCGGGCGAGTGTCCCATCCGTTCAAGTCGTGTTTGATGTGTAATTTTGTTTAAACTGAAATACGAGGTGCATATACCGGTTGTTAAAGATTGATTAGATTTGACTGTGATAAAGATGTTTGTCATAGGCCTATCAAATATAAATTCCATGTCTTATTATTTAAGTGCAATTGTTCAATAAACCCCAAGGTTTCGAATGAGTATTTCAATAATACGAATGCGAAAAAAAGAGAGTTACAAGAAATCAATATCTTGGCCATGGGTAAAGGTGAATCTGAAATCAGATGTCGAATATATTACAGGTGGCATTTGTCTTAATGTCCCGGCGGACTTGAATGGGCGTTACGATATACCCCGTTACAAAGTCAATCCTATACATTTGATATATCTTGGTCATTTACAGAGTTAGTAACCTAAACTAAACAGCCATTCCCACGGTGTATAAATTTGCTGTCGCCCCCCCCCCCTCTCCCGTGTTTGGGGAGGATGCTTGTTAGAAAATTCTTAGTGACTTATTACTGTATTTACAGGGGCGGATTCAGGTTTTTTAAAAGGGTGTGTGTATGAGAATTTGTAGTAACCGATTTTGTTGTAAAATATCTAAGTAGGATTTTTTGAAAGGGGGTTGAGACTTTTAGTAAGTAATTAATTTATAAAATATACACCAACCCCAACCCCGAATGATTTATGTGCAGTGTTTCTCATGACCTATGCCACCGACACCTAGTCGTAAATGGTGAGTGGTATCACGTGAATATTGCATCCGATTGTCATGTTGTAAATTTTTAAATTACTGGTGAACATCTGTTGTAAATTTTGTATTTACACCAACTCAGTAAATTCAAAATTTATGACAGGGCACAAAACCCCATAGAAGACGGTTTCGTCAAAATATAAGTATTTGAATGGCACGCCGACACCGTTTTATATTTTTGGTCTAAAATGTAATATACAACTTTTGTTATTTAGTACACGGGTTATCGCACACGATACCACATATCATTTATATGTAAACTTGTATATATGAATACATTAGAGGACACAGAAGTAGGTAGTACATATTACTGTCAGTATCTATGTCATTTGTCTGTTCACTTGTGGTAAGCCGGTCAGGTGTCTTCCATGAATTTTACAGGTACATCGTAATCGGGTTCTCTCCTCCACCATTAAAAGCTGGTCGCCACCATACAAGTGAAAAAAAGGTTTTTGGCTAAAAACAATAATCAAAATTCAAATTCTAAAAGTGTCATACAATTTTGACATGCGCTGTGGACATGTGTCATATATACAGTGAGGGTTCTTACAACCTTACGTCTGATTTTTGTTATTATTATTTTAAAGTGTTTTACGCCACACTCAACAATTTTCAAGCTGTATGACAGCGATTGGTGGAAGAGATCACCGGATTTCGCAAGTAAACTGCAAACTGACAAACTTTCTCACAGAATTCAGCTTAAGTTCCAGCGGGGATGAACTGCGGCTGACCAGAAGTGAGAGACTAACCACTCTGCTGCGGAGGCCATACACACACACACACACAGACAGACAGACACAAACACATACATATACACACACGCACAGACAGACAGACACAAACACATACATATACACACACACAAAATACTATGAAATAGTTCAACCAGAACTTAGTTCGTCAATATGTACAATGGGACTTATCATATAGAGAGCGGAAGTTATTTCTCAAACATCTTTGTTATACACACTTTAATCTCTGAACAAGGTATTCTAAGCCGTTCATTTAAACAAAGACAGTGTATGAATTGCGGCCTTAACGTCGTGTCGTATATGTATAATTTTGTATACTAAGCCGTTCATTTAAACAAAGACAATGTATAAAATGCGGCCTTAACGTCGTGTCGTATATGTATAATTTTGTATACTAAGCCGTTCATTTAAACAAAGACAATGTATAAAATGCGGCCTTAACGTCGTGTCGTATATGTATAATTTTGTATACTGAGCCGTTCATTTAAACAAAGACAATGTATAAAATGCGGCCTTAACGTCGTGTCATATGTATCTGGTATTTCGGTACCAGCTGTTCATCTTATACTAAAGTAATATTTGGCACTGTTAATACCATTTAAATTCGAAAATCTTCTAAAACTAAGAGTCTTTTTTTTTTTTTTTACAGTGGTTACTCTTACACGGATTTCGGCTATACTGTTAGAGATATTATTTGGCCTTGTATGATACCACTTTATCTTTAGAAAATACACATACTTTTCAAATTGGAGCTCAACTGATGAAGTCTAATTGACAGAAACGATATCGTCTTGAGCATTATAACTTTGGTATTATGTTTATAATATTTATGATATGTATGATTTTGTTTGTCAAAACTTACTGCAACGAATCGAACAAAATTCGTACATATTTCACAGATAAAATTAAAGGATACGTATCTTTCCTGTTTACTTAAAGCAGGAAGGAAATAAGGAAATGACACACTTACTTTTATATACACTTCAACATTTATAAGTTAGCAACAATACTCCATCAACCACCATAAGATATTACCAGAGGCGGATAAATAATGCGAGGAATTTCCAAGTACTAGATACCCGGAAACACCATATATAATATTAACATTGAAATATAACAGAATTAATTTTTTGATTATAAATTTTGGTTGTGTCAGTTGCTCCAAAAGAAACCCTGAATAAAAGATTTTCAACAATTCTATGTACATGTAGCTATTATTAATCTACTTCAGTAGTTAGAACTATTATGTATTCCTATTTCCGAGGGAGTAAACTCGGTCCATATTATACTATCATATCTGATGCCCCCTCATGCAGTGGCACATTTATCAACGCAGTGAGTCTCAGGATGGACCATCAATGTTTATTATAAATGTAACAATGTTTATTACAAATGTATATTATTTTTCATCTAACGCTGTATACATTTTGAAATTCAGTGCAAACTGATGTTGGTTGCGGGTGACATAATGATTTATCAATCAAAAAAAACTTGATATTGACCACGGCGCATCCAGGTATATATATATATATATATATACATGCATCATGCTTTTTTGGATTGATAAACCATACTGCTATGTACGAATATTCACAAGAACAATAAATGCTTTCTCAAATTTTTTTTATTTTTTTTAAGTCAGTATATTGAACAAAGAATGCAAAATAAAAGTATGTACTTCAAATGCGAATCCTCCTTCATATACGTTCATGAGAAGAAAAAAATCCACGGCTCGCTGGATAGACCCAAGAACCAAAGTAACGGTTCTACGATTACTATATTTTCCAAGACAAATTACCATAGTAACGACCGATCCACACTGCCTGAAAATTCACTCATTCCAAGATAATTGATTTTACTCATCGTGGTAATTATAATCAGAAAACAACCTGCAAATTATTCACAAACTGTCTTCTTTAAACTCAGACATCTGTCATGTTTTTAAGCACAGGATGAGCGTTACGGTAATTACAGAGATGTCGGTCTTCGCTAGTCACATCCTTTCTCGTATTATACAACTATTCGATATTAAATCGGATGTATCCAATAGCGATACGATGACAGTCGTTTTCTTGAGCTTTATCATGGCTAGGCCTCGCCAACTGAATAGATGTGGAATTTTACTGTCGACTTGAGAAACCTTCAGTAAGATAGATGAACACTTAGTATATGAAAAGATATGTACACGTTATAGGCCTCCTAAAAACTTCTGCCCATTGGATACCTCGGTTTCTACTGTCCTCAACTAACAACATTTTTGGGGCGTTTTTCTTTTTGGGGGTGGGGGGAGTGGAATTTTGCATTTTCATAAATTACAATTTTGATACAAAATACAATTTTGGTGGGATGATTCTACAGTAAAGCTAAAACCGTGAATTCCTCTTAATTGCAAAACCAAAATGTCATAAAAAGTTATGGAAATAACAGGATTGTGCAATTAACAGAATACTGGTAGTGTATTATATAGGTAACAATGATGATTTATGTTTATCATGTACTTTCATTTGTATATATCATACTACAATAGAACCTGTCTTGAGACCACTGTCTTGAAAGACCTGTCTTTTGAGACCACATTTTGAAAACCATTCAGTTAAATATCCCTGTAAAAATTCCTCTTTTGAGAGACCATATTTTAGCAGCAGGAATGGTGGTCTATCAAGACAGTTTCCACTGTATTATAAACGTCCTTGGTAGGTTAATAATGGATCCTCAATAAAAATCAAGAGAAAATAATCTCAGGAATGCAAAATCTTCACATACAGTAAAACCTGTATTAACAACCACCTGCATATAAAGACCACCTGGTCACAAAGACCGTTTTCGCTCTCTCCAATAGTACCATTTGTATACAAATCAACCCCTATTTAAAGACCACATCCATATAAAGTCTGGGCTTTGTGTGTCCCAAAGGAGGTCACATACAAGTGTCACTGTACATATTAGAGATGCCAACTTTAGATAATTAAAAAATGGAGTCTTAATGTGCCTGCCAAAGGCTTAAGCCCACTATTAGGTCAGGGGGTATGCTCCTCCAGAAAAGTTTGAAAATTAGGCGCTCACAGATGCATTTTCCTTGTTTGAATTAGTGTATATGATATTTCTAACCCATGAATAAATGACCTAGACATTTTTTTTGAAAAATTGGAGAACTGAATAGGAAATCAGAGGCGTGGATTTAAAAAAAAAAACAAAACAAAAAAAAACAATGGAGAAACTCTGCCCAAAACAGAGAGGTTGGCTTCCCTGCCATGATACAGTTTGGTATGTTCCAATTTCCATCAAATTAGTATTACCACATATATGTATAACCTTTTCCAGTATTAATTAGTACAATTTCTTTAATTTTGGGGGGTTATTTTTATGCAATTAACAAGATTTCTTGTTTTGATATAAAAATCTCAGATACCAAAGTATTAATCTTCAGGATTTCCAGGATATATGTATAAATCTGGTAAAAATTGGACAAACACGGACCTCTAAAAATCAAGAGGTTGGATCAAGTGTCATGGAGGAGTAAGCATCCCCTGTTGACTGGTGACACCTGCCACAAGTCTACAGTTAAATCCAAATGAAATAAGTAAGGAATGAATCCTTTTAACAATTGGAACAGATGTCTCAACAACTGCTATCAAACAGGCAACTCAACATTTCATTTAGTGAAACAGAGGTAATTTAAAGAAATATTTTACATGCAAGATATAGCAAATTGTTTTGAGTCCTTGGATACAGGATAATATGCAATTATCAGGCATGCAAATAAGTAGAATGGACTGTACTTATAACACATAAATAAAGGATCCTGTGCATTATTTGAGACCCAACCCTATCTGTAAAACCCAGAGTCCTGGGGCATCAATTTAAAACATTCTTCTACCATAAATGTAGAGATGCTATTCCAGTATACCAAATTGGAACAAAATTTGTCATAATGTGCTTTTTTTGAAACATCCAAAACTTCATGCATGACTCAGGACCCTCTCCCCTACCTTCATGTATACAAGCTAACAACAACCCAAGAGAACAAGTAATCTGTATCTTCAGGTGACCTAAACAGACAGTTTCAGAATATTTAGATGCTGAATATGTCAATGTCACACAATACATACCAGGATGGTGAAGTGTGACGCATTAATTTAATTATTCTACCGACACCTTATAAGATTTTGGTATTTAGCATCTGAAATGTTTGACATGACAAGATCTATATCTCATGTTAGGCCAATTTTAAACCAGATATAAACATAAATGACAAAAACTTAACTGGCCAAAAAATAACCCTTAATTTTATGCCCAAAGTGGCCAAATTTTAACTATGCCAAAATATCCCAATTTACAGTATATCAATGTCACACTATATACATGTACACGTACCAGGATGTTGAAGTGTTGGAGATGTCATTGTTGCATTATACATACCAGGAAGCTAATGTCAAACATAACATATCAGAATGTTGACGCAATGTATCTTATGTCGATGTCAGAAAGTACATACCAGGATGCTACTAAGCTGGGTATGTCAATATCACACTTAACACACCAGGAAACTTTTAAGACGATGTCAAACATTACATATCAGAATGTTGAAGTAATGTACAATATGTCAATGTCACACTTAACACACCAGGAAACTTTTAAGACGATGTCAAACATTACATATCAGAATGTTGAAGTAATGTACAATATGTCAATGTCACATATACCAGGATGCTTAAGTGTTGAAAATGTCAATGGATGTTAATGTGTTAGATTTCACTCATATAAAGACGTCACCAACTGTCGGTGAAGGGCTTCAAATTTTGGCCTAAGCTTAGCACTTACAGTCATTGTGCAGTGAGGTTTCTTTAACGTGCCGGCACCTACTGTGACACTGTACCTCGGTTTTTACACTCTCATATTATGTCAATGTCACTATATACATACCAGAATACCTATGTGTTAGGTATGTCAATGTCACATATACCACGATGCTCAAGTGTTGGATATGTCAATGTCACACTTTACATATCAGGAAGTCAGTGTCAAATATTATATACCAGAATGTTGAAGAGATGCATCATATTATGTCAATGTCACTATATACATACCAGAATACCTAGACTATGTATTGGGTTTGTCAATGTCACATATATCGGTATGCTGATGTGTTGGGTATGTCGATACCATATATATCGGTATGCTGATGTGTTGGGTATGTCGATACCATATATATCGGTATGCTGATGTGTTGGGTATGTCGATACCATATATATCGGTATGCTGATGTGTTGGGTATGTCGATACCATATATATCGGTATGCTGATGTGTTGGGTATGTCGATACCATATATATCGGTATGCTGATGTGTTGGGTATGTCAATGTCACATATATCGGTATGCTGATGTGTTGGGTACGTCGATACCATATATATCGGTATGCTGATGTGTTGGGTATGTCAATACCGTATGTATCGGTATGCTGATGTGTTGGGTATGTCGATACCATATGTATCGGTATGCTGATGTGTTGGGTATGTCGATACCATATATATCGGTATGCTGATGTGTTGGGTTTGTCAATGTGACACTTTACATAACAGGAAGCTGATTTCAATGCCAAACATTAGCCAGTTATCACAGGTCAATGTCACTTAGGATGCTGGTGTGTTGGAACGTCATTTTCCAACATAATATACCAGGATGCTGTGTTAAAAATGCTAGATTCACATATATCAGGATATTAAAAGTTCCCCACATAAAACGTCGAAAATAAACATATACAATTATTGCCCTTGCTTTGAGTTGAATATTTGTCCACCGAGAGGCGTTGAGTCACCTGAAGGCTCTGCCAGAGGGTGAGATAACACCTCGAGGGTGGGCAAATATTCATGTCAACCCAAAACAAGGGCAATAATTGTTTTATTAAACCAAAAGGCAATAAAACTTAACTAACAAACTGACCTACTTAAGATCATAATGATTGTAACACATTTCACATAGCGCCTTTGATACTCAAAACTATCGATATTTTATCGTTTTTTTGTGCGTCGTTTTTTAATCTTAAGCCTCCATCAAGGCTGACTCCAACAAATATATTTGACAACGATGTATCAATGCTGTGAAATCATTAAATTTCGGCTGTTGTTTCTGTCCATTCCAGTCTGCATCGAGTAATCTAGGAGTTATGCAACAGACAATTTATCTGCTAGAGATTACATCTAATTACAACATTGCCTACTAGAAAAAAAAAAACCAACCGTACACACATCCATTTCTGCGCAGGAGTGGGTGACAAAATCGCCATAGAGGGTGACATAAATGTTTCAGGGTGACAAGAAAAAGTGTTTTAGATCACACGATATGGTTTTGACTGATCAGAAGTAAAGATACATATTCGAGGTACATGTTGTATAAGATTTTTTATGTACTAAGTATTCACAAACAGCTGGTGGGTACTGGCAGTTCTCTCATCAATACCCATCAGCAATGGTAAACAAATTTAACTTTTTATACCAAGGCCTACTGCCCATCATATCTTGTTCCCAGTTTGTTTTCTATAAATCCAAGATGAAAGAAATTTTGTAAAGACTACACATTTTTTGGATAGTCCTTCACAGCTCTTTACACTTACCTTAAAAACACCAAAATTAAAATGTATTGGAAAATAGCCCATTGATATTTTTTTTCTTTTGAGAAAAGTTGAAAGTTTTCAAAGGTTTACACACAACAGTTCAAAACAAGTCACCCAAAACAAATTTTCCACACTCTTTTGGGAATGGGCCCTTGACCTTTTGAATTAATTTTTAGAAACATTGTATTCAAATTAGGAAATTTAGAAATACACAAAACTATGTGAAAATACAAAAATCCTTTAAAATTCATTGTCATTTGACTTCAAACTGGGAAAAATGCATTGTTTTTTCATTAGGAATGGGGCCTTATTTCGGCCCTATATGATTGGGTGGAAAATCCCAAAATTATACATACCAGGGGCCTGATTTACGAAAGGTCCCAAGTCCTAACTTTTAGTTCTAACTACCATGGCAATGCATCAGTGATTGGTCAGTCCCATGACAATTAGGACTAAAACTTAGGATTTAGGACTAAGGACCTTTTGTAAAATGAGCCCCAGGCCGCCATTGAAAAAAACCCATTTGTTTGATGTGTCCCAAACAGTAATTTAAACTCATCAACCCCTTGAAAAAGAATGGACTCTTCTGTAAATCAATGACAGACCCGTCCAAATGTGTCTTTAGGGGTGAATGAGTTAATGGTGGGTTGTTTGGTGGGCATATTCCTTTTGAAGTTTTATAATTTTGTTATGCAATTAAATAATTTCAAATTAATAATAAAAGGGCAAAACTGTCTAAAAACAATTTGTTTGGGACTTTTTAGACCCACATCAAACAAAACTTTTTTTCATATTTTTGGCCCCAACATAGTAAATCACTCTATGGTGCATACATTGCTCTGGTGTTTTACATTTTGTAGCAGAATTTTGTGGAGCAAGATGTAGGGATTTTTCTAAGGCTTTATTTTGTCCGGTTACAGGACTCATTCCAAATGTGATAATGACTTTTACTGTCCCAAAAAGTATGAAAAAATTGGAAATTCCAAAAAAAAAAAAAAGAAGATTTTATATTTATGAACAAATGTCTCAAATTAATTTTTTTTTCTGTTTCAGTTGAAATGTTGTATATTTTCCAAAGTATGCCAAAGTATGTAATTTCAAAACAAAGAATATATACTATCAAATAAATGTCATAAATATAAGTTTTTTTTCTGTTTTAGTTATAATGTTGTATATTTTCCCTAGATGTAATGGACCCTTGAGCCAAAATTTTGGGGATAAGAAAATCACTGAGATAAGTCAGAAACAACAATATATCAGTTATGTACAATAGTGTCAGGTATGCCTTTGTTTCAAAACATTCAGGTTTCAGACTACGTCAGTGCTGGTTCAATCTCACACTAACCTATATTTCAGTCCATTGTAGTGTTGGATATTTCAGGCAAATGCAGTGCAGGGTATGCTATGATCATAGACATTTACACTTCAAGCCAGTGCAATTCTGGATATATTTAACATACACATTCATATTTCATTGTGTTGCAATATTAACTTTATCAAGTTTCAGAATGTGTCACTGTTGCATCACCCGTGTATATATTTCATTACAGTATATTGCAGTATTATATTTCAGACTGTTGCAGTTTTTTTTACATTTCTGCCCACTGCAGTGATCTACATTTCAGTCTTCTGCAGTGTTTCACATTTCAGTTTGCTGCTGGACTTTACAATTCAGACTGTTGCAGTGTTCCAGGTTTCAGTTTGCTGCTGACTTTACAATTCAGACTATTGCAGTGTTTCACATTTCAGTTTGCTGCTGACTTTACAATTCAGACTATTGCAATGTTTCACATTTCAGTTTGCTGCTGACTTTACAATTCAGACTATTGCAGTGTTCCAGGTTTCAGTTTGCTGCTGACTTTACAATTCAGACTATTGCAATGTTTCACATTTCAGTTTGCTGCTGACTTTACAATTCAGACTACTGCAGTGTTTCACATTTCAGTTTGCTGCTGGACTTTACAATTCAGATTCTTGCAATGTTGCATTTGTTTGCTGCTGACTTTACAATTCAGACTATTGCAGTGTTTCACATTTCAGTTTGCTGCTGGACTTTACAATTCAGACTGTTGCAGTGTTCCAGGTTTCAGTTTGCTGCTGGACTTTACAATTCAGACTGTTGCAGTGTTTCACACTTCAGTTTGCTGCTGGACTATACAATTCAGACTGTTGTAGTGTTTCACATTTCAGTTTGCTGCTGGACTATACAATTCAGACTGTTGCAGTGTTTCACATTTCAGACTACTGCAGTGTTTCACATTTCAGCATGTTGCAGTGTTTTAAAGTTCAGGTTGCTGCTGTGCTTTACAATTTTGTCTGTTACAGTGTTTTAGATTTCAACATAGTTGCTGCTGAACTTTCATGTCAAGCTATTTTACATTTAGGCTTTGTCGGTGTCTTACAATGCTAGAATTTCCAGGTTGCTTCAGACTTACTTTGTGTCATGCATATGTACAATGTGAGGTAATGCTGAAATTTCATGGCTGTTGCAGTCTTTGACAATGCTTTACATGTGTTTAATGAAATGCAGTGCTGGAATTTCCTTGCTGTTGCAGTCTTTGACAATGTTTAACATGTGCGAGGTCAATATTAAGACATCAATGGTACAAGGTGTATCTCAAGATACAAACAAAATGAGTACCGGTACATGGATTTTCCATGGTATGGCATACAAGAGGCCGCCAAAGGCCAGGTCAGCTATAAATGTCACATTTATCGTGTTGCAGTGATGATCCTGTCAACATCAAACAAATTTATATTCTTATAATCCAGGTAATACATATACCAGGCAGTTGAAGTATCAGGTATGCCAGTATTGCACTTTACATACCAGGATGCTGTTGTGTTCAATATGCCATTGTCACCCATTACATACCAGGATTGAGTATGCTTGTATCACACAAGGATGATGTTGTGTTTGATATGTCATTGTGACACATTGCATACAGGAAGTTGAAGTACTGGGCATGCTAGTATCACACACTACATACAAGGATGCTGTTGTGTTGGATCTGTAAGTACCGGTATCACACATAACATAAAAGGAAGCTGGCTGGGTATGCCACTATCACACATTACATACAAGGAAAGTGAAGTGTTGGCTAAGTTAATGCTATTCAGTGATATACATGTACATATATGTCGATATCATAATAATGAACATGTGAATGACATTTAAGTCTTGTGCATGTAGTCTCATCAAATTGCTTATATTACTTATATCACTATTCAAGGCATTCATTTCTGAGAGCACAAGATCTACCAATATAACATGGCACATTTGTGTCCTGTCAGGAAAAAAAACAATACATGTACTGTCTATTTTCCAAAAATAGGGATGACCAGGTAAAATCTTTTGTCTTGCCCTGAGTCCATACATTAATCTAGCTCTAATACTTTTATGCTGAAAACTAGCCTATCTCCCCTCTTATGAATTAATTTAGACTCATTGTACATGTACAATATTCTTCCCATTAAGCATCCAGAGTGCTACAAAAAAAAGGAAAAAAAGGGATGGGCACTTATTGGGACCAATTAATAGTTAAATTGATATACAACAGTTCATTATTTTTATAAACCACGATGGTTAAGTTGTTGTAGTTATCACTAAGGACATCTATCAACTTTTTTTCTGTTGCTGGGGTGGGGGCTACAGAAAAACTGTTACTTACACTCTGGAAAGAAAAGATTCTTGAGTGGCCAGACAGGTGCTCTCTCAACAGAGGTTCTATCTTTGCATTATCTAACCAAGTAGTTTCCAAACAGTGCTCTTATCTAACCAAATAAATTTCAAAAAGTGCTCTTAACTCATCAACCCCTGAAAAACAATGGACTCTTGTGTAAATCAATAACTTAGACCAGTCCAAATGTGTATTTGGGTAAATGGGTTAAAATACAGGCGGTCATTCAATAATCAAGTTTGTCCAGTTGTCCAGGACATGTCCAATTGTTGAAGAAAAAATAAATTCAACAAAGATTATAATATTTATTTAAACACAAAAAATAATATCTCTAGAGGTAACACCTCTGATTTATGGACACATCATTTTTGTATTTGGACAAGTAGATTTCCAATACTAAATGTACTTTCCTCCAGAACAAGTGGCCATTTTCATGATTGTGGACCCCTGGTCTGTCAAAACAAGTCCCACTGTATAAACAAAAACATAAGTTAACACCAAGATGACATTTGACCCTACAAACAACAATCAGTGAAAGAACATTATAAAATCTTGGCAAGTACAGTGGAACCTGTCTTGTAAGGTCACTGTCATAGCAGGCCACCTGTCTTGTGTGACTACATTCTGGAAACCACTTAGTTCAGAGGGCATTAGCTGTGTTAACCAAAAATATTATTTTCTACTTTTACTACTTGTACTTTATGTATGGTATCAAATAAGAGCTATACATAGGCATAAAAATCTTATACTCCTACATAAATATATTTTATGAAAATAAGGTCAGGTCCAGCATACTACTCATATACAAATTGTTAGGCTAGGTTAATCAATTCCAATTACAACTGTGCCAAATCTAGATTTTTCAAGCAATCTTCACAATATATATAGGGACAAGGGTTGCGTTGGGCTTCACCAATGTTGCAAATGGTGATTTTTTATTTCAACTGGCGACAAAAAATTGCTTCTGTCAATATTTCTGGCGCACCCATTTTATTGAAGTATTAAGACATCTAGGTTACATAAGTCAATTATATCTTCCAAATGGTAATCAGGAACAGGGACTTATAAACCTGTTTATTAATTAATGTCATTAGACTATACTGCGGTGTTGGCCTAATTATCGGACGAGTGCTGGCGGTAATTACATACACAACGACCTATATAGTGGTCGGGTACATGATTGTAAACCTCCGCACATATCTACCAGTATATGTTCTTTCCTATAAGCAGACTTAAAATATCAACATCAATAATGTTATATTAAATCGATGCAGCTTGTATATCAATCCTCAATGATTTTACTGATTTTACTTAAAATATTTAAGTAAGAAATATCTAAGTGAGATTGTGGTGTCTTCTACGAAGTCCGCACTCAACACCATAAATCACCAGTGTAATGGAAATGATGCACCTTTTAAAATTGTGATGATTTTTATACAAAAACGATGTTTTATTTCAAATACATAATATTTTAAACACAGAAAATAATGTCTTAATGTAATTCCTTGAATTGAATTAAATAAATTGACAGTAATGGCAGTTAGCACAGTTATATAGCCTAAATTTTTTTTTTTTAATTTGACTTAAAAAAATTGATTTCGACAACTGGTGATTTTGTTTTTGACCCACATATTTTTTCAACCAGCGCAATCCCTTAGGGAAAATTAGACAATTCACAATTAAACTTCTCCACATCTTACAGGGTCAGAAATTGTATTTTCTCTACACATGTACATGGTATTGGACTGGCTCCACTGTAATACCATCTGGATGTTCAATTCTGAATAAATTTGTATTAATAAGAAACATATGGACTAATTTCTCGGTATATTTAAGAACAATTCATGATTAAAGAGTTGTTCTAAATCAATAAAAAAAAAAGACCCCAACAGTTTTTAGCTGAAATGCTGCGAGTTTAGACTATGCTTTGGACCAGTCGTGCAATTTACCTAAACAGATTTCAATTACTGAAACAATGATTAAAACAGGATTCAAATGTTGTATTCGGAAGATGGATTCTATATTCACATGTGACACCATAGTGGACTGCGTTAGATCCTCTGCACAACATATCAGAAAGCCAGGACGGTGAGAGATTGGTTTTATATCAGACTGATATTTCTATGCCCTGTAATACTGGTAAATTGCATGCATTCAGGGCTTTTTCTAACCTTTTGGGGAATATATAGTCCATGGAGCTGGAATTGAGAATATCGCAGAATTTAGGCTCAAAACTGAGAGTTTTTCTCTTATTTTTCTATTCTTTTGTTTCATTTATTTTGCTATTTCATCTTTTTCATTGTCAAGCTGCCAAATTTCAACTTTCATGAAAAACGAAGATTTAAAATATCAGCATAAAAATGAAAAATTATAAGAAATTTTATGTCATGTTCCTGATTGGGAATTTATGGCCAAAAATTGGGGGAAAAAATAAGATTTACAATATCATAGCCCAATATTGACTTTAAATTTGGAGGAAAAAAAGCCCTGTCATTAACAGACCCTTTCACAATAACTGCATTCCTACATGTTGGCTACTTACATGTATCTAATCTGCACACAAACACTTCCTAATGGTATCAAGAAGTTTTGTACCCAACACAAATCATATACCCAATGAAAAACAAACACTGGGTACTATATTTTTCTTGGGCATGAAATGTCTTGTGATACCATTCAGGAGTGTTTGTGTGCAGATGAGATCAGTAGGAATGCAGTTATCATTAAAAGGTCTATTACATGTAAATACAAAACATGAATAATGATTTTACTTCAATATGAAATTACCAACTGCTTTGAAGAAATCACCAGTCAGTGATTTTGAAACTTTATGTCTTAGGATTCCAGGGCTCTCATCTGGCTCTCCTGAACCAAAGACATTCAGACATATGAGACAACAAATTGCTTGGCTGGTTGTCAGCGACTGATTTTGATGTCTCTAGCTTTCTTGTGATGGTAAAACATGGGTATTCCTGTCAGTGAGGTTTTAACCAGTTTCTCCAGTCCAGTAATAAGCATTTCTCACCTAGCATTTTTCTGTTTAAAAAAAGTAAAAATAAATTTCAATTTCTGTGCAATTCATATGGGCATGGGGACATACATGTAGGATACAGGTATAAATCTTTGTATTGCTTAAAACAAGTTAAACACGTGAAAATATTTTGAATATACATCACATGCACATGATGTACAAATATTTATACAGTGGAACCAGTCTTGAGAAACCACTCTTCAAAAAGACCACCTGCCTTCTGAGACCACATTCAGAAAAGCTGTACTTGTTTGAATTAATAATACTGTATATAAAGCCTCTTTTGAGAGATCACAAGGGCACCTGTCAGTGGCAGATGGGATGATTTCTCAAGACAGGTTCTACTGTACCACACACACCAAAAACAAGGTAAAACATTTAAAAAGAAAAATATTTGTTTGATGTGACCCACTTAAAAAGTTCTGATCCAATTTTTTTAAAGAAGTAATATTTAGCTGCACTTACCACCCTATCTTAATCATGCAGAATTGCTGAAATACCATTTAATATCCTATACTTATACTTACACAGCTATTGTCCCTTTAAGTTTTAGACTTGCTCTTATGACTTACCACTTGCTATTGTTACAAAGAATTGGGACTTAAATGACCAAATCAGGTCCTGTCTTTATGACTAGCAAAAGGGTAAGTGAAGACCCTAATTATTGCTGTAACCCATGTACTGATGTAGTATTGTACTTTATTTGACCCAATAAGTGACCTTATCCCATACAAATGATCATGTAACCTCCTTTTTGTTCTGGATGAATATCCTTTTTTAGTCTTCATTATTGCTACTGTAACCTGCAGTTTATAGTCATTCCTTTGAGTGTAACCTGTAAATGGGTTATGATGATTTCTGTCATTTTGTGGCCTGATCTCTAGCCTGTAGCAACACAAGAATGTTGATAGGTAACCTCAGTATTAACTACCAGCAACTTTACCACCATAACTTATATAAATTAACTGCTTAAATATCAATTTGACTAATTATGGTCCCAATAACACAAAGAGACAGTTGGGTCTAAAGTTACTTCTATAAGAGGATGATGGCAACTCGATCACATTGTTTTTTTGCACCAGTGACAAACTATTGAACAAATTTTTAAAGTTTCTGTATTCATTTGATCCATTGTCGACCAATTATTAATGCTGACTGAGTGCTCAAATGATAAGGAATATGTCAAAGATGCGTCTATACTATATTTATTCTAATGGTTCTGTTTTGTAAAAACAAGTGCAAATAAAATTTTTACACACATGTATGCTATTTTTTCCACGTGAACGCATAGCAAATTTACTTTTATATACGTGGGTAAATTTACATAACATGCAAATTTAATCCTAGAGTCAAGGTTGGCCACATGAACAGGACTATATACCGCCATTACCGGATAGTGTATGTAACATTTGAAGATGTTCGAAAATGATTACCCTAATTAAGACTTCATTAAGGTAGTGTTGATAAAACGGTCTTATATGCAAGATTTGTCTTAAGGACAAAAAACTTTTAAAAGCATGCAGGCCTTTTTCCATAGTTTCCACAGGGCCGAAAGTTGGCCCCATTCCCAATAGTGAATACAAAATACATAAAGTTTTTCCCTATTTGATGAAAAAGATTCCCAACTTGGTATTGAGGCAATGACCGTAATGAAAAATAAATTAATATAAGGTGAAATGCATTAATAAACGAGATTCCATTACATTTAGATTCCCATGTGCACAAACAATTTTTCCCAATTTGACACAAATTCCTGTAAAAATTCCCAATCGCATCGCCAATGGCATTTCCCCAAAATTTACAGGAAAGGGCTGATAAGATTTTGGCCTCATGATTATACTAGCTTGTATACTATTTTCTATGTAAAATTTTGATAATTTCTTCATGAAAAATGCATATCTACTCCATAAAAAATTAAAATTTTCCTATTAATTCTTAATAAAATTTAGTCTCAGCCATGAGATCGGAAAATCTCCACCACCCAATTTTTTCAGGGTTGGCAATTAAGTCTGAATTTATAAAGATCTACTTGCAGGCTTCACTGAATATAATATAAATTATATTATCCCCCTGAATTTGTTCTGTAAGTTTTTTAAAGTATTACAAACAGTTTGCATGACAATTTTATTACTATTCAAAGATTGTTTGTCTCAGTTGATCTAATTATTAACTAACTCATCAACCCCTATAAATCAATGACTTTGAATGGTCCAAATGTGTTTTAGGGGTGTACGAGTTAAAAAAAACGGTTCTTAGTACTTTTCAGTAGATCAACTATGATAAGTTAGCCAAATCACTGTCTTTGTCATAGACGTCGGAACCTTTTTTGCAAAGATAGACATAGGTGTTAAAATTTGGGCTTAGCCCCCAAGACGTTTCTGGCGTGTGTATGTGATTTAAATTGGTTTAGCCCCCCCCCCCCCACTTTCAATTTGCTTCCGACGCTGATGTTTGTTGTGAATGTTGATATCTCACACACACACACACAAAATAAACGTCAGTTATACTTTCGCATAATTAGATCATAACGATTTTAATGTGAGAACCCTAGTAGTTCAAGTATATCGCTCTATTGTAAAAATCTTTATGTTTACAACTGAATTTCAGAATGATAATTTTCCAAACACACATTCATTCAAGCTATTATAATTTATATAAGACTCTTTGATGCGATGATCGGAATACTTGCGTGCTGATTGGTTGCTCTATGGTCATGTTATCTGGACTGACTAAATATAAATTACAATAATATGTGATTAACGTACGTAACGTACCTGTTTTTTGTTTTTAGCCATTTTAAACTTACATCTTGATAACACCATTTTTTTTATCAGCACGTTGCCTCTGGGTGATTTTCGGCCATGATTGTAGTTAAGTACGGGGTGACCGATAGGTGTCGCACCTTGGATTGAAAATGCCGAAATATGTCCAATCAAAGACAGTTACTAATTTAAGTAATTAGTTTGTAAGTGTTTGGCCCATTCATTCAGAGCCTTTTCTTCTTAAACGTTGTAAAATATTTTGTAAATAGCGAAACTTATTTCTTAGAAAAAAGGTAGAAAAAATCTTATTCCAATTCCATTAGTTTAGCCAATTCAATTTCTACTGCAGTTGTTATCTACTGGCTGAAATGACACTTCGTATCAAATTCTTAAAACATGTGTTAAACCAACAGTTTTGTCGGTGTTAATATGTCAAATCCAGTTTGAGTGCACGTGCGTTTTTTCTCTTAGCCTACTTTCGTTATCAATCCCATGACAAAATCGATAGAAAATGAATAATCATATTATCAAAGTAGCTAAAATCTAAAATATGGAGATGCAAATAAATTAAATACAATTGATAATTCCTGATTAGATTTAGGGGGCTGGACTTATTTTACGTGTCCATTTATAAGGTCAACAAGAAAAAGAGCATGCGCAGTTAAATGTGAGTAAGCTCGGCGCTATCAACGCCCTAGTAGAAAGTCCAGAGAGCTCGTTCTAACGGGGAAGAATCTATTGTCTTAATTACACGAAATACGACCAAACAAAGTATTTTAGAACGATGGCGGGATCAGGACCGGTAAGTTGGGAATCTATTTTTTCTTTTTAAAACCACTTTTTTATTAGAAATATGTTAGTTTGCCGAATTTAAGATCTTTAATCCACATCAAGATGGATTCCTCAAATGTTCACAACACGTGCTTCGTTTTTTAGTTTAGTACATGGCGAAATGTTCAACAAAGGGAAAAAAAATGATCATTGCATAATTATGAAATTTTTATAAGTTTTTGTTATATTCATTCCTTCTATTTTTGGTTCTTGTATTTCAACTAAGGAAGAAAGGAGAAGAATGCGGATCCACCATTTATTTTACTACCGCCATTTTCTCTCCTCAAATTCTTTCTTGCCTCCGTACCGACGCTAATGTGGTATGCTGAACAACATAAAGACGTATTAGGCATACGTTTAACTTCTGGAAATAAGTAAATACTGGCTAAAACAACTGACTTACATCAGTAGCATTGAAAATAATTTCATATTTATAGTCTGTCCCATATTAGGTAATGAATTTCAAAATGAATTTGTAAAGCAGCTAGTGTTGAATCTAGAATCTGAAAAGGGCACACGAAATCAGTGTAAAAGTGCACACAATTTCAGTTTGAAAGGGCACTTTAAACATGTAAATTGGTTTTGAAGGCACCTGCACTAGAACGTGTGCATATTCTCAGGGCTCCATTTACAAATTTTAAATAATTTTCTTTAAAAATGTTTAAAAAAAACCCCCAAAAGATAGTTTTTCTAGAAACAGAATTATGTAATAATTTTTCCAATGATAAAAGGGGCACAAGGGCTAGCCCTGGCCTGAAATTTTTATTATTATTAACTTTTTGCCAATCCAGAAACATATATATTATATAAGAATTTAAAAAAATAGTTGTGAAATTTGTCTATTGATTAATTAAAACAAGCTAGTAAATGTCTCAAGTTAAATATTTGATACACAAATTATACTTTGATATGTGACAAAAATTATTTCCTAAATTGGTAATCGATTCTGGGGCTTAAATCATCTAAATAAATTCAACAAATTTGTTAGATTTAGGCCTGTTTGAATTTTTCCTCACTGTATCACATAGGAAAGGAAAAGTCAAGAGAATTCCTGGAGTCATGTGACACGAAGTCGATAGAGTCCGAAAACAAATTTGCTTTTGGATTTGGCAGAAGACTTGGGGGTTTATTCCCATTTACTGTATTTTCACAGCGATTAGGCTATGGCTTTAAAAAGTCCTTGGTGAATACCTACATATGTACATGTATATTAGTACTTTGTACGATGGGCAACTTCAAGCAATTTGCATGAATCGGTTTAAAATTACCATATCTGTGGACACAAGGTATTTTCCCACTCGCGACCTAGACCCTGCTTCAAACGATGAATTCAACCACGTAGCAGCACATAACCTTTTTTTAATGGGATATTTTGAAATAAAACATTGTTTTATTTGCTTTACAAACATTTTACGTATACATTCAATTTTCTAACCATTTGAAAATAGCAGAAATTCACCGAGTTTGCTGATATTCCCAATCACCTATGAGTCGTTTGACTGCACTATCTCTGTTGATTACCTGAGGCTATTTAAACTGATCAACCATGAAATATACATAGTCTTGGCACAGGTAATTGACAATGATTTTTTTTGGGGGGGGGGGGGGCATTATTGGCGATTGATATCCTGAAAAGGGGCATGGCGTTTCCAAAAAAGGGCATGGTGCGTGTTGCTCTAGATTCAACACTAGCAGCCAATCGTCAAATTTAAAACATTTAACTGATATAATTTAAAAAGGAAAAAAGTTAATTCTATATCTCTTCTACATACTTTTTTCTTTCTGATCTCTGATTGGTCAATCAACACATTTTTATATTTTTACACAGTTAAATAATGTATTCTGAATTTAAAATTCTGAATCAGCATAATTTTTACTGGTACTTTGATGTAATTAGTACCAATTTCCAGAAAAGTATCTGAATAGAGGATTTGCTGTGAAACTGCTGGGGGGGGGGGGTGACATATGCACGTGTGACAGAAAAACAAGGTGGTCAAGCCTATGTTTTGTGTTTATTTTCTGATTGCGGAAAGGACGCTGAACAGATCCATGTATAATTTATAGGTCAACACTCCCTTGAAGATGAGATATACAGGTAAACGTTAACATTGTCGCCTATGGAAAACTATTTGACCAATCAGAGACTAGTTAACATTCAAAATAGCAGCTCCACTTTCCCTACACTTTTTCAGCCAACCAATTTTGGGGGTATTTAGTTGTCTCTGACCCAAAAGATGGCCGCCATAACATTATGTAAAAATAATTTGAGTGAGAATATCTAGTAAAAAACGTATTAATTTTTATTTGTCATGGACATGGATAATTAATGGAGTATGTATAGAATACCACTATCTTAAATTTAAGTGGTAGGTATCAACCATTTTAGGTATTTTCTTGATCCAAACAATTCACAATTTGATACATTGTTATAAAATGTATATTTTCTCCTTACATGATGACAACAATAAACAATGTATTAAATTGTATATTTATCTCCAAATGTTGTGTGTGTAATGGGTTAAGTACTTGTAAATGAGGAGAGTCTCAGAATACACACATTGCTCAGCAGGGGTAGATTCCTGGATGGGGGGTGTGGCAGTTCGATGCTCATATAATTTTCAAGCATGATAAAAAAAAATTTAAAATAGGGTTATGCTTTTGGAACCAAGCTAAGAAATTGCTTTGAGTCCTAGCAATCGTCATTTTCCTTAAGAATTAAAATATTCTCACCCCTAGATATAATGAGTAATGTATATATTTCAGATCCGTGTCTGCTGTAACTAACCATTATTGTTTAATTTTTTCAAAATCAGCTTATCTTAAATGCATATTTTCAGTTGTGGAAAGTGTTAATTTAAGTGTGTGTGTGTGTGTGTATTAGCTATTCTGAAAGCAAATACCTACTGAATGTTATTGTTTAGATCATATACCAGAGTTGACAACCAGTGTTGTTTTTTTCTAGCTGACCACCTATATGGAGTTCATCAGACAGCTTTTATGGAAATTTGTACCCTATTTGACTATAATTACTAAAATAACTATGTACGGTGAATTCACCAATATATGTCTCCCTTTACGTGTGTGTATACTGTCAACCTAATTTAATCCATATGGATATAAAATTTCATTGCCTTGTATAGCCAAGTGGCCATCTTGTTCCAGAGACCAAAACAGAAATGAACATTACAGCAATTTATTTCTTCACGATAAGTACATTCATTTCCTGGATGGTTTAAATGTGCTTGCGTAAGATTGTAATACGAAAGAAGTCATCCGATTTGAGTGTGTTTGCATGCTCTGATGATTTTGTTTGTTAATTTGCTAGATAAACTTTTGTTGCGTGCAGAGTTATATTCAATTTCTCAGTAACAACTGTGTCAGTTTTGTTCTCAAAATTAAAGGGTCTACACTCTTCAGTTAGTTCAAGCTGAACTAGAATCATGAAAAGCATTTGAACTTTTAATTGAAAAAAAATTGTGAAAAATTTTTTGGAAACATTACCACATCATCTCCCCACACAGCAGACATATTTGCAATTCTAGTCACACAACAGGTATAAAAAGCGGATTTATTATATCAGTCGTTATTGTATATCTGTACTCTCAACACCAAACGTGTGAAGTCCTAGAGGCTGAATAAAAATAAACAATTGGTTTATTACAGGGTTCAAATTTAACACTTTCCAAGTGGCCCATGGTGCCAGTAGCATAAAAATCTACTACATGTAGTTCCATCAACCTTTTTGGCCCACAACTCAAAAGAAATAATTTGAGGATATTTCTGGATAAATAAGAATAACCAGCTATAACATGCAATGATAAAACAGGATATTTTCAGTTTTTATTGAAGTCAATAAAGATGAAATAGATAATTTTGTAAGATTTACATACGTGTAACAATTATTGAAAAGAACACTTATAACTGTTGTTGGTGCAACAATATACCGTGGGATGGTATATCGCAGTATATTTGGTATGGTTCTGTTCACGGTTCTTTTTTAGTGTTCACGACATGCCAACAATACGTTCCGGATTTCGTCGTATTCCAGATTAACTGTCCGATATCGGTTTGAAACTTTAGAGTTGTACCCAAAACAAAAATGGTGGCATGCCTAATTGAAGACTAATGGGTAATTGAAGACTAACAGAAGACCTACAGAAATACTGACTATATATAGTTAATAAAATGTTATGAATGTGTTTACTATGCTATAAATATGGTAAAAATGAGTTTCCATAAAATTATGTATATAAAGTGTAGTTTTGAAGCTCAGTAGAAACTGTTTTGACAACTAATTAAGAACAATAACTCTTAATATACAACTTGAAGGCCTACAAGACTTCAGCAAAATCTGTTACTTGCAAATAATATAAATTAAAAATATATATATATAATTACTATTTAAAAGTCAAAAGGATGGTTCACCCTAAACACAAGTCAGGTTTATTTGAAAGAGATTATCTTTCTGATTCCAAAACCGAAAAAAATATTTTTAATCGTACCACAGATTTGCAAGAAATCAACTTTTAAATTTCAAAATTTAGCTGCTATGTGAAAATCCCACTTCATGATAGAGGGCGTTGTTTTCGTGACGTAGGTTACACCATTTCTGAATAGCCAACAAGCCAGGAAAATGCGCTCTGTAATTCTTTTTTGTCACTGACAACAATAAATTAATTCAACAGAGTAGTATGTATAAATACTTGTTTGAATGAATGAGTGACTATTTCTTTTTTATTACCACTATATGAAAATACCAATCCGCTGTTGTGTACAACCCCGTAAATGCGACTTTTAGGTGTTGTGATGTCGGTACCTACATCTTTTAAACCCCTTGATGTTGGGAAATCATTTTACTTATAATGAAATGACATGTGGCTATTCAATCGAGTGTGGGTAAACATTAAGAATGAAATAGAAGATTAATTTTTGAACTTATTATGGTCTCCCAACCATAGCCTTATGTTAAATGGAAAGCCAGTGATCTCTTCCTACATTGTATTAGCAGGTTCTCTTCTCCCAACATTAAAAACTGGCTGCCACCATTTTGTGGAGTGTAACATAAAACAAAAATCAAATCAAAATGGATTCTCTTGCATGAACCTTTCTGTATTTTTCAGACATCTGGTGTACAAGTAGATGATTATTGTATGGAATGTTATTCAAAACTTCAGCAAAACCATTTGTCAAGATACGTTATATTCAAATTATCAGATGATTTGAAGAGAATAATTGTAGATAAAGTTGGAAATAAAGGTATGTATCTAAGTAATTAATCTTTATAACAATGATTGCCGTGTTTGAATAGGGAATTTGGAAAGACAAGGTTTTCTCATTAAAAATGGTCCTATTAAAGTCATATGCACCTCTTCCTATTGAAAATGCCAATCTTCTAAACAGAGGTCAACTTTTTACGTCCCTGCCAGTTGCGAAAGAGGCATTAAGTAACCATTGATCATCTATCTTTCTGTCTGTCCTTTCAATTTTCATTTCCGCACCTTAACTTTGGTTTAATTTTTCCAAATTTTTCTGAAACTCATTCAGAATGCAAAGAATCACAAGAAGCAAACAGAATTTGAATTTTTGGAGTGAGTCCTTTACCATTCTAGAGTTATATCTCTCTATAACTTGAGAATTGCACATCTTTTTTTTTGTTTTTTTTTTGTTAGCACTTAACTTTAGTTTGCCCCATCCAAAGTTAATGAAACTCGTACAGAATAGTAAAATAAGAACCACAAGTGGCAGGCAGAGTTCAGAGATTATTATCACCATCATGTGGGTCCGGGGAAAAAGCCCTCATTTGTTGTTTTTTCTACCACTTTTGAGCAAAAGTTCCAAAAATGTGTTTACTGTACAGCTCACATTCGGTACACCAACAAAGGAGAATTTCACAACTTTCAGTACCACTCGATCAAAATTTCCATGTCTTCAAATGAAAACCATGTTGTCGGTTAAATAAAAGAAGGTGGATTTATAAATTTTTGTGTCTTTATTGTTATGAGTAAAATAACCATAGTTAGTTTTTTCCCAATTTGGCCCATCGGGACATAAAATTCCCAACCAAAAGGGCACAGGATCCTGTGCAATAAAGGGTTTATTAACAGCTGGTGTTTGAATTTGGACATTGAAAACTTTTGAACACATACAGTGAGTTGTGCCCTTTTATAATTGGAAATTGCAAATTTGTTTGTTTTCCCACTCAAATTTTAGTTTCCCTCATCCAAATTTTATGAAACTCTTACACAGTGGTAAGAACTACATGAGGCAGACAAGAGTTTGCATTTGTAGCGTGTTATTTCCTTTAATGTCCCTATATAATTTGGAAAATTGCCAGCATAATTTTAATGTATTACCTAAATTTATGGGAATTGGTTTTCCATTTTCACAAAATCACAGAATCAGACTTCAAAAATGAGATTGCACTAAAAACTGGAAAGTTATGAAATTACGGAATCATGGCAAGTGAGCTCTAAGGCACATGGGCCTCATATTTGCATGTACATGAAAATTTGTCTTTTCAGATGCTACCTTTGATGAATTCATGGAGGAGATGATAAAAGCAGAAACTGCTGGTGAAGGGAGATATGCAGTATTTGATTATGAATATGAAGTTAAAGGAACAAAAAAGGCAAAAGTTGTGTTTTTTCTGTGGTAAGTAAATAGGCACTGATTATAATTTAGTACAGTGGAACCTGTCATGAAAGACCACCTGTCCTTTGAGACCACATTCAGAAAACCACTTAGCTAATAAATCCTTTGAATAAAACCTCTCTTGAGAGACCACAATCCAGTGACAGAAAGGGTGGTCTATCAAGATATAGACAGGTTTAACTGTATTGTGTTGTCTATATTTTCACATTGGTAACATCCTAGAGTGCAGTTTAATTGGTAGTGTAATTTTTTTATCTGTCTGAGCTTGCCCCTTTCCCTCTTCCCTATATGCCAAGATGGATGTTTAAAAGGTTCTTTCTAAGTTGTGCATTTTTATCCCCATTTGTCAGGTAATGCAACTGCTTGTTGCCAGGAAAATCGTCAGTTCTGATTTTCTGTCACCAGTTTAAAAATTTGAGGGCCAGTCCAATACCATGTTCATGTGTTCTAACAGTATAGAGAAAATACAATTTCTATCCCTGCAAGATGTGGAGAAATTCAATTGTGACTTGTCTAGTTTTTCCTAAGGGGTTGCACTGGTTGATTAAATTTGTGGTGCAAAAACAAAATCACCCGTTTTCAAAATCTGTTGCCAGTTTCCAATTGTTGGAGTCAGAAGAAAAGGAAAATATTATTGAAGTTATAAAACTGTTAACTGCCATTACTGTCAATTTATTTAATTTAATTCAATGAATTACATTAAGACATTACTATCTATGTGTTATAATATTTAAAATATTATGTAATTGAAATAAAACATCGTTTTTGTGTTGAAATCATCACAATTTTAAAAGATGCATCCATTCCATTACACTGTATAGTTTATGGTGTGGAGTGCAGACATCGTAGAAGTCACCACAATCTTGCTTCAATATTTCTTCATTAAATATTTTAAGTGAAATCATTGAGGATTGATATACAAGCCGCATGGATTTAATAATTAGCATTAATGATGTTGATATTTTAAGTCTGCATATAGGACAGAACATATAGATGGTGATTATAGATGCGGAGGTTTAAATATACAGGTAATCACTTTATCTGTACAATCATGTACCTGACCACTACAGGTCCTTGTGTATGTAATTATCCCCTGCATTTGTCTGATAATTACACCTCTCTATGGTCTAATGACACTAATTAATAAGCAGGGTTATTAGTCCCTGTTCCTGGTGACTATTTGGAAGATATAATTGACTTATGTAACCTAGATGTCTTAATACTTCAATAAAATGGAAGCACCAGAAATGTCGCCAGTTGAAATAAAAAAAATTGCCATTTGTGACATTAACGAAGCCCAGTGCAACCCTGTCTGAAATACAGCAGACCACCTCGCTTAGGAGACCACCTCACATTTAAGACCATACATAGTTTCTTGATAAATAATGTAATAAGAAAACAGCCTGACTGCATGGTTCGCACAACCCTTAAAAAGTCCTTGCATTTTGGGTTAGTCCTTGAAAAGTCCTGGAAAATGATAAGTGGGGAAAAAGTACTCAAAAAGTCCTTGAATTTAAAGTAAATCTTTGAATTTAGTCTTTGAAGTCTTATTAACCCTTCCAAAACTGCCTGCTCAAAGACCCTTTCTCTCACCCCTGTAACGTCTGAAACAGCCCACTAAGATTTCTGATGGTGTATTTCTGTAGCGCCCAAAACTGTCCGATTTTAGTTTCATTCTCAACTTGGGTATTTCCCCATTACTATTTTGAGAAAGGAAGTCTCACAGTTTATGAGACTACAATGTGATATCCTGTTACTAAAAACATGGCATAATACATAGTATAAATATGAGCAAGTAGTCGAAAATGGGGTCCTTACAACATAATCAGTGAAATTTGCGAAAACAAGGAATTTTGTCTAATTTTCTAAATTTTTCGCACCAGAAACAAAAAAAGGTTGCTCTTGTCTGCGGTTATTCTGATATTTATTTTTCATATCCACATATATTGAAGTTTCTGAAAACATAAAAATCCCAATTCCCTTCCCCTAAATTGTCCTAAGGACCATTTTCTCAGCCGCCGACTCCTATTATTTACACTAGTACTGCACTTTATGGCATAAGATCTAGGATAGATTGTTTATGGCCAAGGTTTGGCAATTTGTTTGATGGAGTTATGGAACTTTAAAATTTCCATTGATTACTTGTTTTGGGAGGGGGAAGCATTGTTTCTCAGATGTGAAATTAGGCAACAAGTTTTAAGTATGACAATTTAATGAGACCGATCATTTTTCTTTTAGGATCCCTGATAATATCAAAGTGAAGCAGAAAATGTTATACAGCAGCAGTGAGAAGGCTCTTAAAGGTAAACTGAAAGGAATTCAGATCGAGATGCAGTGCAACGATTCTTCTGACCTGGAACTACAGAACTTACAGAAGAAGTGTTTAGAAAGGGATTATGATGCTTAATCTTGTTTCTATGAATCTACCAGCCTAGAATATAATTTTTACAAGCCAAGGAGAGAAACGATGCAACTCTCTTTGTTTGGACAGTGAACTTTTTAGATTTTCAATATAGTATTTCAACTTTTGAATTATAAACACTAGACAGTTATATATCTCTTTCAAAGCTTTCAAGTGACCCTTATTTACAATTTCAACTTTGTTATTTTTTTGTTTTGTTTTTTTGGTATTTTTCTTACCTCAAAACTTCCAAACTCACATTTGTTTTTTTAATATTATGATTTTAACAGAATTTAATTTGTGTAAATCAAAACCCTCTACTTTTCGGATATTACCATCTATTTAAAAGAGAAATATGTATAAATAAGAAAATCTGTAATTGCCCCAAATTGTTCTCAGTATTGTTGTAGAGCCTGGGCCTGATTTTTCAAAATTGTGTATTGTTCAATGTGAGGATTTTACTTGACTTAATCCTACAATTTGATTGGCTGAGTTTGTTTAGTCTCAGGCTTAAAGATTTTCCTTTGTTTTGAACAAGTGGGCCATATGCCTGGCACCATAAAACTTAGGAATTTACTTAAGTCTGAGAATATTCTCAATGTGGCCAGCTCAGCCAGATTTCAGGATTAGTTAAAGTTGAGTAACATTTTTAGACTTAAGTAATTTAAAGTTTTATTTGTGCCAGGCCTTGGTAATTTACTTGAAAGTTCTCACTGAATTAATTAGATGTGTTGGGAACAAAAATGGAAACAATAGTGTAAGTTATTCTGAACATCTGATAATAATGACCTCAACAGAATAAACAAGGTGTAAAAGTACATTTATGTGTAGTTGCAGATTAAGGATTATTTTCAGAAGATATTTATTTTTTTTTTACCATTTAACTAATTAAACAAAATTATGAACAACTAGTTACCAGTTCTTGTGTAATATTTGAATACAACTATGACATGACTTACATCTGACATATACCTGTTCTGTCTATGCTGTTCCGTGAACGTGGGTCAAGTAATTTTGGCATTGTAACAGCAGTAAGGCGATGTAAAATGTGACACAGCCATGTAGAAGAGAAATTGACAATCCGTTCGTTTACTGTTACATTCTGTTCCAATGGAAACTAGTAGTGAATTGCCAATTGCATTCTGTACATTTCCAAAATCAACCTCTGTGTGTTCATATAAAGTGTCTAAGAAAGGTTTGATAAATGTTTAGTGAAAAAGCTATTGAAGTCTCTACAGAGTTCAGCATTGGAAACAAGTTGTGCAGAACAATAGTGCATAATTTTTATCAACAAGGCAAAGCAAAATTGCTGATGACAACATTTCGATGATGTTATATGTTTTTCACGGAACATGTTACGTATTGGAATTGCGGTATAAGGTTCAAAGGGATTTATGCATTTTCCACAGGAATGTTTTAGGAAAAGGTGTATTGTGCATAACTGGATTAAATGGTTGCTTATCACTTGAAGCACATTTCGAAATCTAACTCCCAAAGTTCTTGGGTTTGTATTGCAAGGTGTTAAGGCATTTTAATTTTGAAAGATGAGTGATTGAAAAAATGAGTTTGAAATAACAAGAAAGATAACACTTATCACTCCACTTAACATAATGAATTTGTCTTAATAAAAACAAAAGAGCATACATGAAGAAAGTTTAAAGACTTAAATCAATAACATGAAAAAATAATAATGAAACAGGAAAGAACAAGTCAAGACCTAGACTCATTAAAAATCACAATTAGCTTAGAAAATTTAAATCCTTACAGAACTGATTTCATTGATGCATAATGAGTTTCTGTTATTTTTTAACAGTAGGTGTTAGTTTGGATTTGCCTAGGGTATACATGGCTTCAGGTGGTCTTTATTCATGGTAGATTCCACACAAATCATACCAACCTCGGTTACAGCACAGGTACCAAACTTACAAAATGAATACCATGAGGTGGTTACCTTATAATAAAAGTACAGAATAAAACGGTCACATTTTTCTACATTATAACCCTTAGCTTAAAAATAAAAGCTAACACAAAACTGATCTGTATACAGAATCACTAGTATGTAAGCTACTGATATATTGCACTTAATAAATATTTGTCTTCTTACCTCTAGATCTGTAAAGTTTATTTTTGCCTCTCCAGCAGGGTTCAACAACTACACTTGTCTGATTGACTACTGCTTGTCCAGTTTTTTCAATCAGTCAAGTAAAATGTACAGTAGAGCCTGTCTAGAGAGACCACCTGTTTTTTGAGACCACAATTTAAAAACCATGAAGTTAAACATCTGTAAATTCAACCTCCTTTGAGAGAACACCTGTCTTGAGAGACCGTACTTTTGTGGTAGAAACTAAGAAAGAGTGATGTCTAAAGACAGGTTCTGCTGTACTTGGCACTTTTCCCAGGTACACGTAGAGTCAAATGCCAGACCAAAAAGAAGAGAAAGATCCATTTATATAATCATACTGGTTTTCTAAAAGAAAATTCTTAAAATTATATTAGATCAAAATTATTAAAATAAAAGTCAAATGTTGATTTTTTCGCCAAAGAATAAGTAGGCATAATCTCTGATTAAATAAGTTGTGTAAATTAAAAGTAATAAAATTTGTTTTCTTTTTACTTCAAAGTAAAGTTCCTTTCTTTTATTTTCCAAGGAAAGTTGAGCCAGCCTGGCTCAGTCGGTAGCGTGCTGGACTCTTGGTCGTGAGTTCGAGTCCAGCCAGTGGCAGGTTGGTTTCCTGTCTGTCGGATGAGACAGTAAAAACCGAGGTCCCATGTCAAATTAGGTGTCGGCATGTTAAAGAACCCTCACTGCTCAATGGCCGTAATTGCTGAGCATAGGCCAAAATTTGAAGCCCTTCACCGGCATTTGGTGACGTCTCCATATGAGTGAAAGATTCTTGAGTGGGACATTAAACAACAATAAACAAACAAACAAAATCCTAGGAAAGTTTCTGTTTAGACAGAATTTTGAGTGATTTTTGTTTTTAACAAACTGCATTGTAACCCTTCAGCCCACCTCGGTGTAACTATATAACAAACTTATAATGAATTGAAATTTGTTATATGTGGGTTTTACTGTAATTTGTCATGGGACATGGTTTACAGACATTACAAAATCAAAATGTATACAAAGTAAAAGTTAATTTCAAATATAGTATGTGTGTGTGTGTATATATATATATATATATATAGATATATATATATACATGTATGTATATATATCTATCTATATATATAAATATATATACATGTCATAGGCGTCGGAACCGGGGGGGCTTAGCCCCCCACTTTTTTTGCAAAGATAGACATGTGTTGAAAATTGGGGTTTAGCCCCAGACGTTTCTTGCGTGTGTGTTTTAAGTTGGTTTAGCCCCCCCCACTTTCAATTTGCTTCCGATGCTAATGCATGTATATATATATATATATATATATATATATATATATATATATATACACACACACACAGTGAAACTTGTATAACAACTTCCCACAGGACACAAGAAAACCAGTCTTTATAGGGAGATGGTCTTTATATATGGTCTTTCTGACCTGGTGGTCTTTATACACAGGTGATTTCTAAAGCAGGTTTTACTATATACCGTATATATATATTTATACATATACACACAGTAAAACCTCAATATTTTGCCACCTTTTCAGTCCAAATTTGGCATTATAAAGGGGTTTGGCAATACATTTTTGTAGGTTGAGGGAAACCTTAAATGAAGTTATAGAGAAAGTTGTGGCATAAAGTGAGGTGGCAAATGAAATGAGAGGCATTATAAAGAGGTTCTACATGTGCTGTATATAAAAAAAGAACTAGATGCAGGTAACCTTTTAAAAAGGAGAAGGTGATAATATGAATTCTTGCGTATCCAACAATTATATTGGGGATAGCATCATAAAACTTAATAATTACAAAACTTTATAAGATTTACAAATCTGTGGCTAATCCTGAAATCTGATTGGCCGAGTTCATAGACAGTTCTCTTACAGATAGACATTAAGTAAATTTTTAAATTTTATTGACTTATAAAATGTTATTCAGCAGAATTGAAATATTCATTGACAGGTGATTCATTCAACAGATCTAAGTAAACCAAAGGCTTAGTGACATATTTATAGACAATTTTTTATTTTCCTCAATGTACATATACACTGCATTTCATATAAAACCACATTTAAAAAAAAAAGTTTAATACATTTGTATGTATAAAAAGGGAATAGTACAAAAAAAAAATGTTAATGCCAAAGAATGTTTTGAAAGCTTGTGCATTTATATGCAATATATTAGAGACTACGTTCAGAGCCAGGAAGGTGACATAAATAATTCTGTGCGAATGGAATAATTATTGAGAGAAAAACTTATTCCATGTGAAATAATTATTCCGTTCACATGGAATAATTTTTGTTTCTTGGTAATTATTTCATTTGCACGGAATGAAATTATTTCATTCGCACTGAATGTTTTTTTTCTTAATAATTATTAGGTTCGCAAGGAATAGAATTATTCGCACAGAATAACTTTTTTCTCTCACTAATTATTCTGTACGCCTGGAATAATTTTTCTGACTTATTCAGTTTGCACTAAATGATATTTTTCTCTCAATAATTATTATGCTTGAATTATGATTAAAATTATTCCATGGGTACAAAATAATTGTTTAATTCGCACAAAATATTTTTGTCCTCTCAATAACTATTCCATTTACATAGAATTTTTTTTCACCATTTTGTCACCTGCCCAGCTAGGAAACAAATGAAAAGTTGCATAACTTTTTGAAATGCAAAATATGTGTGTGTCACAAACATGCAGACTATATGATAAGTTTGAATGTATCTAATATACCCGAGCGACATTGGTTTTGATGATCTAAGGACCATTTCGAATGATCTGGTTCACGGAGAGGTAATGAAGTCAACATATCGTCGAAAATGCATATATGTAATGTATACAAAACTGTTAATGAAATGCGTTGCTGTTGAAGTGAGGATTGCATATGAAACTTTTTTTAGCATGACCCTTTTATATATATATATATATATATATATATATATATATTCACAAGCATTAGACACATACGCATTAAAATCCTTCTCTATAAAATAATTTGGTAGTTAATATTGATCGACTTGAAACGAAAATGAACATAGCTTACACCCATATTCTTATACGAAAATTGTCAGTATAAAGATGTTTTGTGGGGGATACAGGGTTATCGTTCCTCATGATTAATCGGTTTTTAACAGTGAAAGGTGACATTTCTGTTTGTAAATAAAGACATGAATAAGACATACACACATCACACCTTTACATATTTATCATTTGAGTAACAAATTACCCTCTTTTGGATATCTGTTATGGACTATTTTCTTCGTATAGAAGGACTTAGGTTTTAGTTAAACCAAACGTTAGTCATCACCATAAATATCATTTATAAAGCAGTTGGCCCATCAGACAAAGCTCACGGAAAAGCCGACGCTGACAGATTAATCGAACAACTAAAAAAAATTCATAGCCACAAGGTTAAAAATGGCTGGACCTGTAAGTAGTTTTATAATTGTAAGGGGGCTAAGTATTGGTTAATAACTTCTATAATGATTCCTAGATCTAGTAGGATTGTTTTGACTTGCTTTGTTGCCGGTATTTAGGTCCGCAACGTGATGGACCTACTTTCTCAAGTATATTTTAATTTCCTTGTTGGTAATATATTTATATATATACGTGTACAAATTATTCAGTTATTGTCTTCTGTGAAAAAAATGTGTTAATGTTTTTTTTAAATAACCAAATAGTTTACCCCTGATAAAAAAAATTCCTTTAGTTCTTGGGAGATTTACTATGCAGGCTACCTTAGTTGATCTGATTTTGAGACACGAGGGGCCGCCATCTTTACATTAAGCAATAATGGGGCGTATAACTTCCTGATTTATTGTCTAGATTTAATATGGAATACTCGAAGTCGCTGTTTACGAATATCTTATAACCAACATTGCAAATATTTGACATTACATAGTGTGATATATATAAGCTACTTTTAAGTCTAATTTACAAGCGTCAATTAAATCTAATTGTCGTGAAATTTCGTCCATTGCATGCTGCTATGCATATTTTAATATATATTTAACTGAATAAGAATGCGGGACGTTTCGCCCGTATCGTCTATTGTCGATTCGCCCCGGGATGTTTCGCTATTATTATCTAAGACGCCAATGTATAGATAGGTGTATATCGTACAGTAAAGATCAACTTAAAAGCGAGGAAGTTAACAAAAATTGTTTAAAACCCAAATATTTTTAAAATAAAATGTTTTAAAATTAATAATCATGAAAAATACCAAAATATTCCGGCCTCCCAACAACTGGGTAAACTTATATACTCTTCCTCTAACTTGAAATCCTGGATCCACCCAGGCTTTGTATATTTTGGATTATATGGCTTTTAACCACTATTTCAGTTTCTTTCTAAAGTGTTTGCCCTATAAAATGTCGTCACATGATTTTGAACACCTAAGACCCCGATCTCAAAAACTGGAGACACCAAATGGAACAGAATCAAAAAATCCACACAGCATAAATTAATTACAGAACCCTGCCAAAAGTGAGTCAACTATTGCCATTTTCCCATAGCTTTTAATGTTAAATCAACTTTTTTCAAGTAGCTACCATAAAATATTGTCAGCATTAACATATTTATAAAACAGTATACTCATCATCTCTGATATTAGTTTCAAACTCCTTTGAAACTTTTTTCCTGAGAAGCAACATTTTTCTTTGTAGTAAAGTATTTTGTTGACACCACTTAATACAAACAAAGAAGGAAATGATGCTGTATGTGTCTCTTGCCACTTACAAAAATGTTTAGTTTTCATAAAAAGAAACTGACACACTCCAAACCAGTTTTAAAAGATAGTACATACACTTTAATACAAATGTGCAAAAGTTTACAAGACTTTATTGAGTATATAATTCAGGCCAATTTATTTTTTTGAAAGTTGAATTGGCATAGAAAGCTATAGGAAAATGATTTTAGTTGACTCACTTTTGGCATGGGACTGTACATTCGCTTTTTTCAATTTTTTGACAAAAGATGTTAATTTATCTGAACAATTTCCTGTAAAGTGAAAAACAAACCAAAAAAAATGTGTTCTAACCCGAGGTTCAAATGTCACGATTTTGCACACTTCAGTTTCCATATGGTTGAAGATGTAAATCGGGCATAGGCATCGGAGCCGGGGGGGGGGCTAGGGGGGGCTTAGCCCCCCCCCACTTTTTTGCAAAGATAGGCATAGGTGTTGAAAATTGGGGCTTAGCCCCCAAGACGTTTCTGGTGTGTGTGTGTTTTAAGTTGGTTTAGCCCCCCCACTTCTGGCGTGTGTGTGTTTTTAGTTGGTTTAGCCCCCCCACTTTCAATTTGCTTCCGACGCCTATGTCAGGTATGGTGGTCCGTATTCCTTCATATTATTTGACTTGGAATTCAGTAAGATGAATAGATTGATTACAAAAGGGATTAAAAACTTTGCACCAATTTAGAACTAATTCTGCTGTCAACTTGCTTCTCGATTATGAACATTCATTATCAACTATTATTGTCATGATGATGTAGTGATCATGTGACACAGCAGTATATTGATAGAGAAATTTTTGTTTGCGTTTTCTCAGCATGTATCAGAGGTTTTGAAATGAAAAATAATTTACTGGTCAACCTGACCAGTGAATTACTAAATTTCACTGGTTGTAGCAAAATTTTTACTGGTCCTTATATAAATATTACTGAAAAATAAAAACAAGGGTGAGTAAAATTTCAGAATTACTGGCCCAAATGATAAAGTGGTGGCCCAAATATTTTGGACAAATATCATTGTAAAAAGTACAGAAAAACTCAAAGGAGGACCAGCAATTTATGATTCCTACACTGGTGAAAAACAAACACTAAGGCAGTTATGAACAACTATTTTCATGCACATTAAAAGAATATAATAAATGTAAGTTGATGGGCCAAATGTGAATTCGGTTGAAAATAAAAACATTGGGTTGAACATCCCCTGTTTAAGCTGCTAACAATTACAGTTTAAAAATTTTGAAGGCAAATAAATTAGATCTACTTGCTTGACTGAAATGCATTTTAATTAGTAGGAATCCTACCACTGCTAGCTGCATTGAAGTCTTTTCTATCCATTTACAAGCTCTTTTGATTAAATACATCTTTAATTATCTGGAGAATAAATGACTTATTTTTAAACCTCACAGGGATAGGGCTCAACACTAAGGCACATCCGACCGACCCTGACTAGTAAAGATTGGTTTGGTCTACCGGTAGTTAATTTGTGTCAAAGTAGCCTGACTGGTTGGGTTAAAAATATCACTTCAAATAGACTGAAGATCATCATTTAAAAAATTGTTGTGGAAAACAATTTTCTTCTTTTTGTAATTTATTTACTGATAGTGAGACATTTATTTACATTACGGGTGATTTTGATAATAGATATGTCTCTGATATTTTATGCCGTATAGACTTACTTTCATTTCGTCAATTTTGTTGCCATATAATGTAATATGCCCTCTGGTGAGAGATTGGTATATAAAATAACCGAAAAAAGTAATATTACCAGGTTGATGCATAAAGCCACTGGAATGACACATCAGATTATGTTTTCGTCATTTTTAGATTATTTATATACAACTAAGAAGAATAAACTATTTCACTGTGAGAAGGGAAACAGTGTTCTAGGAATTTTGCTACAAATTGTACGAGTAGTTACATCAGGTTCAATATCACACTAGTACTAATATGGCTTAAATTTGAAAAGCTAGATCAGTAAATACGAGGACAATGCTGAAAAAATATCATTTCATTTAATGTAAAACCTATATTATTAACATTATTAAGTAAATTATTAAACAAAATTATCATTACGATGGAAAGGAGCTTCAATTCAGTTACATGTCCCGTCATTCCGGTAATTGGCGTCTTTACGGTAATTCTGTGGACCCACAAAAATTCAGATTGAAAGTGAAACTGAAAGCATTGGTCATAAAATCACAAGTGCTTGCAGCTTCACTAGCCTAGCCTAGGCATATTTTAATTTAACCGGGCTCATAGAATGGTACGTTTCATTTTTGATAGTTTTGTTTGAATTGAATCACGTTATCTCTAATAAAGCAGATCAACTTACGATAACTATCGATATCTGTTTACACCGAGTGACTGACGACGGCTTCTTTATAGTAGTGGAGGCATAACTAGAGATAAGGGTGTATCAAAGAACAGAAATAAGAATTTATTTTACAATAATTAGGCATAAAACAAAATTTCAAACTTACATACATACTTTTTTATTGACTTCTATAAATAAATTGTCAAAGCATTCAAGCTAACTTTCTATTCAGGTTTTATATTGTTATTGATAAAATTATAAATCAGTGGAACATTCAGCATGAATACAGTGTACAAATTGAGGATAATTTACTTGCACCACTCAAAAAATATATACTTGTATTCATGTCCTACTTATTAGAATTAGTAGGCTTGAGTACTCTAGAGATTATATGTAATTTGTTCAATCATGAAATAATTCATTAATTTCTTTCTGTTCTGATAGCACAAGTCCTTTGCCCGTCATCAAGTTTGTCGGGCAATTTATGAAATTAATATGTAAGCTATATTTTACCATTTATTAAAAATTACAATATAGTGTTTTCTCTATACCCTTAAAATCTCTAGATGCAGCGTACCCTAATTAAGTAGGATATGAAACTCTGGAAGAGAGATATTGATAGATATGATGTAACCGAGGTCAGGTCTAGTGATGTTGAGGTCAGGTCTAGTAAAATTTTCTGGTACTGGTCCGACTGGTCTAGTTCTTTTTAAAGTTAATGTTGAGCCCTGAGGGAGTACGTGATACTCATCAGCCATGACAAGTCTATGTTCAATCACAAGGTTCTCACATGATCAGACGTAATAATTTCTGTGCATGGATAGGTATTAGGATATAACTTTAATATTAACACAAAAAGAGGATTATGTCTTGTAAATAAATGATGGCTGTGACATGAATTTAGCAGGATGGTAAGGCACTCGCCCAAACGTTTTATTTTGGGCCAGTAACTACTTGTCTTTGTCAGACTTTGATCAACTTCTGTCTGCCTAGACACCAAAGTGGTCGCATATGGTGAGCTGGCGACTCGTTTATTTCAGGCTCTGATTATTTACGGTAAAATCATCTGGTGTTACCCAGCATTTCCACAGAAATTAGCAGAAAACTTGATAGGCCACGAGGCTGCCATGTTTTACAATTATCTGAGTCAATGACACATTTGAACAGATTGAATGGTATGTAAGTTCAAGCCTTTAACTGTTCTTGAACTAAAATAAAAAAACACAGATGGTGGGCTATTCAAATCACCCTGCCTCCTTGGTCCGTTATACCGGTACGTCATCCGTCTTTAAACAATAATTGTTATTGCTATTTCTCAGAAAGTAACTTCTTTGTCTTTGTCATGAAATTTGACATATAGGTTCTCCTTGAGGTCTAGATGTGCAGTGTACATTTTCAGATCGGTCTGATCACAAAATGGCTGCCCGGTGGCCATCTTGGATTTTGACAATGAAAGATTGTTATCGCTATTTCTCAAAAAGTACTAAAATGATCTTTATGAAATTTCACATATAGGTTCTCCATGAGGTGTAGTTGTGCAGTGTACATTTTCAGATGTCTGATCACAAAATGTCTGCCAGTTGGCCATCTTGGGTTTTGACAATGAGTTTGTTATCACTATTTCTGAGAAAGTACTGAAGGGATCTTTATGAAATTTTAAATATAGGTTCTCCTTGAGGTCTAGTTCTACAGTGTACATTTCAGATGGGTCTGACTCTGATTTCAAAATGACTGCCAGGTGGCCATCTTGGATTGTGACAGTTAAAGTTTGTTATTGCTACATATAGATATTCCTTGATGTTTAGTTGTGTAGTGTAAATTTTCAGGCGGTTCAGATCGCAAAATGGCCGGCAGGCGGTCCTCTGAATTTTTGACAATAAAAGTTTGTTATCACTATTTCTCTTGAATGTACTTTTCTTTCGGATGAGACAGTAAAAACCGAGGTCCTATGTCACAGTAGGTGATAGCACGTTAAAGAATCCTCACTGCTCAGTGGCCAGAAGTGCTGAGCACAGACCAAAATTTGAAGCCCTTCAGTGGCATTTAGTGACGTCTCAATATGAGTGAAATGTTCTTGAGTGGGAAGTTAAACAACAAAAAACAAACAAACTCAGAAAGTACTGAAAAGATCTTTATGAAATTTGACATATAGGTTGTCCTTGAGGTGTAGTTGTACAGTGTACATTTTCAGGTAGGTCTGATCACAAAATGGCTGCCAGTGGCCATCTTGGTTTTTGACAATTAAAGGTTGTTATCGCTGTTTCTCAGAAAGTATTGAAGGGATCTTTATGAAATTTTACATATAGATTCTCCTTGAAATCTCGTTGTGCTGTGTAAATTTTCAGGCGGTATGGATTACAAAATGGTTGCCATTTTCATGCGGTATGGATTACAAAATGGTTGCCAGGCAACCATCTTGAATTTTGACAATGAAAGATTGTTATTGCTATTTTTCAGAAGGTACTAAAGGGATCTTTATGAAATTGGACATAGGTTCTAGAGGTCTAGTTGTGCAGTGTAAATTTTCGGTTGGGTCTGATGACAAAATGGCTGCCAGACGGCCATCTTGGATATTGACAATGAAAGTATACATTTTCAGATGGGTCTGATGACTAAATGGCTGTCAGTGGCCATCTTGGATTCTGACAATTAAAGTTTGTTATCGCTATTTCTCAGAAAGTACTGAAAGGATCTTTATGAAATTTGATATATAGGTTCTCCTTGAGGTCATGTTGTGCAAGGTAAATTTTCAGGCCGTTTGGATCACAAAATGGCTGCACTTTGCTACATTTGATATTGTAATAGGAGATCTGTAGAGGAGAGTATGTTTCCCAGTGACTATGCGTTGTGTTTATTTTCAAGATGTTATTTTAATATATGGAAACACACAGTCTTCCCAAGATCACCTATTAAGGTTCTTTTAAAACATGTATTAAGGTGTTAAAGAATCCAGAAATAATAACTCAAAGAGCAAATAAGTTTTATAAATTTTATATAAATATATCAAATTTTAATGTTCAACAAATGTAAATAAAAAGGTGGTCTGTCATTGGTGTCTCAGTCAAAACTTAACAAAACAAAAAAATATAAATCAACTATATCTGATTTCCTAGACTACACTGTCTATACAAAATATAAAATGCTATCTAATGCATACTAAATAAAATTATAACTCCTAAACGGTTTCTAAATTACTGACCTACGAAATATTGTTTTACGACCGACCGACGACGACAACTACTATGTGACTTACGGTAGGGCCTAATATCCTACATCCTATTTAAATAAGTAATTTAGACCCTTAATGACCTAGCAGAAAAAGGATAAAGTTGTCCTGACTAACAAGACATGATTATCACGAACTAAAGTTAGTTTGAAAGAATGTTAAAGTTGTCCTGCTAACAAGACATGTAGGAAGGAGAAGTGGTTGAGGCGAACCTCACCTGAAGAGAGAGAAGAAGTAGTAGTTGACTGGATTATCAGTCATGCAAGGTAACATATCGACAGGTAACCCGAGTATTTATACCCTAAAGCGGTGACCTAAGGTCAATTCAACACTATAATATGTCCGATATGATTGGACAAAAAGTAAAAGATATAAGCCAATCACAACTCCTCTCTTAGATGTGCTTCAGTAGAAACAGCAAAATGGCGTCAAAATTGAAACCAGATAAACTATCGTGCAAAGTAGAAGATTAGCTACTGTATTAAGAAGCTCAGACAACATCATTATCAGATCTAAACTCACTGCAAGGAAGCAGTTAAAACTAACACTACGCCTTACAGTTACTCAAAAACACAGTAAGTACAAAATAAAAGCTAAAATATCGGGACACAGTTAATCCGACCTCACTGATAATGAAACTGAGACTTAGCAAACAGTACAGCATAACTTAAACTTCGGATCACAATTATGCCACAATTACGCCAACTCAAACTGAGTTACATCAACAGATGAGTATATAAAAGACTTAATCAATTCCGAAACGTAATAAACCAGTAAAACTGTAACTGATAACTTGCCAAAATAACCTCAACTTTCACAATATCAAAGAAGGGACCAGCGAGACATATTAAATGTAATTCTTGTTTTATTCAATGCAGGACATGACCAGCATTTTCACTTTTAGAGGTTGACAGGTATGGTTACGCTATCTTGGATTATACCAGTTTATATTTGGTATTGTTATAATCTTCTGAGAAAGCACTTGACAGATATTTAGGTTTTAGTACAAATTCATTGTTAAGCCACAAAATAAAAGTAAAGAACAGTCTGTCATAGATCAAATGAAGAACATTTTATGGTGGGCGTCAGGATCCCTATGAAATCTCTTGTTAATATTAGAGTAATCAAAGTGAGTTAGATGCTCTAGTTTATCGAAACTGAATAGCCAATTTGGTTGTTGGAAAGCACAACAGATCATGATTTCGATAATGTAATTTCACAGTGAAAACAGACAAACTTTTGATTTCAGGCTTGGGGAAAGAACTGGTCGCAATGTGGTGACTGAGTTAGAGTAAACACTCGCCAAAATCTAAAAAATGGTCACATTTGTGAGTGATTTGGTCGCATTAAAGAGCACTGGAAATTTATCATGAAAAGTGTGATAGAAAGTGAAAAAAGGAAAAATTATCTGCATGTAAAGATCTACAAAATTTAAACAGGGCAGAAATTGTGAGGTCAACACATTTTGGGGTTATCTCCCCTTTAAATGGAGTTTTTTTGTTTTTGCCCATTATCTCAAAAAGTATAATAGAGAGAAAGAGAAGCAAAATTGTTCAGCATTCAAAAATGTCAGTAGGGCATAAATTGTCTGGTCATTGTGTATGGGAGTTACTGTAATTGGCCGAGTATAATCCTCACTCTATTCACCTTAAATTTTGTCTCGGGGATAGGGATGTGGATAATACAGTACAACAGGTTCTTCAGGCATTTTTTTCCATGGGACTATAGTAAAAAAAAAAAAGTGCAGAAGATTTGATGTTTTTTTGTAATCATGATGTTCGTGTCACTTTATTTCTCCGTTGCTTTCTGTATGTGTTTATTGTCTACAGTGATGGTGAATAAATGTTTGATAAATGAGTCTTGTCTTCAGTGTGTGTGCATGTGTATTTCAGTTTACAAATCGCCTATAAAATAGATCATTGCAAAGTTGGTCAGCAAGTGACACTCAGACTGTCAGATTGCCGATTGGTAACCAGACATGGCTTTAATCATAGAGTATCGATGGGAAACAGATTAGTACAGTACCTGTGTGTCCTGTTAACCTTCCTTGTAGAGTTTTATGCTATTATTGAAAATATGAACAATCTCAACTTGAATTATAGTGATTATTTCGCACTTGTACTTGACAAAGTGAACCACCATACTGTAACTGTATATCAGGGAGTTACACAGAACAGCATATGAAGTATCTTTTATTACTTCAGATTCCCATTTTGTAGTTTTAAATGTATTTCAAATTCCATAGCATCAAATTTTCTTTTATTTGATAAAAGAAAATATGATACTATGAAATATTTCTCTATTTCTGTCAAATATCGATCTTAGAATTGATATCTAAAGTTAGTCTGATTTTCGTTCATACTAATGCCCCAGTAATGGCCATGTATAAAACCCAGATGCAGGCTAGGCCAAAAAGCAGAAACACCTTTTCTTCTCCGAGATCTGATGCTGAAATGATGGGTGCGGATAATACATAAATGTGGATTATACATGGCCGATTATGGTAATTATGTTTTGCTAAGATGACCGATATGATCCACTAGGCCTCTTGTTGTTAACTTCTAGGCTTTTGACTTGAATATTACTGTACAAACATCGATACTTCAGCATCCAAATTGTAGGAATACACCCCTTACATTCCTCCCTCCTATTTTTAATCCGCTTCTGATATTCCATCTAGATTAAATTTAATTTTCATTAAAATATTTGACTTATGTGAGTATAACCTGTAAAACTTAAATATGTATTACACCATCCATTTACTTGTGTGTCAAATTGGATCAACTGAAATATAACCTTTTCACTGCTTACAGGATAACCCTCAAAGCAAACCCATAACATGTTGTAAATATACAGGGGTTTCCCACATTCTTTTAGGAATGGGGTCTTGGCCTCTTTGAACTGGGAATTTTATCAATGTTTTATTGAAATTGGGAATCTAGAAATACACAAATCTTTGGGGAAAATGCCTTATTTCGGACCCATATGATATTAAAATCCCTGATATATTAACAACTCAGAAAAATTGTACATGAATATTCATGATCTGTCTTTATTTTTCAGGCCTCCGGTATAAATGTCGATGATTCCTGTATTGCCACGTTTTTTGAACTTCAAAAAAACAAAAAATTTCGGTACATTATATTTAAAATTGATGATGAACATAAATACATTGGAGTTGAGAAAGTAGGAGATAGAGGTAAGTGAAAATATTCAAGTCATTAATCTTGCATTGTTTTGTTATTTGGAAAATGAAAACAAAATGGAAATAAATTGTTAATTCCAGTTTGAGTTGTTCTTACCAGCTAAAAGGATTCTAATTAGATATTGTACTTTTTGTCCTCTATTAAGTTCATGTTTTTCAGCCAGGTGGGCAGAGGGGATGATCCAGGGTGGGGCAAATTAGGTTAAAAAGGGTATCATTCATTGAAAATAACAGTATGTATTGAAAAACAGCTCAATCTTAGTGATCTACATGGATGTATGATTCAAGTTTGTGTTTTGTATCAAAATCGGATTATTAATTTTTGATGTTTTTTCAGACTTCTGTCATTTCCATTCATTTTTGTATGATTTCTTTGATTATTTTCCCTTGTATTCACCATATACTAGACATTTTGAGATAAAAAAATATTTTAGTGCTCAACCTTAACCAAACTTGGCATATAGCTTTCCCATGTGAAGTCGCATGAAGTTTAAGAATGAAAAGGGGCTAGGACCCATAGAAACCCCAAAAAGGACAAAAACCTGGTACATCTTAAAAAAACTTTCTCATGAACCAGTGATCAGATATTACTTTCGAATTTTTTATGCATGATTGTAAAGTCAATATCTACAAAGTTTGTGAACAAAAATTAAATCTCTGTATATACGAGCCACTAGGGGGTACTTCAGTTATGCCAGTACACTTGTACTCAAAACTGATCAACTTTTCGTATACAAAGGTATATGAGAAAGTTGTTAGGAATTATCTAAAGATCATTTTGACAAAATTTCAAAGTCATGGGGTTAAAGGTGGAGGTCACAGGCACAAAGTAAACTGAAAATATAAATTTTTTTTAGGTCACCTGAGCCAAAGGCTCATGGTGACCTATTGTGATAGTCTGTTATTCGTTGTCCATTGTTTGTCATTAACATTTACACCTACTTAAATTCTTCTCCAGAACCAGTGGGCCAATCTTAACCAAACTTGGCATAGCATCCCATGTATATCTGCATAAAGTTCGTGAATGAAAAGGGGCTAAGACCCATAGGAACCCCAAAGGGAAAAAAGGGACCAAAACTTGGTAATCAGAAGTCACTTTGATGCATTTATTTAATGTGTTTTACTTGTAATTAGGTGAAAAATGGTTTTGTGCAAGAATTTTGCAGAAATTTAATTTCTAGAATTTTTTATGAATTTTTTAAGACTGCAAAAAAGAGGGTTGGGGTGTGCATTTTCACACTATCAGCTTTTGTTTCAAAACTACTGAAGGAATTTTGACAAAACTATACAGAAAGCAAGTGCTCAAGTTCCTATTCCAAGTTTGTAGTTTTCAGCCAGATTGGCCTGGGGGTGGATCCAGGGTAGGGCAAAATAAATTCCAAAAGGTACCCACTTTTAAAATCTTTTTCTCCAGAACCACTACATGAATTGAAAAATGGTTTGTTTCTGAGTGATCTACCTGGATGTATGATTCATGTTTGTCATTGAAATAGGAATATTAATTTTTGACACATTTTTGGAGATTTTTTCAGACTTTGTCATTTTCATTAATTTTTGCATGATTTCCTCAATTATCTCTCCTTGCATTCACAATGATGCATTAAAGTGTTTTACTTGACTATTGTTGAAGAAATGCCTTTGTGCAAGAATTTGGCTGAAGTTTGATTTCTAGAATTTTTGATGAATTTCTTAAAACAGCAATTTTTATGTTTCTTGGCCAGATCATTCTACATGTACACATTCTTCTCGATCTTCTTTCCACATTTATAGATGGTTCTTAGGTGGACAATTGAAGCCTTCTTGGGGCTCTTGTATGGTTGTTATGTTCTGGAATTGCTCTACCAAAATTGCAAAATTCATGACCCTGAGGGCATGGGTTCTGCCCCTAGGGCAAGGCTAAATTGACTATTTAGTAAAAATGGCCAAATCTTCAAAAATCTTCTCAACTCCAGCACATCTTACAGGAAAACTGAATACATGGTTAGAAAGAGCATGAAGCCCTCTACCAAAATTGCAAAATTCATGACCCTGAGGGCATGGGTTCTGCTCATATGCTAAATTTACTATACTGTTAAAATGTACTTAATGTTAAAAAAATCTTCTCTACTGACGCGTCGTAGTGAAAGTCCATGAAACTTCAGGGTATTGTAGGTCCATATCCCTAGTTGTGCAAGGAGTTTTCAGTTTGGGGGATAAGGGGGATCTTAGGTTTATTTTTAAAGGAAGGGGTGGGGTTTACTATAGAAACATGTAGGAAAATAAAACATTACATTTTTACTGGCATTTTTAGCTCACCTGGCCTGAAGGATCCATCTTCATCGGCTGTCTGTTAACTTTTGCATTTAAACATCTTCTCAAGAACCAGTGGGCCAATATTAACCAAACTTAAAATATAGCATCCCCATGTGAAACTGCGTAAAGTTTGCAAATGAAAAAGAGATAAGACCAATAGGTTCTAAAAGGGGTACCAAAACTTGGTACCTCTTTAAAAATCTTCTTCTCATGAACCGATGATCAGATAAGTTTCAAATTTTGTATGCATAATTGTTAAGTCAATATATACAAAGTTTGCGAAAGAAAATGAAATCTGTCCATAAATGAGCCACTAGGGGTGCTTCAGTGATGCAGTATATTTGTATTACAAATTGTTTAATAACTCAAAACTGATTGACTATTTGTATACAAAGATATACGAGAAAGTTGTTAGGAAGTATCCAAGGATCATTTTGAAAAAATGGGGTCAAAGGTGAAGGTCACAGGCACCTAAGTAAATGGAAAATATATATAAATATATATAAACATATTTGACTACTTTTTAAGACCCATTGGACCAATTTGAACTAAACTTGACCAAAAGTATTACCATGTAAAGCCGCTTTGCAAATGAAAAGGGGCTAGGACCAAACATGGCTGCCATGGCTAAATATAGAACGAATAAATCAGCAGACACTTTTTATTTAATACATGTATCTCCAAAATTATTAAAACTAAATGAGCGGTTTGCAAAATTGTACAAATATTTTATTTTGATGGTAATTGTTGGGTCGACATTTATGAGTTATGTTTTTGGATGTATATTGACATTATCTTGAAAAGTATAATAGGTAGAGTAGAAGTGAAAGAAACAAAAATGTTCAGCATGCAAAGATCCACAAAAAAGTCAATAGGGCCAAAGTTGTCAGGTTACCCCTTATGGGATTTATTTCCCCTCTTAGTGAATTTTTCATGTTTTTGACAGTTTTGTCCTATTGTCTTGAAAAGTATAATAGATAGAAAGAGAAAGAAGCGAAAAGATCTATGAAAAGTAACAGGAATTAAATTGTCAGGTTAACCCTTGTGAGGGTTATCCTTCATACCTTGTGAAAATATTTCCCCTTTTAAATGGATTTCACATGTTTTCTACTTTTGTTGCACATCCCTTGTCACAGTTGGTGTTGGCACATTGGAGAACCCTCACCCTCACTGCTCAATGGCTATAAGTGCTGAGCATAGGCCAAAATTTTAAGCCCCTCTGTGGCATTTTGGTGATGTCTCCATATGAGTGAAAGATTCTTAAGTTAAACAACAACAAACAAACAAAAAATAAACAAATTATCATGAAAGAATATCAAAATTTTGGCAAAGCAAATCTACTCTTATGCAAGATAATTCTCCTTTTCAATGAATTTTTCAAGCTTTTGGTTGCTTTTCAGTATATTGTCAGGAAAATACATTTCACTCAGGTTTATTAAGGCCCAGTGAGCATACTGTTTTTCATGTCTGTTAGCCATTTTATCTTTCACACATATTTTATGTTTTCTGCAATGCTGACCAATTTTGCCAGGTGAGGACTTAAGGCCCTCTGGGCCTCTGGTAACTGATAAAAATCATTACAATGTACTTTAAACCAAATATTGTTTTGAATGACATGATGTAAGGGGCTCATTGCCATATTAGGCTTTATCCCCTGGGTCTTTCCCCACTCCTCTCATTTCAGAAATCTTCAACCCCTAAACCATATATTTCCATATTCCTCATGACAAGACAAGTTTTATGGTGATAAATTGGGGATCCCCAGGGTCATCCCCATCCCCTTACATCAGAAATCATCAGTTATCTAAAAAAACGTTAAGGTCCCCACCCCTAAACCATATATTTACTTATTCCTCATGGCAAGTCAAGCTTTATAGTGATACTTTGGGGATCCCCAGGGTCACACATCCTTATTTCAGAAATATTCAGTTATCTCATAAATATTTGAGCTTCCCAACCCTAAACCATATACAGGTGACTTGTGATGGCTCGAACATCAAAACCTCAAAGTTCTCAAAAACTTGAAGTTTTGTACAGGTCCCTATTTTCTACCTTCATAAATTAAGTAAATTAACTCTAGATCTCTCAAACGCCTTGAAACCTCATAGTCATTTCAAAGTCCCGATTTATATTTTCCTTTATATTTCACTCTCAAAACCTCAAGTAATTACCAGTGAATTCATTAAAAGTCAATGCCGTAACCCAGATGAGACCTGGATCCTTACCTGGAAGATTAAACAATACCGTAAAATCCCATGTAATGTGCACAACCTGTTTTTGAGGCTGAAAATATTGAAAAAAAAGGTTACCACTATGTAAAACACACACTAAAGAAAATTGCTGATATTGGTAATCAAGGCTTCAAAACAAGATACAAGAAGCCAGCATTTGTATAAAATGAAAGGGTGTAATTTTCAATAACTATCAATTATCTTGCTTCATAATTACAAAAAAGTGAAAGATTTTTTTATTGTTCATTGTCCGCATGATGAATACTCAAAACTGTCACTTCGCTTGTTTAATTACAACTGTGAACCGGCATTATACACTCTATTCTTGATAAGTACCTGTCCATTATCAATTAATTATTTTCATATTAATTAAGCGTCTTTATCACTATGCTGATATAATGTACATAGTCAGGCTTTAAAGTTATAAAGTTAAACATTAAATCAAGTGTAAAAATATTTTTTCAAATTGAAAATTTAATACCATTTATGCACGGACTTGTTTGTCCGACATTCAAGAAATAAACTTAAATCTTTACTACCATTTCCCATCAACTGTTTACCTATCGTTCACCTGGATATTAGTCGATAATCAGAATTTAATGATTAGGCATGCCCTAAATAAACAATCCATAATGACTGCTGGTATGAATTATGTAACTATAATCCAAGTTTCATTGGAGGAAAAAAAAATGGCCACCAGCTGGACAAAGTCTGAAAAAAACCGGATATTTTCCTACACCTATGTAATGTACACACCCCCGATTATGGGTATCTTTTTAAAGTGAAAAAAGTGTGCACATTACATGGGTTTTTACAGTAAGTGTTTTGATAACCAGGTGACAAGTAGTCCCTGACCTAATCAAGTAGTGATTGACAAGATTGTTAATTAATTAAGGGCTATCAAAACAGAAGAACTGTATAAAGATGCATCATAGACTACAAGTGTCACAGCCAAGTCAAGTGGTAGTTTAACTTTCAGATCGAGCGGTACAGTAGATTACTGAAGTAGTAGTGAATGCTATAGCAACATTATATACCTTATATGTCGACGACTGTTTTTATCCAAATCGGATACATAATAACATGTTATTTAGTTTTGAAAATTAGGTAGGGGATTGTTGATGACATTTTATCTGATCCCTGAAGTGTAATTAATGAAAACTGTGTATATCTACATGTATATACTGATATATTATCACTTAAATTCAAAATCACACCTTACCCGCTACTAATGCTGCTTTAATAGGAAGTCAATAAAAACAAAAGTAAAAAGTTAACATTGTAAAACATACTAAGACATTTTGCAATTTAGAATACAAAACAATCAAACAGAATTTAAAAGTTAGAGTATTCAAATTGCAACAAACAAAAAAGCCTCATTTCTGAAGCAAGTATTTCCATAAAATGGATGTTCAGATATATTGTCTAGAAATGAAGGATACAGTTTTGAGAAAAATTACATGTTTGTCAATCTGTTTGCATGTACAATAACATTGTTTTCTCTTTTCAGATGTTACTTATGAACAATTTCAGTCTGAATTAGAACAGATGACATCACGATATGTAGTATTTGATTATGAAAATCCAAAAGAATCAAAAAAGTCAAAGGTTCTGTTTATCCTTTGGTAAGTAAATATATACATGTTATAAAATTATTATCTTCTTATTATTAAGTTTGGGGGTATACTGGTATCAGGCTGTCTGTCAACACTATTTGTACCTCCCACTCCTCCCTGAACTTTATGAATGGATTTTGATAAAATTTTGTACACATGTCACATATGATATGAGGCCTAAAATAAAATTTTAATTGTTTGATGTTTCTCACCAAACCACCCAAATCTTACCACTCAAATGATATTTTCACATTGATGATTTCAATATTTTGTTTTAATCCAGATTTTTTTCAGGATCCGGTTCCGTCGATCGTAATTTAGTCATTTCTTTGTAAGATATTTTATTCGCTTGAATTTGGGTCAACTGTCTAAATATAGAGTTCAAGCGTTGATTTGATCTATTCAAGCATGGCATCGGTGAAAAGAAAACACATGGTGAAGTCTTGAGTTTTTAATCTAATCAAAGGATTATTAGGAATTAATTATTATCATTGATGTTGATTAGGGTAACACAAAAGACAGAATGATTTGCAGTTATGTTTAAATAGGTGTGACAAGTAGCAGTTTACCAATTGTATCCACATCAGCGCTGAAGGCCTTAGACTGATTTCTATCAAAAGAATGTACAGGTGTGAAATAAACTTGAGGATTAATTGTATACTGGCAGATCGGAAATGCATATTTGTAGGGAGTTATCATTTTCAAAAATTTTAAATAACATTTTAGCTCCAAGTTTTCATGCGGCAATAATTTTGGCCCAAAAAGAATTTCATTCACCAAATCCTTTTGAAGATTCACCAAAGGCGAATGTGACAAACGACAGCATGAATGCTGTTGAAGTACTAGTTACAACTGCAACGAAGAAGGTATTTTACTATTTTGATTTTTCTGTCTCCTTCTTCAGAAAAATCAAAATTGTAAAATACCTTTCTTTTTGCAGCTGTAGTTATTCACGTACAAACCAGAGATATTGAATCAAATAAAATATTATAATAATATTATAATAATGAAAATAATAAAATTAAATATAATAGATAAATAAAGAAACAAAAGGATCCAGAAACATCCATACAAACGGATGACTGAGATTTATAAATCCCTTTCAAAATAATTATCTAAATTTAGATCATAAAATGAACTAAAATTACTAAAACTGGTTTGAAATAATATAAAAATACAATAAAATAGTAAATTGATTACTTTATAATGCATATATTTCCTAAAAATTGTAGAATGCTATTGGGTATTTACATTAACCAGAGTTAGTCAGTTACCACCCCTCATAGCAGGTCATTTGTGCATAAAATGAATTATCAGCTATGAGGTCTCACAACATAATTGATACCAACTGACATGGGAGATAACTCTGACTAACGAAAAGACAGAATAGCATGCTCTAGGGTACTCATATGTAGCTGTATACAGGTCTTTCAGGGTAAAGAAAGTTGCACATTTTTTTCCAAAAATAGGTTGTACAAGTAAACATATTTGCTTGCACAGACTCGATGCATTGCTGAAACTCTAATATTTGTGTTGACAAGTAGCCCATCATCCCTGTTTCCGGTTACATGTCCCCAAAAATTAGGGTAGGTAGGTCAGCAAACACTTTTTAGCTCACCTGAGCTATTGTGATCACTCCCCAACTGGCGTCTGTCAGTAAACTTTTCATATTTTCGAATTCTGCTCTGAAACCACTGAAGGGATTTTGATGAAACTTGAAAGAAGCAAGTGCTCAAGGTCCTTTACAAAGTTTGTAGTTTTTAGCCAGATTTACCCAGGGGTGGATCCAGGGCAGTCAGAATAAGTCCCAAAAGATACCCTGCTTTAAAAATCTTCTTCTCCAAATCTGAGTGATCAACATGGATGTATGATTCAAATTATTATTTTTCATAGAAATCAGAATTGTGATTTTTGAAGCATTTTTTGATGTCTTTTCAGCCTTTGTCATTTTCATTCATTTTTGCATGATATCGTCAATTATCCCCTTGCTTTCACTTTGATGCATTATTTTATTGTGTTTTACTAGTAATTCGGTGAAGAAATGGTTTTGTGCAAGAATTTTGTAGAAATTTAATTTCTAGAATTTTTTAAGACTGCAAAAAAAGAGGAGGGGAGGGTGCATTTTTCACACTATCAGCTTTTGTTTCAAACTACTAAAGGAATTTTAATGAAACTCTACAAGAAGCAAGTGCTCAGGGTCCTTTACCAAGTTTGTAGTTTTCAGTCAGATTGGCCCAGGGTAGATCCGAGGCGGGCCAGAAAAGGACCCAAATGGTACTTTCTATAAAAATCTTCTTCTCCAGTACCACTACATGAATTGAAAAACGGATTGTTTCTGAATGATCTACATGGATGTATGATTCAGATTTTCATTTATTTTTGCATGATTTCATCAGTTATCTTTCCTTGCATCCACAATGCTGCATTAAAGTGTTTTACTTGCATATAGCTGAAGAAATGTTTTTGTGCAAAAAATTTTGCCAGTTTTTATTGTATACACAATTTTTCTTCCACATTCCATATAAAAATTGCATGCATACTCATCATGAAAAAGGAGATAAAAATATGCTAACTCACTTTTGACTTGTTAAAACAGCAAAATTGTATGTTGGACCAACACATTCAGCTGTAATATGTTAAATTTAATGCTTTGATTAAATTATTTGTCCACGCAGGTTTCGTGAAGGAGGTTTCTGCATTGAAATTGTCAGTAAAATAATCGTCGTCGCTAACATCTTATTCGGGATTAATATCTATCTTGGATTCTGTTCCATAGAAATATGGCTTACATGTTGCTCATGTGTAGAATAATCAACTGAATCATATACTAAATTCATTTTTAGAGTCGGAATCAAAGTTAAAAATATCTAAAACATCTTGAGTAAATCTCGGACGCATAAGCGGCAGCCATTTTTCGATGACTTTCAGTCATCGATTTTAAAATAATGGCACTTTTATATTCGTCGTAACTTGCTTATTTGCGGCAGCATCCATTACATGTACACATGATTAATATAAACTTAATTCTCATCTAACTCTCATTATGTTCGTGATTTCCTGTCATAAAGTGAAAGTGGAAAAAACCAAATTGAAAGTGAAGCAACTGAAGGAGAAACACGAGACGTTTTTCGACGTTCTCGTATTCAGCGGTTGTACTTCAACCGGGCGATAGCGGACGTTAGTAGTGGTGAACAATGAATTTAGCGGGCGGTTTTAATCACTATCGGGATGAAAGGGTCAGTGATGTTCATAAACATAAATATTAAATTAAAAGATATTTAGGGTAGGGAAATTCCAGTAGATAAATGTATCTACCTAAATCCCCATTAGGGGTGGAACGGTTCAGGATTTTTTCAGTTTGGTTTGTTTCCTTTTTTCTGTTATGGTTCTCGGGTTTTTTCTGTTCGGTTCATCTAACAACTGACTCTTGGACTCCAAGTGCAACCACAGAAGTATAAACACATTCTAGAATGAATGTCAGTCAAATGACACATATTTTAAACCCAAATAGGAGACTCTGTAGTGCAACACAGCAGTATGTGGGTTCTAGTTCATATCTGTAGCCTACTTTCACTATATTATGAAATAATATATCTTTAAGATAAATCTGTACATGGCACAGTAGTATTTCTAACAAGCTACTGATCAGTGATACAGCAATACATTGTAATTTGCTTATATGGAACACATGCATTTAGAATATTCTCATCATTTACATTGTAAGAGAAATATGCTGTATTGCTATGTTTAATTCACTTACAAATTTTACTCTTGGCATCTTGTTTAAGCCTTACTTCTTTGGAATTACATTTTGGAAAAAAATATTTACTAGAGAATATAGAATGCTACAGGTTGAGGTTAACGGATCAACTGTCAACAATTTTGCCATTCTGCAGTACTGTAGAGTAACGCTATAGGTATTCATACATAGAGCTATATCTATCTAAAAATTCATTCATACATTTATTTATTTAAGGATTGTTTAGTGCTGCACAGAATTATTTCCATGAGCAATTGCTTTTATATCCTGATGATGTTAAAAAAATGAAAAACAATCCTTATACGTATATAAATTACCATTTTTCAGTGAAACTGTAATACTGACTTTGCGGGGGGTGTTTTCATATGACGTAATGGCTCAACAGCTGTTTTGACATGAGAAGTAGTTCTCTTTTCTGATCGCAAATACTAACGAAATTAAGGTTTAATTTCTTTTTTATATCATTTTGAAAGAAACTAGTGATATGGACAATTTTGAATACTTATTCTAAGATTTAGTTCGCTATTTTTAATATTCGACCATTTTGTAGTGGCGGGTTCAATGTGTCAGAAAAAAAATTACCCAAATGGGCCGTGTGCAGATGGTTGATAGGCCTACCATGTGCAATTTGGATAGCAACAGATGATTGTTGTTTACATCCAATTTTTTATTTGAATTCTGATATTTTATCAGTGGAATATACCACAGAAAGTTTGAGTGTGACTGTTAATATTCGTTCATGACAACTGGAAGTAGCCATTCTATTTAATATTTTACCAATCGCTGAATCAGCTGGGAAATGCTGTGAACTGTGAAGGGGTGACAATTTCGTAAGTAGACCTATTTCAGTATACATTTGTATAGGCTAGCCCACTATCAAATACTCCAAATTAATTGAAACAAGACAAATGCAGATTATGTTGTGAAATAACAAACTTTTATTGTTCTGTTTAAATGATAATTATCGACACATTCGTTATGGAAAATCTGTGTAGGCCTATGAATTATAATAGATCCATATGTCAATTCAGACTTCAGTTTTTACCAGCTGATCATATAGAGTATCTTGTCAATTTATTGAGAAACCTATGAACACCACTTATGCTCGGCATTAACATCACAGGTTGTGAAAAACAATATGGGCCTGGTAATTATCCTAGCAATTAATAGAATTTGAGGTGAACTAAGAGTTGATTTTACGCGATACGAGTTACAAATTGTTTCTGACGGAAAAGCAAGCTGTTTATCAGAGATTCAGGACAAAATTGCACTAGACCTGACTCCCTTTTCAACTTACTTATAAGCAATGTAACTATGAAGCAAATTTTCATTTCTGTGGCCTGTGTTTCTTTTCATAACACAACCTAGATATATCACAATAGGCCTATGATATGGGCATCTACAGTGTGCTACAGGTGTAAGCCTAGTCTTGTGTTTTCGATTTCTTTCAGTGATATTTGTTTGTTTTGTGGTAATTAATGGCTTTAAATAAATATATGGAATGAATGTGTGTTATTTTATTCTTTATTGATTCATCCATATGTTTAGAGAATACTCGTCCGACAAATCGCTGTCATAACATGGTCATGGAAAGGGTTTCTTAGATATTCAGGTATTCCTACGCCAGCTAGTGGTTAACAGTTAGATCACATGATGACCCACTGGTTTTATTGATACAATTCTGTCGTTCTGTATAACTGTAATGAGGAAAATTACAATCGGTATGTAAATATTCATTTATACATGTAGTCTATATAATTATTTGTTTATCTTTCTATTTATTTATTTATATATCTATTTATTTATCCATCTATTTATTTATCTATCTACATGTATTTATATTTTTATCCATGTATTTTTTATTTTGTTTTTTAAATCATTTAATAATTTGGCTCTATCAATTTATTTATTATTATCTAATAATAATCCATTTATTTATGACTGTTTCACAAAATACATCAGTGCATTTAGTTCTTATTACTGAGTGAGTTCTTCTCATTGTATTTGATTGACTCATAGCTTGCGAATAATTATTTACAATGCCTCCGTATTTGAAAAAAATGACTTATAATTTGCGATTTCATATCGATATGGATTGACATTAAGAGTTTAACAATTAAGATATAGAATATTTTACTGACTGTATCCATTTAATATGAGCTTCAAAGACCGTTTAATTATACTACAAGATATAATCTTCATTTTTGTCTAATTAATAGTTCAAAAATCACATTTATAAGCCCCAAAACATTTCATCTTGAAAATCTCATCTTGATGCCTAAACAGTGTTGTTAAAATGTGTCCTTATCCAAATAATTTACCTGTTTGTTTTCTTGTCTAAAAAGCTATAAGAAAGAGACATTTCAGTCGTATAGATTACAGGTTTTACTCAGCGATTATTTCTTTTTTAGTTTTCAAAATTCATATTTTTATCACCAAATGACAGGTTAAAATATAATTGTTGTATAAATATATCGAATAACAACATATCAGGCACATTTTACCTTTTATATATTCTTATTTACAATATTTTGTCCGACACTTTTTTCCCACAATACTTTACCGCATTCTACTTAGCTCTCTTAATCAAAAACACAGACAACTCTGTGTATTACTAATAGAGATTGTGTGGCTCTTTGTATGTGGAAAGATACAAACAGCTTCCAATTTATTATAATTTTTGATAAGATAAATTTTGTATCTATCTTGAAACAACTGTATGAACCACACCAGAACATTTAATCTATACTCGCGTATGAAAATTAAATATTCCATTGCCTGCCAATCGCGACTATTGTCGAACTATAATTTTTTTAAATAATACACATGTTTTACTTTCGCTTACAGTTTTACATACATTGTATTCTGTGACGTATCAATATAGTTCACAGACACACGACGATTCCAACTTAATTGTTCTACGATTCTGATGGCGAGGTGAATGTTTTTATATACTGCGAAGGACAGTTGATATGGACCAAACAAACAGTTTTTGACACAGAAAAGACGACGATTGCGCACAACCTGGTATCAGTATTACTGGACTTTTTTTATTTGTTATTTGACTATCAAACCGTATCAGAATCTAAGTTGTTGTCAGGTTTTAAAGCCATCAAGCTGAATTAACCCATTTTCTAATATGATAGAATTGTCCTGAGACAACAGAGACCGAACATTATGTCAAAAAATTTTTTAAGTATTCTCACTACACTTCTCAATGAAGAAAATAACAGTAATCTCAAAAGTTCGTCCATTTCTGGTCTTCATTTAGATTAGAGAGAGACTTAAGTTTTGACGAGGCTACGTCAAAGGCTGCCTCGTGTTACTCAACCTCACTTCCTCATGTTTTTTGATTTTTATCATTTTGCTTTTACTTTTCAGAAAAGAAATTACAATTGGTATTTTCGATCCCTGAAAACTTTCAGTTTATGACTGGAAATCTTTTAAGCATTTATAAATTGAGAGTTAGTTTTGAACATGCATGACATGTGTTTTGAATATTATGTACTTCACTTGATATATTTTATACATCTTGACATGTACATCGTGAATGAGGGATGCAGTGGCATTTTTTTGGTTTCCTGTCTTTTGGATGAGACAGCAAAAAACCGATGTCCCATGTCACAACAAGTGTTGGCACATTAAAGAACTCTAAAATAGGCCAAAAGCAAGTTATTTGTAAGTTAAAAAAACATAGGAATGTTAAACACACACACACACACACACACATTTAGCAAATCACTGTATAAGCAGAAATTTTAGTAAGGTATTGAGATTGCTAAAATTGGATATTGCTAACATTTAATTCCCAGACATTTTGAAATTAAAAAAAAATTACTGGTCAACCAGACCAGTGAATAAAGGAATTTCATTGGTCAAAGAAAATTTTTTTTACTGGTCTGTATATATACACAATTGAAATGAAATGGAAAATTACTGGTCATTTGGACCAGTTTATAAAAGTGCTATTATGCGGTAAATCTGAAATTTCCAATTATTGTTTTCTTTTCACACCATGTAATTTAATTTTCCACATTTGGTCTGCACTGGGGGCCTCCATGACAAAATAAACAGTGAGTCCTGACTAAAAGTTGAATTCAGAAATATTATTATTGAAATATCTGAGAAAGTATCATTTCTGGCTTTCAGGTCTGTGACGCATCCAGTGGATATTGCATCAATTTGATATACCAGGGTAGAGGAGCTGAAAATGAAACCATGGCAGAACTTACTGACTGTCCAAATGATTTGCTTATGAATCTCGAGATGGCACTGTCTAGGGAATATGCCTGAAGTTTTCCCCAAGTAAAACAGATGTGAATGGTATGTAAAACCAGTATTACTAGTGACCAGTTACATGCTTTAGGAAAACTGTAAATGGCGTAAGCTAATGTTTCATCTGTTAAATCTACTAATCTTACAAGAAACATGGTCAAGAGATCACATCAAGTATTTCGCAGTGAGCTGGTAAGATTACTGATACAGAGCGCTACTGAAGCACCACGCCCACAGAAGAAAGGCCATAAAACTGAGGCAATTGATAGATTGAGAGCCAGACATTTCCCTGCTTGGAATAAAGCTAAAGAAGGAGCCAAAAGAAGCAAGCCAGTTAAGGATTGTGCCATTCTGACTCTGTAAACATGCTCTAATTTCACAAATTTACAAAATTAGCAATATTTGGTGTGATCTCTTGCTTTGTCGTCTTTCACTTGATAAAGGCCAAGTGACAAAAAAATTGTGAATTTAGAGTGTGTTTACTGTTTTTAGTGTGTGTGTTTGAGTTTTCCAGACAGTTTGAATTTTATCGTAAGTTACACTGACTCCAAAAACAAAATAATTTCACGATAAAGGGGCTATTGTAAAGTTATTATAAATATAAAAAATACATTGTAGTAGAAAATTAACTACATGACTTATTAGGTTTCTATACTGAATAACATTGGAACTTAAATTTATAATTAACAAAGACAATTGGGATGTTGGAATAATGTTTTTTTGGCAAGTGATTTTGCCATGGCACATGCAAGATATCAAGCGTTTATATTTTCATGACAACGTTGTTCATGTCATGACAAATGTTAGATTTTATTTCAGTTGTATGTACAAGCAATGTTCTTATATCTCATGTGTTTCTTAATATTACTATATTGTGAATATAGTGCTTATGCAAGCTGTGATATAGTTTTGAGAATAGTTCACATGAGTTTTTTGAATGATGATTCTGCGGTAGATTATGAGAACGTCGTAATGCTTTACTTTTAATTTCGGTTTTTTCCCACTTTGAAATCAAGATTATAATGAGAGTTAGAACAACATCTGAGATTGTGACTCTGAAAATTAATTTTTAACGGCCTATAGGTCGATATTTTTTTTCTCCAAAGTTGTGACCTCGACCTATTCACCGCATCGACTTATCTTAGAAAAAAATAGTGAAATTTTTAACCCTTAGTAGGACTATTAAATGTGACCTAGTGTGTGCGTAATGCACTGTGTTCATAATCAAGTGACAAAATAATGATCTTTCAAGTTACAATATCATTGGGATTCAAGACTGTGTCAGAAACTGCGTAATAAAAATACATCGTTTACATTATATTTATACCGGACAGTTTTATAATTTTGAATGATTCCCTTATCTTGGCACCCTGCTGTGAAGTTGAAGTCTGCATTCAGACTTTCAGGACACTACAAGCTGTGTTCACTGGAACGTTCTACTTGACCTTGAGTATTTAATTGGTATGTATACATAATCAGTACACACGAGTAATATAAGTGATGTTAAATAAATGCAACAGAATCCGAGACCTATCCCCCACATCGACCTATAGGCCATAAAATACGGTATTTGATTTGAATGATGATTCTGCATGTGAACAACATGTAAACCCTACTTCTACGGAAACAGAATCCGAGATAGATCGATTCCGAATAAGATGTGAGCTATGACGATGATTTTACGGACTATTTCAATGCAGAAACCTCCTTCGCGGAACATGTGTCAACAAATCATTTAAATCAAAGCGTTAAATTTAACAGCTGGAAATGTTAGTCCAAATTACAATTTAGATATTTTATCAAGTCACAAGTGAGTTAGCATAGATCCATCTCCTTTTTCATGATGAGTATATATGCAATTTTTTTTGTGAAATGCAAAGGAAAATTGTGTATACAATAATATCTATACATGTATATATAGCATGTATTGATTTATTCAAGTTTTTCATTCAAAAGTACATTATTAAAATTATATCATATTCTGAAAATTTCTCTCACAAATTTATTCATACCACAGCCATAAATTAAAAATCAGACTCTTCAGAGCAAAACAACATGATAATGAAAAACTGCTACAGTGTTTATTGTTATAACGTCATCATGCAGCTAGGGTGTTGCAGTATTGAAATTGTTAAAGAACAAATGTTTCATAACAATTTTGTTGGTATATAACTTTTGATACATACATCCTGTCCTTTGGATGGGATAGTAAAAATTGGGGACCTGTGTCACAGTTGTTGTCGGCACATTAATTTAGAACCCTCATTGCTTATTGGACGTAAGTGCTGAGCATCGGCCAAAATTTGAAACCCTTCACCAGCATTTGGTGACATTTCCATATGAGCAAAATGTTCTTGAGTGTGAGTATACTAAACAACAATAAACAACAAAAATAAAATAATGCATACATATTATTTAAGGATTGTTTTTAGTTTTGTGCTGCACATTAAATTTTTTCCAATGATTCATTGCATATATAATCCACTCTTTTCAAAAAATCAAAACAGCTGTGTGAGACAAGACGTATAGTTCACTTTTTCTGCCCGGAAATACTAAATTGAAGTTAGGTTTATATTCTTATTTTCATGAAAGGAACTAGTCATATGGAAAATTTTGAATACTTACTGTCAGATTTAATTTGAGGTTATTTATATTTGATCGGTGCAGGCGCATGAAGGTTAAGTGTGTTAGAAGAAAATTAACAATTGTTTCTGATAGGAATATCCTTTGACATGTTTATCAGAGATGTTTGACAAAGTTACACTTTGCCCAACTCTCTTCACAGTTGTAACTACAAAGCAAACTTTCATTTCTGTGCCCCTGGTCATAACATGACCTAGATATAGTGTGATATGTGCCTGTACCAGCCGTAGTCTACTGCAGTACAGACTGTGCTACAGATGTAGTCTTGTGTTTCTGATTTCTTTCTGCAATTTTGTTTTGTGGTAATGTATGGCTTTTAAGATTAAATGAATAAGAAATAAATATGTGATATTCTATTCTTTATTGATTCGTTCCTGCATTCCTATGCCAAAAAGTAAAGCGGTTAAATCTCTGGTCACATGACTACAATTACCTGAGTATGCATTACATGTACATCGCTCTATATACTTGCAATGAAGTCTGCTTGTAAATAAATATTATTTAAGAATTGAGTTTTGTTCTAAATTATACACATTTTGAAATTTACCAGTTAAACCCAATTTTTCATTACATATTCCAAATGTCCACTGTTTTCTTTATCACTAACTGTAACCCATCCAGGAAGTTTTGCGCCACATTTTCACGTAAACAGCTGCTTGTTGTAATTGTACACATGTTGTAATTGTGCGCACTCTGCAAATTATGCCATTTCCATAAACAAAGCATCAATCCAGCTTTAAATAAAGTTAAGATTTTGTGTATGCAAGGGTCAGAAAAAGTAAATCCTTTTGAAATCAGTTGAAAGCAAGTATTTTTATGCTAAAATCAATAACATTAAGCCAATGGCTCCAAATTCCCACTATAAGTATTATCACTCTATGCCAACAGAGGCACACGTCAGCAAGAAGAACTCTGCCCACTGTCGGTCACAAAAGAAAAAAATCCACAACCTATGACTGAGCCCTTCGTTAAGTACATAGACTGTCTAAACAATGCTTAACAAACAAACATGATGAAAAATAGAGTTAGGGAAAGACCTATACTTGAGCATGCACACAATTACAACAAGATGGTTAACACTTGCTGAACACAGGGGTGAGTCTATTTTCAATCTGGTTTCAGTTTATTGAATACTGAATAAAATGTTTTGTTATTGTTACTGTTTTGCCTGATGTTTGATGTATTCAATCAATGTTTTGAATCAACTCAAAATGTTTATTTATTGCGACTGCTTGACCTAATTTTGCTTAGGTGTGCACAATTACATCAAACCATCGTACATGTATCCAATTAATGGAATCCTTACCATTATACCCTTATTACCTGATTTAAGTCATCAAGATCAATTTGAGTATGTTTGATATATCACTCCAATTAAAATTTAACAACATCAAAATGAAGGTTCTTCTTTAAGTTCTTGTCATCCATTTGGTTGATAAACCAAATAATGTTAATTTATGATGATGTCATTGATGACATCATAAAATAAGTTCTGATCTCAAAGATTTTAGATTTAATCAGAAATTTTCAATTAAATTCTCTTTCTTACAAGAAGAGATTATTTTACCTGGGTCAAAGGCTATCAGAACTTTCTATTAAGGCATATGCATTTGAAATCCAAAGATAATGACCACATGAATCATTATTTTTTTCTTGAACTTTCAGCAAAAATGACCATTTTTAGCTCACATTGGGTCATACTGTCTGTGACCTGTTGTAGACATATTTGTCTACAGTTATCTGTGGTGTTATTCATTTAAATTTTCAGGAAACACAAGTTACATTTCAACCAACTTTGAAAACTTGGTAAGAAAAAAAAATCCATTTAAAGCTTATCACACACTTTACAAGCAAAAAGGCACAAGCTCCTTTTAGGAGCCAAATACAAATTACATATGGTACATAATCTCAGTTATAACATCCAGAGGTTAATACCATTTTCTGCTTATACCATTATTGTTACTTGGGCCTCTTGTCATCAGACAAGATCCATTGCAACAAGCGCCTATGTATAGAATTATGACAGACTGAGAATATTGTTCTCAGTTTTTAAATTAAGTTTAGAACTTAAATGTAATAATATTTTAATCTACATTTTTTATTTCATCAGGGTCTACATAAATTGTCTACTTCAAATACATAGCTGATTAGTAACATTTAACTATTTAATTTATGTAGTCAATAATTGAGACAGAAATACTTATGATTCATTTTTTTACTTATTCTTAAGGAATTTTACTTATTTACAAGTTGTCAACAAACATAATAGCAAAGTCTTAGGTTTTGTTTGTTTACACAATAAATAATCTGAACACCTGTGTGAATATTGACGTCTGACTTTTACTTTAGGTAATTAAGGTGGTAACTTTCCATTAGCTAGATAATCAGTTTAATTAGAAATAAAGACTTATTTTCTTTAAGCTTAATATTTAGGGACAAATAATGGAATTACAATAGTTTATAATTATTTATCTTGTTTGGATAAGACAAGAAAGGAATTTATATTCTTACAATATAAATAAATGTTTTAGATATATCAGCAGTACAGAGTTAGGTTTAGTCAGGAACTGGAAGGACCATTGTTAGGATTTCTATCAGGAACTGGTAGGACCTATACAGTAGGGATGTAGGGCCATTGTTAGGATTTCTATCAGGAACTGGTAGGACCTATACAGTAGGGATGTAGGGCCAGTGTTAGGATTTTCAGTCATTTTGTATATATATGTATGATATTATATATGATGTGTACATTGTATTTGCTCGATTAAAAAATATATATTTTATATAAAAACTTGATTGTAGTTTAGTTTTATATGGCTATCAAGCCTGATAGAAACCTGATAGACCATCAATTTTGCTGTCATCGGGCATGTGAGCAAAGTCCCTGGAACTCCGCTCCGCCTCCGCCTGGGTGGTAGAATATATTAATAGGCTGAAATTGTGCTTAATTACTTTTTTGGTAAAATCGGGTCACCAAAAAAAAAAAAACAAAAAAAGAAGAAAAACAAGTACAACTGAAAACTTGGGCAGAATTGTAATATATTTTAAAATCATTTAAAGAAAGTATTTATTCAACAGATTTTGTGTTAAATCAAACTGTTAATTTTCCTTAAAATGGCAAAAAGGATCATAAATTTCTTTTTCAAGAAAAGTGATACCTATGAAGTAAAATTAAAATCAATTGAGCTGAGTTGGCAGGGAGTCTGGCAAAATGAAAATATGAATTAGGTTTTAAATTTTTCACACATCATGTCTTGAATATCCAGATATTGCATATAAAGAAAGTCCACTATTTTAGCGACACAGGCAGTGGGGAAATTTTAGAAAAGAAACTCTTAGGTGTACCAAATGTGCACATCAAATGTCATTATAAGAAAATTACATGGAAATCACCTTACATGTAATTACATTGATCCACTTGCTTGGTTTCAAAGTAAACAGCATTGAAACTAAAATCTTAATTAATTGCTTTATTTTGCGAGAATTATAACTCGTCCTACAGGATGAGTGATTTTTCAAATTTATTTCTGATCCTGACTAGTTTGAATCAATATAACAACCCTTTTCAATACATCCAGTATAACTATATGTAGTTTTTTTGTTCTTTTAGGAACCCTGATCAAGGAAAAATAAAGGAGAAAATGTTATACGCTTCCAGCATGCAGGCTTTAAAAACTAAACTACCAGGAGTTCAGAAGGAAATGCAATGTACTGATTCTGGTGAACTTATGGAAGATCTTGTAATGAAAAAATGTTTTTCTGGTGATAATCAAACCAAAAAGATTTAATCTTGTTTCTTTGGATCTACCAGGATAGTGTATAATTTTTACACGTCAAGAAATGAAAAAAACATAATGCTTCTTCTTTTGTTTAGAGAGTGAACTTTTGAAATATAAGCAGTTCAGTATCTATCTCAAGGCTATCATTTTAGTGACCCATATTTACATTTTCCTCATTTTTAATCTGTTACTTTTTGGTATATATATAAATATATGTATATATATACATTGAGGACACCTAGGCCAAATGCCCAGGGTAACTGATTGCTATTGTCTTTTGTCTGTCGCTGTGCATTGTCCTGTTAACTTTTACACTTTTTCTTTTTACTTTTTCTGAAGAACCAATGGGCCAATTTTAACAAAACTTGGCAGGAAGTATCCCCATTTAAAGCTGCATAAAGTTTGAAAATGAAAAGGGACTAAGACCCATTGGAGCTCCAAAAAGGACCAAAACTTGGTACATCTTTAAAAAATCTTTTCATGAGTCTTTGAGAATCATTGAACAAATCAATGTGCTGCATTTTATGTGTTTACCATATTTTGTTGCTTTAGTAACCATTGGTTGCAGAATAAGGCTCTCATTTTGAGACTAGGTTTATAATATAAGACACTTGAGGAAATTCATAATTATAAAATGAAAATTCTTCTTGCATTCTTTTTAGAACCACAGGGAAAAATGACTGTTACCATAGCAGATATTTTGCATGATATATAATTTAAGCATGAAATATTGTCATTTTTATGCTGATTGGTTGGATAATGACACCTTTCCCGAAGTTACGGGACCTAAGGGTATCTGTGAAAATATATATGACTGGTAATCTTTATGATCTTTGGGCAAGATGGGGGATACAAGTTCAGGTGAACTACTAGGGCCTAGTTTTTTGGGGGGCAAATTCTTTTTTGTTTATAGCCGACATGGACAAATATGACATTCAAAATTTCGAAATTTGATATATCCCCCTTCTTTATGATGACTTGGTTACCATCAACTGTATAGAATATTGTTTGAATCCAGGTTTGGTTTTTTGTTGTTGTTTTTTTATATAGTTCTCTTGAAAGTCCTTTAATGAGCCTGTATAACCATGTACTATGAATAACATTTTGTAACAATAAATAGAAACCAAATGTGTTATTGACTTTGAGTATTTTGTTTCACTGTTGTTTTATATTGAATCACATACATCGAAATGTCATCAGTTTTAGCAATAATAGATGATCTAGCACAATCCGTTATGGGGTCACATAGATGTGTAATGTTCGACCAATGAAAATGTGACATACAAGATCTTAAAAATATTTTTGAATGGCAAAGAGATGTGATTTATTTTATAATAAAGAAACAGCCGGCCTATGACTGCAAAATTCCATTCGAAGATATTTTGTGATCCAAACATATCCAGGCTTTGAAAAGAATTCTGTACTGGATTTTGTGTGCACAGTGTTGTTTATAACGTTGAGAATGTTTATATCTCTTTGCTATTTGATCGCTTACAGGATTGTGTAAGTTGCTTTTTCATTCATTGAAAATGCCTCACATGTACATTTTCAGGCAGGTCAGAACACAAAATGGTGGCCATATTGGATTTTGAAAATTAAAGTTTGTTATTGCTGTTTCTCAGAGAGTACTGAAGGGATCTTTATGAAGTTTGACGTATAGGTTCTCCTTGAGGTTAAGTTGTGCACTACATTTTCAGGCGGGCCAGGTGTCCGTCAAGTTTTTTTGACAATTGAAGTTTGTAATTGCTATTTCTCGGTAAGTACTAAAGGGATTTTAAAGAAATTTGACATATAGGTTTTCCTTGAAGTCTAGTTGTGTAGTGTACATTTTCAGCAAGGTTGGATCACAAAATGGCTTCCAGGTGGCCATTTGATTTTTGACAGTTAAAGTTTATTATGTATTTCTTGAAAACCATTTACATGTCTATCCCTAAGCCATGTATATTCTTGCTTGCTATGGGTAGACACATTATTGGTGTATGATTATCGGGGATCCTGCCCCACCCCCTTAAATTTATATTTTTACTTATAACTTAAAACCAATTTAATCAAAGTACTGAAATGGGTTGTTATTTTGGCAAAATAGCCATGGGAATCAAACTACGTCTATGTAACATACATGTATGTGGAGTGAAAATAAATCAAATTAATTTAGATCTTAAAACACTTAAATTTCCAGCCTTTAAATAAATTCAAAATTAACATTCTAAATTTTCTTTGTTGTATCTTCCACACCAACTTCAAATATTGTCTGTCTTGCATTAACAGTCATTTCAAAATAATTTGTGAGCATTTATTGAGCCTATATAAATTTAAACCAAACATGACACTGGGAAAAGGTAATATAAATTTTTCATGGCGAAAAATTGCTGTGATTTAAAGCATATTTTCGGGATTGTAGTATTCAACGTAAACAATCCTATTTAGGGCCGTGGTACATGAACATATACATAGATTCTAGCTGACATCATTATACTTCTGGTGTTTCAATTAGCCGCCATCTTGGAGGACAAACAACTAGTGTGACATACTTGCAAATTTAAACGGACCAACCAAATAATGGTTATTTTTTTGCGCCATTATTGGATGCTCCAACAATGCACACAAACCAGGAATCTCCTTTCATCATCTCCCAGCAATTATAACAACTTGGGGTGAAGAGAAATCAGAGAAAAATGGCAAATTTGGCTCTCTCTCGTATAAGTCGTGAAATACCGAAGTCATCTCAAAAGTACATTCGAATTCGAATTTCTGTGGTAGATCCACTAGATCTAGATATATGATATATATATTTATTTTTTTACTGCAATTTCTTGCACATGGTACTTGAAAGGACGATGAAACTTCTCTGTACCAGAAATTGGTATAAAAATTACAGGTACTCTTTTAATTTAAGTAGGTATCATGGGATAGATTTACCCGACACTACAAAAAGCTTATATCAGCCTATCTGGTAACCTTCATCAACCTGGGCCTCTGTACACATTACAAAATTAATTTTTTGTGAACACAAAAAATCTATCTGCTAAATGGGATTTGAATTTGTGAGTTGTTAATTAATTGATAAGTAAACTGAAGACCTTTATACAGATCCTAAATAATTTATTCTTTTTCAGTTGGAGTAAATAGAATTGGCTTTCATTATCAAAATTTTAGAATTAATTTTAATGTATGCCCTTATCAGTGTTTTAAGTAAATACCTAACTTTCCCCAGATTTCAGTGCACTGGTTTAAAATAGTTAATTTTGGTAAAAGTATCCAAAAAAATTTTCCACATATAAGAAAGCCAGCTGATTTACATAAAGAATCTGATGTTGACTGGGCACCAACTTTAGCTTTAGGCCATAGAAAGAAATTCAGCTTAAAGACACCAGAAAGCGGAACATGTAGAAAGAATAGAGAAGCCCTTAAGAATCTCATTGAGACAGCTTCTTCATTGCTTTCACTTTCATCAGCTGATATCAACCAAACCATCATACCTGTACCGGAACAAGAATCAGTTACAGCATTTCAGACAGATATTGACGGACACCTCCTTAGTTCTATGGAGAGTGAACTCAATAGATTGACTTCTGAGAATATGGACATAAGGGAAACATTAGATTCTAGCAGAATTCGTAGTATTTTGTTTGATGGAAATGATGAGAAAGTACAACTATATACTGGTTTGCCATTCTATGGCATTCTAATGGTAGTGTTCTCAATTGTTGAAACCTTCCTGTCACAAATACACTCTAGTGCACTGACAAAATTCCAACAGATGATGATTGTTTTAATGAGGTTAAAGCTGAATTTACCTGTGTTATACCTAACTGACAAGTTTGGTGTTTCTACTGGGACCATATCCAGAGTTTTCACCAATACACTAAACGCATTGTATATTGTCCAAACAGAGAGGAATTAAGGGAGACAATGCCAACAGAATTCAGGAAACATTTTGGATTGCGAGTCTCTGTCATTGTGGACTGTTTCGAGGTTTTTATCGAAAGACCTTCAAACTTGATGGCCTTGGCTCAGACCTGGTCATCTTACAAAAACCACAGTACTTTAAAGTATCTAATTGGTATTGCCCCACAAGGCAATATATCATTCATTAGCCAAGGCTATGGTGGCAGAGCGTCTGGTAAGTTTGTTACTAATGACAGTGGAATTCTAGAAACGTTAATATATGGCGATATAATGTTAGCTGATAGGGGATTTGACATTGCTGACAGTGTTGCTCAAGTTAGTGCTGAACTGAGCATACCTGCTTTCACAAAAGGTAAAGCACAACTTTCAGCTGTAGATGTGGAAAAAACAGGAAAATAGCTTGTGTACGGATCCATGTTGAACGTGTTATCGGGTTGGTGTGAAACAAATATAAAATGCTCCAGGATTACCTTATATCACAAAATAGTTCGGTACCGACCACTGATAAGATGTTAACTGTATGCTGTGCGCTGACAAATATGTTGTAAATCTCCGTAAATATAAGTCCTCAGAACATCCATACAAAATCAAAGTCGAAAATGTTTAGGGACTAAAATTGTTATATATTCATATTATGCAATGATGATTTCATTTATTTTTATACGCACTACATCTTATAATACATGTAATGTATGTAGCACACAAACTACGTATTCATGAAAATGAAAATTATTCTATTTATCAATGTCTTTTTTTTTTTGCGGTAATCAGTGGACGGTAGATATACATGTATATGAATTGAATCGATTCATAATAAGTCATATGTACTATTCGTGGTGTTAAAAAATGATGTTGATGCCACTTTCAAGTCAAAATTGATTTTTCTTGCAGGTTTTACAGGTTTAACTTCATAGTTAAGACTTATATTTAGTGGCAGGCAAATATTTATGAAAATGTTGATATCAATGGGGCTTTTACCAAATGTCTTGACACAGACAGTGTTGCTCTAGATCTAATGTGCTGTTATTAACCATTCACTTGTGATGTCATAATCACACACATTTGATGACCATATGCATAGTGTGATGTCGTTTTGGAAAAGTATTCAAAAGGTGCCATGTCCATCCATTAACTGATTGTTAACGATGGCCAAATTGCACAATTAAAAAAAAACAGAAAAAAAGATAATCTGGAAGATTATTTTAATAAGTTAACAGTAACAAATATCACATATTTAGATCAATACAAAACTATGATCATAGGTTATCTACTGTTCACAATAAATAAATTTAAAAATGTTGAAAACATGACCAAGACCAATGTTCCAGATAATTTACAAAATATATATATAGCACCATGATCATAGCTTGACTATTGTCACAATAAATACACGTATGTCAAAAAATTCTCTGTTAAGGCACTATTTTAAGCATACCTGAAATTTATAACTTCTTTAGTTAAGATTCTGAAAGAAAAATAATCTATTAAATATTTCACCTAACATATTACAACATGACAAACAAGGCCTTATAGTATATAAATGTCTTTCATGTAACTATAATCTATTAAAACATTTGTTTGACATTATATACATGTACATACATGTAATATAGTCTGTGCTGTAAGTGTAGAGTGAGGCTAATTCACAATCTCGATAAATAATAATTAAATAAAAGTATTAAAATAGAAAAAATAAAATGTCCCTCAATAGTTACATATATACATGTACATAGACAAGAGTTCACTTCCTTCTAGCACGCTTTTTCTTTTGGACATTCACAATTTTGCTACATTTGGGACAATACCAACTTCCTTTTGGCAGTGCGCTTTAGTTATTTTAAGGCAATGTAAATGGAACCACTGATGCTTACAGTTTTTATTATCACAAGCTACCATAGCCTTATCAGATGTCTCTGGCTCTTGACAAAAGCAAAACAGTTCTTTTGTTGCACTTTTGACCTGAGTGTTGTCCCCTAAGTTACTGATAGTTTGAAGACGCAATGGCATATCTTTCCTTGAATAAAAACTTTGCAACTAATTCTGGCATGATGGCCATAGCATGGAATGAGGAAGCTGCATTCACAATGCTACTGCATGGTTCTTGATCTGGTTCAATCCTCTCAATATGTACATCTTTCTCCTTCCAGACTACAAAGTCACAGTATTCTGCCGACTCGCACAAATGTTACCGAGTCTGAGTTTGGTAGTGATAACGATGACCAGTTTTAAGGCGTTTCCCTGAATCAGTGTCCTCAAGACATGAATTTGATCCTGTGTAGTGATCCAGATTGAAAAATCTCGCACAATATGGATATTTGATTTCCAATACCCCTGAGCCACTGCAATCACATAATACAAGTGCATCAGGGGTAGCACAGAATCTTGGGTAACTAGGATTTATAATAAATCCGGCATCCTCCATGTGATCATGCATCAGTGACATGGTCTCCTTGTATGTTTCTATGGCCTTCTTTTTATGTTGGGGGCCTCCGGGGCCGAGTGGCTAGAGCATTGCGCTTTAAATCAAAAGGTCTCTCACCTCGGGTTCGAATCCCGCTAGGGTCATTTCGAATTAAGTAGGAAAGTTTGCCAGTTTTCTTGCGGAAGGTCGATGGTCTTTATCCGGGTAACCGGGGTTTCTCCTCCACCAATAAAAACTGGAAGCCATCATATGACCGAGAGATTTTGAATATGGCGTAAAACAAAAAATCAAATCAAATCTTTTCATGTTCACAACCCCATACACTAGCTCCAGTTTTAAAATTACTATTCTTAGGGTAGCAAATCGACATCACCATACTTTCTGATGGAGAAACTGGGTAGCTATGACACGCAGAATAAATTTTGCCACTACGAAACCTATGCCACAGCATTGAATCGCTCTGTTGTTTTGTTGCCTTTTCTACATTTTCAGATTCCTCGGGTGACACTGAAATCTCCATCCCATTACATTATTCAACAATCTCGCAGTAAGGAGCGCCAAAAAGGTCTTCATTTCCAAAATTTGTCAATATCTGAGGGAACCTCTTGCTTAATACTTGTGGCACATAGTAGTCATTATATGGTGTTTTGATCATCAGTATTGCAGAATGACATCCAGCCAGATATATTTTTGCAAGAAATTCTGACAGTTCTTCCTCAGTAGGTGCAGTCATTATATGGTGTTTTGATCATCAGTATTGCAGAATGACATCCAGCCAGATATATTTTTGCAAGAAATTCTGACAGTTCTTCCTCAGTAGGTGCTGGGATATCCTTTAACAAATTATGTTCCCTTTTTGGAATTTGGGGTTCCTGATAGTTTACAGTTAAGTGTCTGCTTCTTAAGTTTTGATGATGTAAAATCAATGTTTTTCACTCTGCTATAAGTCACACCTTTGAAACTTGCTGGTAAGCAGTAAGCCTTTTCAACAGTCGATGTTTAAGACTTGCGGGATCGGACTGTGGCTTCAATTGAAAACAGCAAGGCAGCGAAATGAGAGCACGACTCTCCCAATCCGCCCATACAATTGCAGTGGACTGAAAGAACTTTTCCACCCGATTTCACAATTTTCCATGGTGTTAAGGGAGTCTCTGACAATCTCTGTGAATGAAATACCTGAAATTGAAGATATTCATTAAGTGTGGGAATCTTTAAGTTCTACAATATATATGTTCTACTACATGTGTACCATCTCATAATATAATTTTCATATCAATAATAAAGTTAGATAAGTGTCAATACCACTTAAGAAGTAACAAGTAGTGTGTGGTAATATCATCAGAGTAGTACAATGCTGTCGGCCTATTCTGCGCCCCTAAGCTCTTTATCGTTGTATCAATAAATTACGATGTTTGAAAAACAAATTGTTATTGTTTACACATGTGAAGTCATCTTTCAGCAATTAGTTGATACACATTTCATTACTGTGTGTGCTGAATCAACAATAAAATTATGGTTTAAACCCCGATACCTATATGTTTCCTCAACCTTAAAAGTCGTTTAATTCTGCGCGCTTAATCTATTAAACATTATCATTCCGAGTTCCCGAGTGGAAAGTTTATAAATTGTTTCAAGAAAATGTTACTGTTATATCTGACAAAATATAAACACCCATTTGTCTCTTAAAATTTCAGCAAAATGGCGTCTGAAATCGAGTGCTGAGAATTTTGCTATGCTTGGTAAATAATAAATATTCAGTTCATTTAACATGAAAAGAAGAAAAACATGATAAAAATTTTGTTGGCTTAAACTCTAAAATATTTTTAAATGTGTCATAATGATAAATACTATTTTGTAACGAAATTTAGTGCCTTCAGATGATTCGGGCAGTATCTGAAACCCCGCACAACAGCAGACGCTCTCTTAAATCATGTCCATTCTCTATAAATATTGACTGGTGACCATCTAAATTTCATCAAAGTAAGAAAGAAATGCATCTTGGGTTAACTGGAACCTAATGTATAATGTTAATTACGCAGAAGTTACGACTGTTAGGTTTTACATATCGCTGGTATACATAGTGAATTGAACATCAAGTGGAGCGCAGAATTAGACGACGCACTGAATTAGACGACATGGGGGTATGAGGTATAGGGTAATTTAATATGGCTTGTCCCACTAAAATGTGGTCACTTATTAAACGATTTTATATAAATTTATATATCATGATATAAACATGTGTTAGCTACATGTACCTTTTTCTCACTAATTTATCATTTCAGTCTATTGGCTTTTTATTTATTATATCAAAGTGTTGAGACAACTTAAGTAGACCTTTATTTAATTAGATATTAGTATGATATTTAAGATCTATAAAATAATTAGTCTGGGCTTTAGCTTACTTACTTTTCCTGAATAAACATGATGTTCATTGATGATTCACACTGCTACATCCTGAGCCCATCCACACGCGAATTGATTGTAGGCCTCCAAACTTTTATAGGATATCGGCTCTTCTGATGTATAATAACAGACATAGGCGTCGGAAGCAAATTGAAAGTGGGGGGGCTAAACCAACTTAAAACACACACACGCCAGAAGTGGGGGGGCTAAACCAACTTAAAACACACACACACGCCAGAAACGTCTTGAGGGCTAAGCCCCAATTTTCAACACCTATGCCTATCTTTGGGGGTGGGGGGGGGGGGGGGGGGGGGGGGGGGGATGACAGAAATTCACTATGTTCGGATACTCGACGTCTGCCCACTTTTCAATGTCCTGTGACCATTTTGACTTTTCAATTTTATATGGGTCATATGGCTCAATTCTTATTGCACTGTCAAAATTATCACAACCTGAGAGTCGACTTGGAAAACACTTTAAATTTACCTATAACTTATGATGTTCTACTGTTTGGTAACCCCGAGCGAGATTTCGAGTTCGAGTTTAATAAAAATGTATTTATTCAAGTCCAAAACCATATCATAAATACCAGACGCTTCTCATAGTAACAATTTCTATATACTAACAATCCAAATCTCAAAGGTCCAAATCGCAACCTACCTCTCTCTCTCTCTCTCTCTCATTAAATCTGGGAGATGAATTAATATAAGCACTTTGCTTTTTTCAATCCCTTCTGTTATGATATTATATTGTAAACTATGTTTATGCCAATCTATGAATAAATATGTTTAAACTAATTTTATATGGGTCCCAATCGTTAATTATCTTGACCCCCCCCCCCCCCCCCCCCCCCGTATATCACTCTTTACTGGCATTATGTAACAAATCCGTGTAGTTAGTTAGAGTCTTTGAGGCCATTTGTAAACAGCACTATATAGAGCAATCTCCAATTTCACTTATAGAAATTAACGCTTTCGGCAATGGATAAACGGTTTTTATAGGTTGTTATGCCTATTACAGCCTATTATGGGTCTACTTCGACTTTTCATCGAGGGCTATCCTGTTAGAGTGAAGAGGTCATGGAGGTTGCATTCACAAAATATAGTCCAACTCAAGAATTCAACTTTTAAAGAAAAGTCAAATATTTTGCTGTTAGTGAAATTAAATCTAGTTTGAATAATCATTATATAGAATATGATTCTACTTACTTCTGCCTTTCGAAATTATACAATACGATTTGTAGTTAGTTTCAACCAAACGTCATCGATCTACTTTTGAAGTTAATCACAATTAAATTGGGATGTATAAACATAAACGTTTTGTGTAATCGGTCTGTTCATAATGGATTTCAAACAGAAACGATGTCTTCAACAGATCAAAGTACTGAAGGTACTGAAATGGGTTGTTATTTTGGCAAAATGGCCATGGGATTCAAACTACTTCTATCTAACATATATATATGAAATGAAAATAAATCAAATTGACTTTTGATCTAAAAAAAGCCCTTAAATTTCCAGCCTCTAAATAAATTCAAAATTAACATTTTCATTTTTATTTGTTGTATGCCAATCTTCCACACCAACTTTAAATATTGTGTGTCGTGCATTAACACTCATTTCAAAACAAAACGTGAGCATTTCTGGAACCTACCTAAATTTAAACCAAACCTGACAATGGGAAGAGGTAAAATATTGTTTTACATAGCGAAAAATGGCTGTGATTTAAAACAATTCTTTGGCTTGTAATATCGAACGTAAACAATTTTATTTAGAGCTATTACCGTGGTACATGAACATATACTCTGCCTAGACTAAACAAACAAACAAACAACGTTCTCTATCTTGTATTGATTAATATAAATAACTGTACAGGGTGAAACAGACAGTTTACCCCATGTTTATTGTTAAAGAAATAATTTTTCATCAACATATTCGGTCCTAAAGTCGCGATGTAGCAAAATGATCTATCATCAATTTTACCTATAGATGCCAACGCTTTCGGCAATTGATAAACATTTTTCTTTTTATATGTTTATACATCCCAATCTTATTGTGATTAACTTCAAAAGTTGTGTAAACACCCGACAATGGACATGGAAATTTCCAACTTCCGCGGAAACGAGAACTTGAAATTGTAACATTCAATGTTCGAGTTACCTCCCTTTGTGATATCACCACATACAGTATACAAGTGCCCGTCCACTGAAATAAAACTGACGTTGATTATGTAAGGCATGTGGTCGCCACACAGGGTGTATAAATAAAGGGGATATGCACAGGAAAATATATATAATAAATGAATATAAATATGCACTGATCTTTGAAATCAGAGAGTTAAAGGCATTGGGATTAATATGGTGAGTTACTGGTAAAGGCAGCTCCCTGGGACGCATTTTGAATTTTGCCGCTAGGGAGTGCCACCAGTGGCGCTGTTGATGACGTCATCAGAATGCTGGCTGCTGATTGGTCAATTCAAAATGCGTGCCAGGGAGCCGCCTGTGACGTGTTATCCGGACGTGAGGTCATACCGGAAGTGTGTCTTACCGGAGAAAGAGCCAATCGTTGAACTTGGAGGTGTGTCTATGACCGGAAGTGGAAGGGTGTGGTGGCGGCCATCTTGGCTATTTTATTGCTTTTAATGCAATATTGGACTGAGCACAAGTTATCTCAACTTATTGACGCTCTCTCCACAACAAATATATACAATATTTGATATCACACGAAGAGCCTTCGTTACAAGAGGTTGGGGTCACGAGAGGTCACGTAAGTTCACGAGAAGTCAACGGCTAGAGAGAGAAGTTGGGTTTTTCCAGTTTTTGGACTGAGAGTGAATCTATTTTTAGAACCGAAACTTTTTTCCAGGTTTGTGAAACCAGTAGTAGGTGTCGCCACTGTCGATGAGAGTGGTGTATCATCAAGTGCGCAAGCGCGAGAAGCGGTAGGCCGAGCTCGACTCAAGCTTGAACTAAGACTTGTACTAAGATTTGTAGAGAATGTACAAAGGGATATTACTCTGTATAGCCAGTAGGAATGGGACAAAAGGGAGATCACTCTGTATAGCCTGTATGAGTAGGACTAAAGGGAAATCACTCTGTATAGACTGTATAGGTGAAACAAAGGGAGATTACTCTGTATAGATTAAAGGGGTGGAACAAAACGGGCGATGACTCTATATGGGCTATATGCGCTAAACCAGAGAGGGAGGTTGGGTAGTGAAACAAGGTTAGGGAGGGTATCCATCATGGCTATGGAATCATGGGATATCTAGTTTTTCAGGGACTGACTAATCTCACGGTAGGAGAGAACTATAGAACATGAAAGTGTGTAACGTACTCAAAATTTGCAAAAGTGATCAAGTGTATGTGTGTGTGTATGTGTGTGTCGTTCTCAAAGTTTGTCAAAGTGATCAAGTGTGTACCGTTTTCATGTTTCAAAGTTTGTCAAAGTGATCAAGTGTTTGTGTCGTTCTCAAAGTTTGCAACGTGTGAAACGTTCTAAGTTATGAAGTTTCAAAGTGAGACAAGTGACAAAGTGACAAAAGTTGTAAAGTATGAACTTGTTCACTTACGTCGTTTCAACAAGTATCAAAGTTCAGACAGTGAAAATAGTATCTGTATTATTTCTTGTACTACTGTATATTTTCTGACTATGTTGACTCTTTGAGCTTCGGATGCCATTTGAGCTCTCAGTAGTCTAACAGAACTTATTCTCAAGTTTTTAATGTTACTATTTTTAGAATTGACTCGTTTTGGATTTTTATCTCATAATTTTTATCAATCAAGTAAAAGAACTAGTGAATGTTCACATTTACTTACTATAGGTTTGACTTACCACTACAGTATAACACGTACAAAAACTACATACTTTCAGTTAAGGTTTCTTTTCGTGTAAGTTAGGTGGCCCTTAAAAGGGCCGTTAAAATTTTCTTGTTAGTGAAGGCCTATTCCCCGTCCAACAGTCGCTGCAGTCGACTGACTTGGGGTTCTTTCTCCTCGATCAGCCGTCTTATTTCAGCCTCCCGCAGTCTCAAATCTGCCTGAGTCATGGTATACTGCAGCTCAGGCAGCGGAGGCGCTGATGGCACAACCCTGGGTGGAGGAGGTCTAGGGGTGGTACCCTAGACTTGTAAGGTGCTGGTGGCGGCGGACGTGCTAAAAACCTGGTCGATGGGGAGTAGGCCTTACCACTGTTACTTTTGTCTCAATTGGTGTAGCTTCTAATCTGTCCATGATGATGATGAACTGATACCGAGTCAAACCAAATGTATAGAGACTACGAACGCGCACGCAATCAATGACGTCAGAGGTCTATTCGGAGTATGAGTTGTTTCATGACTCCTACTACTACTGCTCGGAACGTTTTTGTCTTATAAATTAAATGATATACTACTCAAGTGTCCATGTATATATTACATACACTACTTAAGTGACCATGTATATGATACTACATCTCTCAGTTTCATTACTAGTATTAAAATTGCTTACATCCGATACGATACAATTAAAGCATGAATTTACCATGGTTGTGGCGGGACCTACCAAATCAGGGAAAACTGAATTTGTAAAACAATTGATAGAATGGAAGGATCAATGGATTCATTCTCCTCCCGACAAAATTGTATGGTGTTATCGTGAATCACAACCAGCTTATGAAATCTTACAACGGGAACATCAAGTTCACTTCGTTCAAAATATACCTGAGGATGACGAAGTCTTAGTTTCACCTACTTGTCTTTGATGATATGATGGGTAGTAAAGCTCTCGGTTCTATCGTACAATTGTTTACACGTAAAGCTCATCATCGGAACACAGGTGTGATCTACATCACTCAAAACTTGTTTGATCGTGCTAAACAATATCGTACCATAAGATCTCGTCCTGTTTAAGAATCCTAGAGATAAATATCAAGTGACCAGCTTATCACGTATCACGTTCACGTCATACCAGGTTTAAACCATGCTGATCACTATGCCACGTATCACGTTCACGTCATACCAGGTTTAAACCATGCTGATCACTATGCCACGTATCACGTTCACGTCATACCAGGTTTAAACCATGCTGATCACTATGCCACGTATCACGTTCACGTCATACCAGGTTTAAACCATGCTGATCACTATGCCACGTATCACGTTCACGTCATACCAGGTTTAAACCATGCTGATCACGATGCCACGTATCACGTTCACGTCATACCAGGTTTAAACCATGCTGATCACGATGCTACAGACCGTCCTCATGGTTATCTCTTGATTGATCTCACATCGTCTACCCCTGATAATCTAAGATTAAGATCAGATCTGTTTCATCCTTGGTATACGGGAGGAATAGTGTTGTATACACCTTATAAGTAGACAGTAACTTTCTCTAGGCCGTCATTTCACGTATTCCTGTTAACATAGAATCATGAATCCTTTACCTAAAGCCACTAGTAAACTGGTGACTACTCTGAGAAAATTGCAATTGGAGAAAGATCCCGTCAGACGTCAAGAACTGTTAGAATTAGGTAGAGACGCTTTATTGAAATGGTTTGGTATGGGGGCTAAAATCTTCTGTCTGGTACCATTCCAGTGACTAAACCTACAGCATCCTTAATACAGAGAAATGCTGATCATTTAAAAATCATTGCTGACCCAAAAGCTGATGAAGAAGCTAAGAAAACTGCTATCTTAAAACGGGGGGAGCAGGGTTCTTAGGTGGGGTAATCATTCGATCCCTATTACATTGGGCTAGTCGTCTCAAGAAGAACACTGCACCTAAGCAGAAAAAGAAGAGCCCTAAGAAGAAGAGCCCTACGAAGAAGAAGAGTCCTAAGAAGAAGAACCCACCATTAATCTGACTAGATAAAATGTGCCAGTCCGTTTCTCAAACAATTTTCACAAAATATATAAGGATTTAAGAATGTTTATGCTATGCATTTTTTATTTTGTTATTGTACATAAATCTGCTTAGTAAAACAACAACATTAAAAAACACATCTAATGCCACTTAAGTGATGAATAGGAAATGAGAGTTCTGCATACAGCCGTCCTTCACTATATAAACTATAGTAATCCCTCGTTAGAGTATGAGGAACGAGTGAGGGATGAGGGACTGACCTATAAAGATTTCCGACTAATGACTGATGACCATTCTATCAACACTCCTCTTTTATACATGTGGTATGGTTGACGGTCTAAGGGATGTAACTCTTTGTAATTATATCGTATTTTAAAATTTCCGATTTTTCACTCAACGGTCCTTCACTGGTTTGTTTTCTTTTTCTTTACATATTTTCTTAATTGTCCTATTAAATTACCTTACTTAGATTCAGGGTCATCTTTATAGGCCAGTCCCTCATCCCTCACTCGTTCCTCATGCTCTTACGAGGGATTAGTATAGTTTTTATAGTGAGGGACGGTTGTATGCAGAACTCTCATTTCCTATTCATCACTTAAGTTCCAATGGACCGTTGTCAAAGGTATTTTAAAACACATCGTATGTGGGCCTCCGTGGCCGAGTGGTTAGAGCATTGCGCCTTAAATCACAAGGCCTCTCACCTCTGGTTCGAATCCCGCTAGGGTCATTTCGAATAAAGTGAGAAAGTTTGCCAGTTTTCTTGCGGAAGGTCGGTGGTCTTTACCCAGGTGACCGGGGTTTCTCTTCCACCAATACATGCACTATATTTAATTATTGCAATTATTTGATATCATCAATGATGTTTTTTCTGTAATTTGCATGTGCTACAATTCAAATTTATTCCTTTATTTTATTTTAATTTTATTTTGGACTCACGGCGGGTGTGACCGGTCAACTCGGGAAGTTTTGTTTATGCATGACATCCTGAAGATTTATACTTAGGTATCCGATATTTTTATATTTGTAAATGAACATGGAACAACTTGTTCTCTGTTTAAAACTTGTCATCAGTCAAGATCACAACTATATAACCTTGTTAAGGCCATAACAGACTCGTCTAAGAATATAGAAAAGAGAAAGCAACTCAGATAGTCAGGGGTTTAAAGGTTACTGATTTATTAGTTTTAATCTATCGAGCAAAACTCGTTCCCTCGTGTAAAACCCCAGATAAATCAAAAAGGGGACATGATACCTATGCCAAGCAAAACTCGTTCCTTCGTGTAAAATCCCTGGTAAATCAAAAAGGGGACATGATATCTATGCCAAGCAAAACTCGTTCCCTCGTGTAAAATCCCTGGTAAATCAAAAAAGGGGACATGATACCTCTACCTATACGGCTATAGTAAAACTCGTTCCCTTCTTAAATATAATACGAGAAAATTCGTCACAAATTTTATAATTTTGGCAAGTGATAATTAACATTTTCAGTATCAGCAGTTAAATCAACACAATATATTTTAGTTTATACTAGATTATGAAATTTGATAAAATAACAGCCATGTGTGTGTGTCTGGGTGTACATATGTTAGCAATGATATATAATCATGTTAATTGGATACAATTTATCAAAATTCTTACAAAATACATGTGTAATATTAAGATCAAAGGAGGAGTTCCAGAAGAAATAGTTTCAGGATTTAGTAATAAAAAGGAAATATTTGTATCTATTTCAAATTAAGGCCACCTAAGCTTGAATATATTTATTCAATCGGGACGAAACCATTTTGGCGAAACAATATAGTATGAACTGAAGTCAATACGAAACCATCCGGTATCAACTGTATGAGATGTATCTAAATTCAAAAGGTGTTCCGAACATGGTCTTGTTGTAGCCTGGGTAACTGGCCCAGGGAGTCAGGATCCCAGGCTAGTCTTGTTCATGTTTGTTCATGTTTGTGATATAGGGCCTTGGTAAAACTAGAAGCAAAACCTCGAAGCGTATGAGTCACCCATTTTCTCATGCAATACTACCAAAACAAACAACATTGCTGACGTGTTGAATGGTTGCCGTATATATAGAAGCCAGTTAACAGTAATTTTCATATGATTTTTGTAGATTCAATACTGTAATCTTTTAGGTTTACGTGGCATTCAAAATAGTTAATTCGATTTCGATTTTAAGAATAACACTAACTGACTAAGACGACATCACCAGAGGGTCTCGACTTCCACTTCCTCTTTCCAACACCGACTTTGAATTTGACAGGGACAGACTCACAGAGGTAGAGTCACAGGCACAGTCATTGGAATCTAGAAGACCAGTTATAGTTAAGATAAGTAAGTTCAAATGGTAAATATGAAATAAATTGAAAATGGGTGAAATTCCCATTTTGTCATTTAAACTTAATGTCACAAAAAGGTAAGATATAGACTACTTTTATCATCATAAAATATTTCAATAAATGACTATATTTCTTGCATGTAGATCCACATTGTTTTTTAAAAATTGCATCTATAGATCTTATTAAGAAGCACTGTGACCGGTACAGGTATCTATTGTGACAGGTAGTTACTATGGCAATTAATGAAGAAGGTATTTTATTATTTTTTATTTTGCAGCGAGGGCATGGGTCAGGTTGTTTTTTTCAAAAATTTGAAATACCTTCTTTGTTGTCACGGTAACTTCATGGAAGGGTGAGGGTGAAAAAGTGCAAGACTCGGGCCTACTAGAACCTTGACTGCTTGAGGCTAAGACGCTGTGTGGCGTCACTGGAACTTGTCATTACAAATGGTCCCTTTGGTATCATTTTGTTTTACATTGGTTTATTGTACATATAATGTAGAGAGTCAGCTTGTATCAGTTGGTAGCACTCTCAACTCTTGATTGTGAGGTCATGAGTTCGAGTCCAGTTGGTGGCAGGTTGTTTTTCTGTCCTATGGATGGGACAGTAAAAAACTGAGGTCCTGCATCACAGTAGGTGTTGGCACGTTTAAGAACACTCACTGCTCAATGTAAGTACCAAGCATAGGCGAAAATTTGAAGTCCTTTACCGGCATATGGTGACGTCTCCATATCAGTGAAATCTTGAGTGGGACGTTAAACAACAATACAACCAACTGAACATGTAGGTCTAGTTATATTAAACTCATACAGTATGGTCAGCACAGGTTCCAGCCCGGCTAGAACCTAAGCTGATTTTTGTGAGAAAGTTTTCCAGTTTACTGCGGAGAACAGACGGTCTCTTTTTGGGTAACTGGGTCCTCTCCTCCACCATTAAAAACTGGCTGCGCCACCATATAACAGAGAAATTATTATTGTTGAGTGTTGTGTAAAACTTAATTCAAAATCAAATTAAATTCATAAGTGAACAGTACAAGTAAGGGTCTTCTGTGTTATCTTATTACAATAACTCTCATAGACATCTAATTACATTAACTCTCATAGACAGCTGATTACATTAACTCTCATAGACATCTGATTACATTAACTCTCATAGACAGCTGATTACATTAACTCTCATAGACATCTGATTACATTAACTCTCATAGACATCTGATTACATTAACTCTCATAGACATCTGATTAACTCTCAGACATCTGATTACATTAACTCTCAGACAGATTACATTAACTCTCATTACTGATTACATTAACTCTCATAGACATCTGATTACATTAACTCTCATAGACATCTAATTACATTAACTCTCATAGACATCTGATTATGTTAACTCTCATAGACATCTGATTATAAACATAGACATCTGATTACATTAACTCTCATAGACATCTGATTACATTAACTCTCATAGACATCTGGTTACATTAACTCAGACATCTGATTACATTAACTCTCATAGACATCTGTTCATAGACATCTGATTACATTAACTCTCATAGACATCTGATTACGTTAACTCTCATAGACATCTGATTACATTAACTCATATACATCTGATTACATTAACTCTCATAGACATCTGATTACATTAACTCATAGACATCTGATTACATTAACTCTCATAGACATCTGATTACATTAACTCTCATAGACATCTGATTACATTAACTCTCATAGACAGCTGATTACATTAACTCTCATAGACATCTGATTACATTAACTCTCATAGACACTGATTACATTAACTCTCATAGACATCTTATTACATTAACTCTCATAGACATCTGATTACATTAACTCTCATAGACATCTGATTACATTAACTCTCATAGACATCTAATTACATTAACTCTCATAGACATCTGATTACATTAACTCTGATAGACATCTGATTACATTAACTCTCATAGACATCTGATTACATTAACTCTCATAGACATCTGATTACATTAACTCTCATAGACATCTGATTACATTAACTCTCATAGACAGCTGATTACATTAACTCTCATAGACAGCTGATTACATTAACTCTCATAGACAGCTGATTACATTAACTCTCATAGACATCTGATAACATTAACTATCATAGACAGCTGATTACATTAACTCTCATAGACAGCTGATTACATTAACTCTCATAGACAGCTTATAGCATTTACTCTCATAGACAGCTGATTACATTAACTCTCATAGACAGCTGATTACATTAACACTCATAGACAGCTGATTACATTAACTCTCATAAACAGCTGATTACATTAACTCGTAGACATCTTATAACATTTACTCTCATAGACATCTTATTACATTAACTCTCATAGACATCTTATTACATTAACTCTCATAGACATCTGATTACATCTGATTACATTAACTCTCATAGACATCTGATTACATTAACTCTCATAGACATCTGATTACATTAACTCTCATAGACATCTTATTACATTAACTCTCATAGACATCTAATTACATTAACTCTCATAGACATCTGATTACACATTAACTCTTATAGACATCTGATTACATTAACTCTCATAGACATCTGATTACATTAACTCTCATAGACATCTGATTACATTAACTCTCATGGACAGCTGATTACATTAACTCTCATGGACAGCTGACTACATTAACTCTCATAAACAGCTGATTACATTAACTCATAGACAGCTGATTACATTAACTCTCATAGACATCTTATAACATTAACTGTTGTAGACATCTTATAACATTAACTCTCGTAGACATCTTATAACATTAACTCTCATAGACATCTGATTACATTAACTCTCATAGACATCTGATTATATTAACTCTCATAGACATCTGATTACGTTAACTCTCATAGATATCTGATTACATTAACTCTCATAGACATCTGATTACATTAACTCTCATAGACATCTGATTACATTAACTCTCATAGACATCTTAGTACATTAACTCTCATAGACATCTAATTACATTAACTCTCATAGACATCTGATTACACATTAACTCTCATAGACATCTGATTACACATTAACTCTTATCTGATTACATTACCTCTCATAGACAGCTGATTACATTAACTCTCATAGACAGCTGATTACATTAACTCTCATAAACAGCTGATTACATTAACTCATAGACAGCTGATTACATTAACTCTCATAGACAGCTGATTACATTAACTCTCATAGACAGCTGATAACATTAACTCTCATAGACAGCTGATTACATTAACTCTCATAGACATCTTATTACATTAACTCTCATAGACAGCTGATTACATTAACTCTCATAGACAGCTGATTACATTAACTCTCATAGACAGCTGATTACATTAACTCTCATAGACAGCTGATTACATTAACTCTCATAGACAGCTGATTACATTAACTCTCATAGACATCTTATTACATTTACTGTCACAGACATCTGATTACATTAACTCTCATAGACATCTTATTACCTAGACATCTTATATTAACTCTCATAGACATCTGATTACATTAACTCTCATAGACATCTGATTACATTAACTCTCATAGACATCTGATTACATTAACTGTAATAGACATCTGATTACATTAACTGTCATAGACAGCTGATTACATTAACTCTCATAGACAGCTGATTACATTAACTCTCATAGATATCTTATAACATTTACTCTCATAGACAGCTGATTACATTAACTCTCATAGACAGCTGATTACATTAACTCTCATAGACAGCTGATTACATTAACTCTCATAGACAGCTGATTACATTAACTCTCATAGACATCTTATTACATTAACTCTCATAGACATCTTATTACATAGACATGTTATATTAACTCTCATAGACATCTGATTACATTAACTCTCATAGACATCTGATTACATTAACTCTCATAGACATCTGATTACATTAACTCTCATAGACATCTGATTACATTAACTCTCATAGACATCTGATTACATTAACTCTCATAGACATCTGATTACATTAACTCTCATAGACATCTGATTACATTAACTCTCAGACATCTGATTACATTAACTCTCATAGACATCTGATTACATTAACTCTCATAGACAGCTGATTACATTAACTCTCATAGATATCTTATAACATTTACTCTCATAGACAGCTGATTACATTAACTCTCATGGACAGCTGATTACATTAACTCTCATAGACAGCTGATTACATTAACTCTCATAGACAGCTGATTACATTAACTCTCATAGACATCTTATTACATTAACTCTCATTAACATCTTATTACATATGTTATATTAACTCTCATAGACATCTGATTACATTGATCTGATTACATTAACTCTCATAGACATCATAGACATCTGATTGATAACTCTCATTAACTAACTCTCATAGACATCTTGATTACATTAACTCTCATAGACATCTCTCATAGACATCTTACTACATTAACTCTCATAGACATCTAATTACATTAACTCTCATAGACATCTTATTACATTACCTCTCAGACATCTGATTACATTAACTCTCATAGACATCTGATTACATTAACTCTCTGATTACATTAACTCTCATAGACAGCTGATTATTAACTCTCATAGACATCTTATAACATTAACTGTTTGTAGACATCTTAACATTAAACTCGTAGACATCTTATTACATTAACTCTCATAGACATCTGATTACATTAACTCTCATAGACATCTGATAACATTTACTCTCATAGACATCTGATTACATTAACTCTCATAGATATCTGATTACATTAACTCTCATAGACATCTGATTACATTAACTCTCATAGACATCTGATTACATTAACTCTCATAGACATCTTATTACATTAACTCTCATCATGGACATTAATCTAATTACATTAACTCTCATAGACATCTGATTAACTCTCATTAACATTAACTCTCATAGACATCTGATTACATTAACTCTCATAGACTGATTACATTACCTCTCATCTGATCATACAGCTGATTACATTAACTAAACAGCTGATTACATTAAACTCATAGACAGCTGATTACATCATAGACATAACTCTCATAGACTCTGATTACATTAACTCTCATTACATAGACAGCTTAACATTAACTCTCATAGACAGCTGATTACATCTTATTACATTAACTCTCATAGACAGCTGATTACATTAACTCTCATAGACAGCTGATTACATTAACTCTCATAGACATCTTATTACATTAACTCTCATAGACAGCTGATTACATTAACTCTCATAGACAGCTGATTACATTAACTCTCATAGACATCTTATTACATTTACTGTCACAGACATCTGATTACATTAACTCTCATAGACATCTTATTACCTAGACATCTTATATTAACATCTGATTACATTAACTCTCATAGACATCTGATTACATTAACTCTCATAGACATCTGATTACATTAACTGTCATAGACATCTGATTACTCTCATAGACAGCTGATTACATTAACTCTCATGCTGATTACATTAACTCTCATAGATATCTTATAACATTTACTCTCATAGACATCTTATTACATTAACTCTCATAGACATCTTATTACATTAACTCTCATAGACATCTTATTACATTAACTCTCATAGACATCTTATTACATAGACATGTTATATTAATTAGACACTGATTACATTAACTCTCATAGACATCTGATTACATTAACTCTCAGACATCTGATTACATTAACTCTCATAGACATCTGATTACATTAACTGTCATAGACAGCTGATTACATTAACTCATAGACAGCTGATTACATTAACTCTCATAGATATCTTATAACATTTAATCTCATAGACATCTTATTACATTAACTCTCATAGACATCTGATTACATTAACTCTCATAGAGATCTTATTACATTAACTCTCATATACATCTGATTACATTAACTCTCATAGACATCTGATTACATTAACTCTCAAAGACATCTGATTACATTAACTCTCATAGACAGCTGATTACATTAACTCTCATAGACAGCTGATTACATTAACTCTCATAGACATCTTATAACATTTACTCTCATAGACATCTGATTACATTAACTCTCATAGACATCTTATTACATTAACTCTCATAGATATCTGATTACATTAACTCTCAGAGACATCTTATTACACTAACTCTCATAGACATCTTATAACATTAACTCTCATAGACGTCTTATGACATTAACTCTCATAGACATCTGATTACATTAATTCTCATAGACATCTGATTACATTAACTCTCATAGACATCTGATTACATTAACTCTCATATACAGCTGATTACATTAACTCTCATAGACATCTTATAACATTAACTCTCATAGACATCTTATAACATTAACTCTTATAGACATCTTATAACATTAACTCTCATAGACATCTTATTACACTAACTCTCATAGACATCTTATAACATTTACTCTCATAGACATCTTATTACATTAACTCTCATAGACATCTTATTACATTAACTCTCATAGACATCTTATTACATTAACTCTCATAGACATCTTATTACATAGACATGTTATATTAACTCTCATAGACATCTGATTACATTAACTCTCAGACATCTGATTACATTAACTCTCATAGACATCTGATTACATTAACTCTCATAGACATCTGATTACATTAACTGTCATAGACAGCTGATTACATTAACTCTCATAGACAGCTGATTACATTAACTCTCATAGATATCTTATAACATTTAATCTCATAGACATCTTATTACATTAACTCTCATAGACATCTGATTACATTAACTCTCATAGACATCTTATTACATTAACTCTCATATACATCTGATTACATTAACTCTCATAGACATCTGATTACATTAACTCTCAAAGACATCTTATTACATTAACTCTCATAGACAGCTGATTACATTAACTCTCATAGACAGCTGATTACATTAACTCTCATAACTCTCATAGACATCTGATTACATTAACTCTCATAGACATCTTATTACATTAACTCTCATAGATATCTGATTACATTAACTCTCAGAGACATCTTATTACATTAAATCTCAGACATCTGATTACATTAACTCGCAGAAAGCTGATTACATTAACTCTCATAGACAGCTGATTACATTAACTCTCATAGACAGCTGATTACATTAACTCTCATAGACATCTTATAACATTAACTCTCATAGACATCTTATAACATTAACTCTCATAGACATCTTATGACATTAACTCTGATAGACATCTGATTACATTAATTCTCAGACATCTGATTACATTAACTCTCATAGACATCTGATTACATTAACTCTCATAGACAGCTGATTACATTAACTCTCATAGACATCTTATAACATTAAACTAACTCGTCATAGACATTAATCATAGACATCTTATTACATTAACTCTGATAGACAGCTGATTACATTAACTCTCATAACATTAACTTTCATAGACAGCTGATTACATTAACTCTCATAGACATCTTATAACATTAACTCTCATAGACATCTTATAACAATAACTCATAGACATCTTATAACATTAACTCTCATAGACAGCTGATTACATTAAGTCTCATAGACATCTGATTACATTAACTCTCATAGACAGCTGATTACATTAACTCTCATAGACATCTTATAACATTAACTGTTGTAGACATGTTATAACATTAACTCTTGTAGACATCTTATAACATTAACTCTCGTAGACATCTGATTACATTAACTCTCGTAGACAACTGATTACATTAACTCTCGTAGACAACTGATTACATTAAATCTCATAGACATCTGAGTACATTAACTCTCATAGACATCTGATTACATTAACTCTCATAGACATCTTATAACATTAACTCTCATAGACATCTTATTACATTAACTCTCATAGACATCTTATAAGATTAACTCTCGTAGACATCTTATAACATTAACTCTCGTAGACATCTGATTACATTAACTCTCGTAGACATCTGAGTACATTAACTCTCATAGACATCTTATAACATTAACTCTCATAGACAACTGATTACATTAACTCTCATAGACAACTAATATAAGTGGTTACATCTATTCTCATAGACAACTGACTTGAATGTATTCTCATGTTACAGGTTACGCATAATCACTGACAATATGGAGGCAATCAGTATCATTATTTTTGCTGTGATTATGTTTGTGATATGGTACTTCTATGGGGGAAGTTCCCAATCCAATACAGGTCAAAGGTCTGGTCAATCAGCAAAATCTAAGAACTCTGGATTATATCCAGACCTGACGCAAATGCAGAGTAACAGCATATTTAACTTGTTCGGTGGAAACAATCGTAGTTATGATGCAATAGTGGATAGATTCACATCACTGGAAGATGTCACATCGGCCATAAGACGAGCTGGTCTTGAATCCTGTAATTTGATATTTGGTAAGAATACATACATTCATTTTTGTTTACTGAAAGTTTGGTAGAATATGGCATATAATTGTTTTAAATTTGATTTTAATTTACGATTTAAAATTTTGTCTTGGTCATAATTCTGTTGATAATTCAAAACAATGAAAAAACAAGGCATGCAAGCTGTCATTTTGATGAAAATGAAATACTGGTATCCTGTGATAAGAAAAAAAGACATTGGTGTTGCAATTTTAACATACATGTACAAGTATCATGCATGTATATTACCTAGAGAAATATATGTATGCTGACAATTGATTTTCCTGCCATCCACGTAAGAATACAAATGTGTCCTCACTCATCGTTCACATTTATTTTTTTTCACAAATACAACATTGTAACAAGTTTTTTTTTTAACCCAAGGTTTTTAACTTTAAGAGCATTGTATAAACGTTAAATATTTGAAACCTTTAATACAGACAAAAAAGTTCATTTGACTGCTTGTATGCTTTTAAATCTCAACAAAATTTTCTGATTCTACACAACAACATGTTGTGCTTATACACATACTGCATATTGTACTTACTGTACTTGCTGCAGACATTGACTTGAATTCCAAGCAATTGGCGAATTCCGAACTTGTCCCACCTGTTCTGATTTCATGACTCAATCCAACAAAAATGAACTGGATATTGTAATTTTAAAATGGATGTTGCTGCCATTACAGGGATTTTCCACCCTATCATACAGGGTCGAAATAGGGCCCTATTCCCAATGCAAAATTGAAAACAATGCATTTTTTCTCAATTTGCAGTCAAAATTTTCCAGTCAAAATTTTCCAATTAAAGTCAAATGACAAAGAATTTGAAGAGATTCCTGTATTTTCACATATAGTTTTTGTATTTCTAGATTTCCCTATTTCAATAAATGTTGCTAAAACTCTCAATTCAGAGCTAAGGCCCAAGCCCCATTTCCAAAAAATATGGAAAATCCCTGCATTAAAAGATGTGTTTGTATGTTTGTGATATGTGTCTCAACCCTGAAGCACATGCCTATACAGATATCACAAATTAGTCTGGCGTCTGTTTATCTCAAGAACAGGTCAAAGGTCGCCAAAGGTCGCCAAAGGTCGCCAAAGTAATTATAGGGGCATTAGCTGTGTTTACCCCAAAAAGGATTTTGATTTTTTTTCTACTTTTACTTCTTGTACTTGATGTACAATAACAAATAAAAGCAATATACAGGCATAAAAATCTTGTATTCCAATATCATATTTTGTGAAAGTAACACGTCAGGTCCAGTGTTGTATGCATATATAAATAGTAACAGTTGATTTAATTAATTGCAAGTGAAAACTTGCCCTAATTTGGTTTCTAAAGCAATTTCAACAAAAATCTAAGTACATATAATTAACAAACAACTATTTTTTTTAAAAAATAAAAGCTAATGCCCGTTTAAGTACTGATGCATTCAGATTGGACATTATACTGACATATTTGAACTTATAAATGTCAACCGACTGTTGTAAACTTATCACCTTATTTCATTTTTCGGCCATTTTGGATTTTATCTGTACTACATTTACTTGAACTTTTGGAACTCATGGAACAAGTTTGGAACTCTGTTTTATTTCATTTTTCTTCTTTGGCTATATTCTGATGATTCTGGACATACAGAACTGTTGCTACCTGAGCACCACAATAATGTGTTGACTCTGTTAGCTCATTTACCCCTAAAGATACATATTGACTGGCTTTAGTCATTGATTCAAAGAACATGAAGAAGAGTCCATTATTTTTCAGGGGTATCAGGGTTCGAAAAATCGGTAAAAATGCACTCGCCCTTTTGGCGAGTGATTACATAATTTCCACTCGCCCCAACTCATTTTGCACTCGCCACACTATGAAACCATAGTAATTCAAAGTGGATGTGTTATGAGTGTGTAAAATATTTTTCAAAGTAAATAGATCTTACATGTATATGACTTAACAGATTAGATAATCTTTATTTGACAAATTGTCATTTTTTTCTAATCAAGTACTTATTACAAAGGAAAAACCACAACTTTTGTATGCTCTCATTTTAAGATTTTAGAATTCAAATTCTTCAATGAAATTTTGGTTGCCCGCCAAGAAAATCTGGTTGCCCACAAAGAAAATAATATTTTATTTAATTTTGTGTTTTTTAAATTTATTGTTATTTTAATAGATAAATGTTTATACAATATATACAATGTATTTTCTCTGAATGATGCATTTACATCTAAATTAACTGTGAATGCATCATTATTATTACTATTATCAAGTACTATTATTACTATTTTATGATGTTGCTACTACCAGACATTTACAGTAACTATTTTTACTTTTATCATTCACTTACGTTTAATTCAGATTTTAAAACTTTTTTGAAACATTGTATAGTGTTATGATTATTTTACCAAATCCTGAAATTCAAGTCCGTTCGGTATTGGTTCTTTTATTTACACACATCCAACTTTCACTTCCTTCACAAATTGAAATATTAGTAGTCAATACACGATGTGTTCTGTGACATTTTCGGCCATGAGGTAAAGACTATTGTGTTTAAATGTCAATTAAACAATTATTTCTAATTGTTTTTTAATGTATTTTGAGCTAAAAATAGAAGGAAATGATCACTTTCGAAACTTAAAAGGGAATCTGGATTTTCAGTATGGCGTCAGTGGGCCTACTCACCAAACGGATGAGTTCATTGTCAAAATTTACTCGCCTGAAACGATTTCTTACTCGCCAGTGTGAGCGGGCGAGTGGATTTTTTTAACCCTGGGTATATGAGTTAATGAGGTAATGAAAAATAACATGTGTGCTATGACTTTTCTGCTGGATGTACAAATGAGGTGTAAGGCAGGTAGGAGAAAGTTGTAGATGTGGCAGGGTGCTATGCTGAAACCCTGTTAATATGCTATATATTATTCATTGTCATGCTTGTGCTTATAGAATCTTAGTTTTTGCACTGCATACACTTCTAATTCATATACAGATGTAAATTACTCACTAGCACTGACAAATCATTGACACAGGGATATCGAAAACTGCATTTGATGTCAACATTCCGAAAATTTTACAGTGGGTATAATAGTCTTGTTTGCGATTACTCTGTTTCACTGGGTGAAATGTTGAGTTGCCTTTTCGTTTGAGGTTGTTGAGAGTACCAATTGTGATGAGGATTCGTTCCTCACGTATTTCATTTGGACTTGACTTTGGACTCACGACAGGTGTGAAAGGTTGATAGGGGATGCTTATTCCTCCATGGCACTTGATCCCACCTCTTGGTTTCCAGAGGTCCGTGTTTGTCCATTTTTGCCAGATTTGCATCTGTGTCCCGGACATCCTAAATATTTATACTTTGGTATCTGAGATGTATTATCTTTTTTATTTTGATATGTTCCATTCATATTTAACAGTCATGTTAGATATTTTGAGATATTCCTCTAGGCTACTTTAGTTTTAATCACATTTCAGCTGTGGGGGGATGTTTCTCCACAGAGAAGTTTGTTTTCCGCAATGACGTCTCATTAAAAGTCTTTAAGACTACTTTTTCCTCCCTTTTCAACTTTAAATATATTAATCACTGTAATAGCCACACCTGCAAAATGGTGGCTGTGATTCGGAAAATGATACATGTACATGTATCTGTATGTAAGTTTGTCAGTTTGGGGTAAATTATTAAACTGAATAAATGCCAAGGTAAATAATATTGCTTCTTGAAAATGGAACTTTTTACATTTACACACGTACCATACATGTAAGTTATTTATTTTTACATGATACATGTACATATGTATGTATCTACAGGCCTTTTTCTGCCAATTTTGGGAAAAATGTCATTGGTGACACGATTATTAACTTTCATGTGAATTTGTATCAGATTGGGAAAAAAAGTCAGCACACATTATCCACATGCAATGGATTCAATGTATCTCACCCAGAAATAATCTATTTTTCATTATGGTCACGGTCTACACCAAATTTTTTTCTTTGAATTGGGAAAAAATATGTATTTTGCAGTGGGATTGGGAACTAAAGAAAAAGGCATGACTTATATAATAAAGAATCCCAGAGACTACAGATTAAAATGTATAATGTTTACCAGAGCAATTTCTAAACAATAACTCTTTCTTGCAAGAGTTATTAGGGCAGGTCAGCTGATAAGAAATACCGGTATATAATTTGGTGATGGGAATCTCAAATGACAATACTTTTCTTAATATCTGATCATGTCTGAAAGGGTAGGGCTTATATTGATCCCATGGCCAGAGGCTGAAATGGGCCTTTCACACTTTAAACCTTCAAACTTGTCGTGACACTAGGCACAAAAAAATATATTGGTATATGGTTTCAGGGTCAATATTTCAGAATAAGTCAGGAGCAAAGGACAAAATATTGTTTAATTCAGTTTATAATTTTTTTGTTGTAGGTGTGGATTACACTTCAAGCAATTTTTATCAAGGATCCAAAACTTTTGGTGGGAAATGTTTGCATCATATTGATTTTGCACAGCCAAACCCATATCAAAGAGTATGCTGATCATTATCATTTATGTATAACATCAGATAGTTTGGCCTTTATAACAATTTCTATATTAGGGATTTTCCTTGGTCCTTTTGGGTCTGGTTACAGGACTCGTTCCCAAATAAAAAATGATTCCTATTTTCCCTTCGTTAACTTCTCAAGCCATTGAATATTTCCCTAATTTTTTGGATCCTGGACACAGAATTTAGTTGGTAAGACAATCCCTGTATATACATCAACATGTATATTTCTAGGTTGAGATTTGGGGGAAAGTATTTTAGCTAGGTTTGACATGGCTATATTCAGACCTCGTCATCTATACTTACCTTGGATATGTACATATACATTGTGTATATACTATACAGGTCGTAATATTGTTTTTTTTAAGTTTGTCGTGTGGCATTTCCATTCATTTTGAAAGCATGGGGGTATACTACATGTATAAGCTTCCAGAGTTTTCCCCCTGCAGTCCTTTTCTTATTGGGGGTATACTACATGTACAAGCCTCCAGAGTGTTCCCCCATGCAGTCCTTTTCTTATTGGGGGTATTCTTCATGTACAAGCCTCCAGAGTCCCCCCCCCCCCCTCAGTCCTTTTCTTATTCTTTAGAATTATTAGGACTACATATGTTATAATACAAGGCCTAAATTGAAAGAAAAATTGTTTAATGTGACCAGACTGACTTACCTAAAAGTGTTTGTTTGCAGTTTTACCCTCTTATTTTATATTTATTTTCTTTTAAAAAATCTGAAAATTGTTGTCCAATATGCATACAATGTATACATATAAAATGTTTTGAAAAAACCAAACCTCTGTTAAAACTGCTGGTGGGGCCACATCAAACTAATTAATTTCTAATAATGGCCTAACCTGCAACACACCAAAAGCGATCCTATCACAATATTATCAAAATAGTTTGATGTTTTATATTTGTCCTCTTATATAAGTAACTGTTTCATTCCCCTGTTGCTATGCATCATCATTGATAGATGCATAGTTTACATGTTGCTATGCAACACCATTGACAGATACATGGTTTTCCCATCGCTATGCAACACCATTGACAGATGCATGGCTTCCCTGTTGCTAAGCATTACCATTGACAGATGCATGGCTTCCCTTTTGCTATGCAACACCATTGACAGATGCATGGCTTCCCTGTTGCTATGCATTACCATTGACAGATGCATGGCTTCCCTGTTGCTATGCAGCACCATTGACAGATGCATGGCTTCCCTGTTGCTATGCAGCACCATTGGCAGATGCATGGCTTCCCTTTTGCTATGCAACACCATTGACAGATGCATGGCTTCCCTGTTGCTATGCATTACCATTGACAGATGCATGGCTTCCCTGTTGCTATGCAGCACCATTGGCAGATGCATGGCTTCCCTGTTGCTATGCAGCACCATTGGCAGATGCATGGCTTCCCTTTTGCTATGCAACACCATTGACAGATGCATGGTTTTCCTGTCGCTGTGCAACACCATTGACAGATACATGGCTTCCCTGTTGCTATGCAACACCATTGACAGATGCATGGCTTCCCTGTTGCTAGGCAACACCATTGACATATGCATAGATTTCTTGTTGTTAATATAAGCAGCACCGTTTCCTATTCAACATACTTCACATGCTGTTCCAGTAACCAGAAGACTCCAAGGAGACTTGTTTATTTTCAGTATTGCATGTACCATAGATAAGTTCCCTAGATATATTTTCCCTATATAGTTTATAAAACTGCATTTTTTCCCAAAACATTCTCCCAGATTTCTTTAGTTGATGTATCTTCATGAAATTTACATCACTAAATGGAGAACTTCTAGCACTTTTTTATGATTTTACATATATAGTCAAACTTGTATATAATGACCTCTTAAGGGACACAAGAAAACCAGTCTTTATAGGGAGGTGGTCTTTATATAGAGGTTGATTTGTACACAAATGGTACTATTGGGGGCACCAAAAAAAAGGTCTTTGTGACCAGGTGGTCTTTATACACAGGTGTTTGCTAGAGCAGGTTTTACTGTACATATACAGTACTTTATTAGCTCATAGTTTTGGAAAATTATGACGTAAACTTGATTTTAAAAAGTAATATTTCTTGCCATTGTCTTAATTTGCACTATCTTATGAAGGATAACATTATCATGCTTGATACCATGAAGTCTATCAACCTCAATCAGCAAGGGTTTGAGTCCTGCTGGAACCTAAGCTGAGTTCGTTAAAAAGATTGCCAGCTTATTTGCAGTAGACCGATTGTCTCTTTTCAGGTATATTGTAACCAGGTTCCCCCTCCACCATTAAAAACTGGCTGCCACAATATAGCTGAAAAATAGTGTGGGGTAAACACCATTCAAAATTAATAGAACTGAAAAAATTTTAAAGTTGCCATTCAAACAAACAAAAGAGTTATATGAGGGGTTTCAAATTTAGACATGTTAACTTAAAAATGATAATAATATAGTAAATAAGTCTGACTATTACAATCAGTTTAGATGCATTTGTAGTATTTCAATATTTTTAAAAAAAAATATATAAATTATTATACAAATTTTGGAGAAGTATTGAAATTTTGAAATAAAAACCCCTGCAGATTTACACATATTTATTGCGTAGGGAAAATCAATTGTTGGAACTTACTTTTGCACTGCTACTGTACGTACAAGTTACAGCAAGCCAGTTACCATCAATCTTGTTTCATAATGATGAACTTCATTTACATGTACTGTATTTTAACAGGTATAGACTATACTGCTAGTAATTCATTCCAAGGTATGAAAAGTTATGGTGGCAACTCGCTACATGCCATTCGCAGTCACTCTCTGAATCATTACCAACAGGTACATGTATAAACTTGATTCTTTGATAAATTCATACATGTAGAAGGGTTGAGGGTTCCATGGTCAAATGGCTATTGTAGCATATGGTAATGCTTTAAATTGTAAAGTATTTCCTCTCTAATCTGCGTAGGTTTCCAGCCATAAATTTCATAGTGAAATACATGTATATTGTAGGAGTAATCTCCTTTTTTTAGAAAAAAAGAAGAGTAATCTTCCTTTTTCAATAGAAGAGTAATCTCCCTTTATAACCACATGTTTTTTGAAGAATAAAAAATATGGAATTATTTAATGCATTAATTGCAAACTTTTGGTTGAGTTTACAATGTACAAACTCATTTTCACAAGTAATTATTGTAATGGCTTTCAGTAAGCAATATATCATAATAATTGATTCCCTGTCATTTCAATTCCTACCATATCAGCAGAAATTTTAGCGAGCATTCATTTATGGCATTATTAGCGAGGTTGTTGGGATTGCTAAAATTGAATATCGCTTACAATTCATTCCTCATCATAAGTAAGAGTTATCTAATTTTACTCATAAAATCGCAAAAATTACTTCTCGCTAAAATCATTTACCATATTTTTTTGACAAAATGCTAAATTTGCATCTCACAAAAATTTCCACTTATAGGGTATTTGTATTAAATACTGAATTAATATGTGATGTCCTTTAACTGTGGCTATTTATATCAACTTACCAGTAAATCATACAGACGTTGGAATGTGCCCCTGTAGATATTGATCTATGGAATGGACAAGGGATCGGTTCAATGTGCTAAATTTTCTGTACCACGCCTATGATATCATTTACCCATATTAAGTTCAATAAACCTTTCAACCCTGCAGAACATAATAGACTGGCCTAATACAACAAAAAAGAACATACCATTAATATACATACATTTTCAATAATTAAAACTTGTTCACAATATCCACATCTTGTCATGACATATCTTCATCAAATTTTGTTTGCAGCATCATCTTTGGGTGATTATATGACCCCTTGATCAAGGTGTTCCTTAGCTAAGCCAGGAACTTAGAGTAACCAATAAACCTTTTTAGATCTCTTGTTCCAATTTCTAGGATGCTTGTATGGTAGTTGCAGGTTTATTTCAATATTCCTAACTTATCAGACCTTTATTGTGCTTTTTGTTTTTGTTGTTGTTTTTTTTTATATTTTTGCTGCCAAGATTTAAAATCATGGTGGTGAGTGGGGTGGGGAGTGGATGGGGGGCATATTTTTGGTCTGTCTGTTCGCAGCATTTTGGATTTTATGAAGAAGCTTCAATTTCTGTCCTCAAATTTTAACAAAATGTTGGTGTGTTGCTTCATAATAATGGTATCTCAAATGATTTTGAGTATTAATGACCTACTTTCTTTGTTTGTTTGTTTGTTTATTTAAATGTTTTTTATGCCACACTCAATAGTTTTTCATTTATATATTGAAATGGCTAGTTTTAACTGGGGGAGGAGAAATATTACGGCCACTGCAACTGGCAAACTTTCTCATGAAATCGGCTAATTATGTTTCAGTGGGACTTGAACCATGCTGAATACCGTACATGTAAATTTGGATATTTTGGCGTTGCTAAAATCTGGCTACTTTGGTCAGAAAATGAAGGATTATTTTATGGTCAGTTATATTTTGGCCATTTATGTTAATATCTTTTTAAAATATGGCCAACTATCAGATCTCGGTCTTGTCATGTCAAACATTCCAGGTGTTTGAAATATCAAAGTATTCAGAAGTGCCAGTAGAACAGTTAGAATTGATGCATCACATGGTACTTAATTAAGATCCACGTCCACTCAGTGTTATTTTAAGACAAGATTTTTGTTTGTTAATCTATAAATAAAATATTTTGAAAAAGTACTGGTAGAAACATTGTGTACACATTTTGGATGGCTTAATTTTGTTTGGGTGGTCAAATTGACCAAAATTAAACAATGGCCGAAATATTCAAATTTACAGTATACTACATTATGTTTTTAAACTTGTTAAAGTATGATGCTCTAACCAGCTGACCACTATTTCAGGAATTATATACATTTATCTCAAATGAGTTTAACTCTTCAACCCCTGAAACACAATGGACTCTTTTGTAAATCAATGATTTAAGCCAGTCCAAATGTGTGTTCAGGGATGAATGAGGTAAAGTGACTTGATTTTTATTTTTTGTCTAACCTACCCTTATTCATAAGTGCTTGAGGACACGGTCTTTTTCAGTGTTTGGTCAATCACAGCTCTCCTTTCATTGACACGAACATCTTGGGGATTTCCCTAGGCCATTTTGGGGTCCAGTTACAGGATCCATTCCCAAATGTGTACTGAAAGTACTGATACGAGTTGATGGCCATGGTAAGTTTTAACCCATTCACCCCTAAAGACAAATTTGAACTGGTCTATGTCATTGATTTACAGAAAAGTCCATAGTTTTTCAGGGCTTGATGAGTTAATGAGGTATAATACACTCAGTATACTGAATACTATTTAATCTGGTAAAATTAGGTTTTACAAAAATAAGTAAATAAAAATCAGGTCAGACATTTGGCCTTATGTAAGTACTGATGGCTTATTTATTATGCAACAAACTACATAGATCAGTGATATGATTATAAAATTTTGTGCTTATAATCATTGTTTCATTGATATTAAATTTCTATGCGATTGGGCAGTATTATACCCTTACGCTATACTTCCTATCAGTAGCCTTAAATCTCTAGGTCAATACCTGTACATGTAAAACATTTTCCAAACTTCAAAGACTGCCCCCAAGTTTCTCATCAGTTAAGATCAGGTGAATGAGGAATGACGCAGCATGTATGTCCAACTTCACAGCCAAATCTTGCCAATACACAGTAAGGGAACCTTGACCAAAACTGATTTGCGTATTAATCATGCGCAAGAATTGTTAACTGTCCAGTCTAATGCTTTTAATGTCAATTCTATCACAAGAGTATAATGGTAAAAATAATTGAAAAGTAACATTCTAAAGCAAATTTATAATATCTTAAAATTCATAAAGGACACGGAACTGACCTTTAATAGCATATATTTCAACAAGTCTTGTAGACCTATATTTTGCAGTGAGTTGTTACAACATGTATATTTTCGTAATTTTAAAAAGCAAAAGTGTACAAATAAAAGTGTGATTTGGAAATTTCAATCTTGAAGTTTATGTTGCTGAAATGCACATACATGTGTAATTTTGCATCAATATAATGTACCGGTATTATTAACCCCATACTGCAAAATGTGCTTTGACTTGTTCCCAATAAACAACTTAGCAATTACATAACTGCATTGATGTTCCATCAACTTGTAAAAATAACTTCAAAAATAAAAACATGCAAATATTACCAATTTAGAGTTTCAAAATAAAAATAAAGTATTTTCAAACAAATGTTTCAAAATAAATTTTTCTGTTCTGGTAAAAACATATTTTCCCAATTTTTTGGATGCTGGACCCAGAATTTAGGATGTAGGAAAACCTGTTATCTGTCCTCTAATATTTACCATTCATTTGTACTATATGTATACTTACGTGTATATACCATTTATCTATACATAATACACATGTTTCCTTAAGTCATCAACCCCTTAAAAACAATGGACTCATCTGTAAATCAATGACTAAGACCAGTCCAAATGTGTCTCTAGGGGTGAATGGGTTAATGTACATTTTGTACCACTCAATTATAGAGTGAAAGGGGATGCTATAAGTAGCAGAATATTGGGTCTTGTCCTCAAGCATCGGTGCTGATAATTGTAACTTTAAAATGTGCTGTATCAAAAAACTTTAATGGCTTTTTTCTTGAAAAGAAAATCATATTTGTACATTTGGTACATTATTTTTTCTATATTGGTGAAAATTTATTGTTTTCTCATTTTTTTGGGGGGCCAGACTGTAGCTTATTTTCTGTACTTTCCATATATATATATATATATATATATATATATATATGTTTCAGATGGGTCAAAAATGTTTTGCCTCGTCTGAAAGGTGAAACTTGCAATAATACATTGTTTTTTATTTTTTTCTCTAATGTGTCTTTATTTTACATAGGTCATCTGTATTCTTGGAGAAACATTGGAATCTTTTGATGAAGATGGTATCATACCTGCTTTCGGTTTTGGTGACGCATCTACTAAAGATAGAGCAGTTTTCCCATTTAGAGCTGAGGTAATGATGACCACATACAATGATTCTAATGTCTTTTTAGGCTTGTCCTTACCATAAAGAAATCCACACAATCAGTTCAGATACTAACTACATGTAGCTAATCAGACTAAATTGAGTCATTCAGTCAGTTAGGTGGTTTTAATAGCAAGTTCCCATGCCTTGTAGTTAAGATTACCTAAATGACTGACGCCACATGGTGGGGTTAGTGAGGTGGTCTCTTAAGTAAGGGGTATAGGCTGTGTTTACCAAAATCATTATTTCAATTTTTTTTTACTTTTACTTCTTGTACTTGATGTACAATAACAAATAAGAGCTATACACGGGCATAAGAAATCTTATATTCCGATATATTTTGTGAAAATAAGGTTAGGTACAGTGTGGTATTTATATAAATATAATAAGGTTTGGTGGTTTTAAATGTGAGGTGGTCTTAATGTGAGGTTCCACTATAATATATGTATACAGTAAAACCTGCCATAACGAACACCTTAATTTAACGGACACCCTCTGATAATGGACAGTTTGTCTAGGTCTCGATTTACATAGTTATTTAAGATCACTAAAGTCTGTTTTAAATAAAAGGACACCTCTCCTACCCAGACAACGGACAAATTTCTTGGTCTTTAATATGCATAATTTCTGTATTTTTAACCTTGAATTAGTGGACAGTCTTTCTATGATCAACTTCCATTGTCACAGGCAATTTCTCACTAAGTTGTATGTCCTGACTTCTATCTTGAGAAACACTCTTACAATCTTATTTTGTGTTTTTGCTTGATATTTATTTCCTTGGATTGCATCGTAAGTTATTTACAAGAATTATTTACATTGATTATACATATGAATGTTTTAGCAAAAATGGTCATCCTTCATTGAGCGGACACCTGTTTGTTACGGATAATTTGATTAGTCTGACAACTGTCTGCTAAGCACAGGTATTACTGTACATACATTTGGTTTGCCTCGGACTGAAATGTTGTCATTTCATTGGCTAAAAAGAGTTACATGACTGAGCATGCTTTCCATGGTTCTATGAATGGTCAGTAGCAAAAAATAGATGGTAATGGCGGATGAAACAATTCACAATTCTGTGTATAGTGGCAAATGAAAACATTTAGTAAATAAGAATATTTTCCTCGACAAAATAAAACAGTTGTTAAGTTTTTTACTGACTGTCCATGGGAATATGTTGGGTTGATCAAGTCCACGCCTTCCAAGAATGTGATCAACCTAACATATTCCCGTGGACGGTCAGTAACAAGCCTAATAAATAATACATGCAGTATTACTTTTATTACTCTAATTATGGGTTGTTATGTAATAACAACTTATTATGGGTTTACTTCACTTTTCATCGAGTGCTATCCTGTTAGCAGTGAAGAAGTCATGGAGGTTGCATTCGTAAAATATAGTCCAACTCAAGAATTCAACTGAATTCAACTTTTACAGAAAAGTCAAATATTTTGGTGTAAATGAAATTAAATCTAGTTTGAATAATCATTAAATGAAATACCACATAATTCTACTTACTTCTGCCTTTCGAAATTATACAACATGATTTGTAGTTAGTTTCAACAAATTGTCATCGATCTATTTATAAATATGGAATTCCACTATATAAGATTCCAGTGATGTTGAGCCTGCCTTGAGAAACAAGTTTTACTCTGCCATTCATCATAATGATATTGACAGCCACAAGCATGTAAATAGAAATAATTACAAGTCACTGATACCAACATGAAGCTAAATCAATTTCTATTGAACTCTCAAGAATATGTATGTTTTCTAGTCCATGGAAAAATGAAAATCAAAATGAAATAGAGGGGACAGCATCGAATAGGAGGTGCTTGTTATGCAAATGGAGCGTGAAATTCATTACGAATAAGTTCCTGTCCATTTTGAAAACTAACAAATTAACATGTTTGTCAACTAATAGCTACATAGGTCCTCTTGCATATTTCATTTATTTATACAACCCTATATGGTGACCACATGCCTTTCATAACCAGTGACTGCTCTATTTCAGCGGATGGTAACTTATATACTGCATGTATTGATATCGCAAAGGGAGGTAACTCTAACATTGAATGTTACAATTTCCACTTCTTGTTTCTGCAGAAGGGAAAATTGCCATGTCCATTGTCCGGTGTTTAGACAACAGTTATCACAACTTTTGAAGTTAAACACAATTAGATTAGGATGTATAAACCTAAACCTTTTATGTAATCGATCTGCTCTTATTGGATTTCAAACAGAAATGATGTCTTCAACAAAAAGTTTTCTCCACTGCTGAAATCATTGTTGTCTGAAAGTGAACTTGGTGATATATTGCATTTTTAGGCCCGAATTATGTCGATAAAAAAATATTTCTTTAACAGACATTGGGTAAACTGTCTTTTTCACCTCATACAGTTATTTATATTAATTAATACAAGATAGAGAACGTTGTTTGGTTGTATAGGCAGAGTATAAGTCCATGTACCACGGTAATGACCCTAAATTAGAATTGTTTATGTTCGATATTACAAGCCCTAAAATTTGTTTTAAATCACAGCCATTTTTTCGCTATGAAAAAAATTATTTTACCTGTTCCCAGTGTCATGTTTGGTTTAAATTTAAGTAGGTTCCATAAATGTTCACGTTTTATTTTGAAATGAGTGATAATGCACAACAGACAATATTTAAAGTTGGTGTGGAATTAGCATTCTAAATTTTATCTGTTGTATCAACAGATAAAATTTAGAATGCTAATTTTGAATTTTAAGTTTTGTTTTGTTTTGAGATCTACATTAATTTTATTTATGTTCATTTCACATATGTTAGATAAAAGTAGTTTGAATCCCATCGCTATTTTGCCAAAATAACAACCCATTTCAGTACTTTCAGTACTTTGATGTTTTATATATTTATCAGGGTTATTGCCATGGATTTCATGACGTGTTGGAGGTTTATAATCAAATCACACCAAACATCAAGCTGAGTGGAGGAACAAACTTTGCACCTCTGATATATCGGGCCATCGATATCGTAAAAGCATCAAAATCAGTAAGTTCATATAAAAATATAATTCATCTTGCTTTCCATGTTTATATACCGTATTTGACTCATTAAGTTTCCCAGTCCTCTTAAGTCCTCCCCGTTCCTTGCGATATTCACCTATGAATCAGCAATTTAAATTTTGATTAGTCTGGTTAATGAAACATGACCAAAGGAATATTAGCCAGAAAATTAGCCATTACACTATAATGTTCAGTGAGCTCTGCATTTATTTTTGTTTTTAGTTCTAATTGTTTCTATAATAGTAGTAATCTATTTATCACAGATAAACAGTGACTATTGTATTGTCTTCTCTTTTGGGATAGTTTTGTATAAGGCTTAGACATAGTCACAGAGTGGTGTTGGAGCCCAAGGTCTCAGACTCTAGTGCTGAAAACACACACTAGCTGGCAGTGTAGCCTAAATACATATACAAGTTCTGAGACCCACTGTACTTAATTCAATCTCTGTAATTAAACTGTGATTCATTGTGATTCCGTTGTATATATTTTTTTATGTTTATATATATTGCCCGAACCTTTAGACTCTTGACCAGGATAAAAATCAGACCCATTATAGCCTTAAACCCCCACTCGGAAACGTTACACATGCATGGGGGCATAACCCATATACCCATCCACAATTGGGCAAACATTTAATGCCAAAAGTCCAAAAGTGAGGTTTTAGCAAGGGATGTGTATAGGGTTATACTGTAATCCGGATATATTCTGAATTTTAATGTTTATTCAAAATTTTCCACTCAAAATGGAACAAATAGCTTTGTTGAGGATACATTTAAAAATGTTTCTTGTTTCTTTTGCCATCGAGCTATGAGGCCATTAGCCTCTTGTTATTTTGCTCAATACAGGTCTTAACCAAGATTTTCAATTTTAGAGGTTGACAGGTATGGTTAAGCTATCATTGATTATAGCAATTTATATTTGGTATTGATATAATATTGTGAGAAAGCACTTTACATATATTTAGGTTTTAGTTCAAATTCATTGTTGAGCCAAAAAATAAGAGAAAAGAACAGTCTGTCATAGAGCAAATGAGAACAATTGATGGTAGGCGCCAAGATCCCTCTGGGATCTCTTGTCCTTTGTCGGTCTTTGTGATATAATATCATCGATTATACTCCTTACACACTGGAATATTGTCATCTACCGACTTGTATTCATCAAATGAAACACCGGGTGCTAATCTACTCAATATAGCAAGTGGGATATTATCCTCTATCTCGTCAAAGCAGTCAGTGTTGTCCGAGTGACTCTGATTTGGTTCAAGTGTGAATCTGGCATAATTGTAACAATTTACTATTGTTGTGATGGTGACTTGGCGCCATGCATTTTTAAGCATATGGAGGGCATCTAGGATGGTTATGGTATTACCAGATGATTTTTCCATAGCCCTTAGTTGTCTCTGTATTACTAACTTTCGGTAATGTGACTTTAGATTTCTGATTATGCCTTGGTCCATTAGCTGGGTATGGGATGTTGTGTTTGGCGGCAGAAATGACAATGTTACCGACTTCAAACTGCTGATACTAAGATGTGCTGGGCAGTTATCCACAATCAATAAAAATTTTCGGCCTTGGGTGGTTATCCGCCGGTCTAGCTTCTTGACCCAACTTGTAAAAATGTCTGATGTAACCCAAGCTGTCTTGTTTGCATCATAATCAACAGGGATAGTTTTGAGGTTTTTAAAACACCTCAGGTTCCGTGGTTTTCCTATCACAAGCAATGGAAGCTTGTCAGTGCCATTCATATTTGCGCAGACCAATACTGTTGGCCGCTCTTTGCATATCTTGCCTCCGTGACATTTAACATCTTTAAATCCTAAGGTCTTGTCAGACAGCATACGGAAAAATAGACGTGTTTCATCGGCATTGTAAATGTCATTAGGTGTATATTCCCGTAGTATGGTCTGCAGTTTTGTTTTCCAGTCTGTCATTGCTGTTGATGCTGCATCTACAGAGTTTGACTCACCACAGACTTTCTTAAATGCCAAATCGTGTCTTTCTTTGAATCTGTCCAACCACCCTGTTGAACATTCAATGTCCAACACTCCAAGTTGCTCTGAAAACTGTTTAGCCTTTCCTTTAATAATTTCGCCAGACAGGGGGATATTCTGGGATCTTACTTGAGTAAACCATTGGAGCAATGCCGCCTCTACTTCAGGATACTTTGCTTTTTTATCTCTTTTCTGATGTGGGCCGATATCAGCAGACAAAAATTTCTCTTTAATGCTCTTTTATTTTTCAACCAGGTTGAAATTGTATTTGCCAGGACCCCGTACTTATCTGCGATGTCTTTCCTTTTTATACAGCTCTCAGCTTCCAATATAGCCTGGTATTTAACCTCATATGTTTGTAGATTCATCTTTCTCTTTACACCTCTGACTGACTCAGCTGATCCAGTTATCCTCCCCGGGTTGGATACTGGGTCCTCCACTAGATTGCTCAGTTGGTAATGACTGACTAGCTATCCCCCCGGGTTGGATACCGGGTCCTTCACTAAACAGATCACACTCAGTAGAAGAGTGCATGGTAAGTTGATATCAAATTGCTGATACCGTTCATTTTATGCTATTTTTTTGACAAGTGACACTTTGAGTTTGATTAGAAAATGCATGCTCTATATTACCGGGTCATTTGGTTTGTTTTTACAAATCGGTAATTTATAATGACCCAAGCTATGAGATGGTAAACAACAAACACAGCCGCCGGTAATTTGCATATTTGAGTCTGACACAGTCGCAAACAATCAATAATCAATTAGCGTCCACTTATTACCTTTAATTACTGAAATCATGTTGTTATTTTTTATATACTGTCCTGGGTGTTTATCAATAAACACGTGTCCATTGTTCAACGTAGTTGGATAGGTGTGAAAATCGCCACGGGGTAATTTACATCTTGTATACAGGTAAATTTCGACTTCGATTTATTTGTATGAATTTTCTATGGATGGGACTGCCAATTTTGTTTGACACACTGAGAAATTTGACTCATGAAAGTTCAATTTACAAACTGTTTTTTTTAGTAAGGATATACAATGAAATAAATTGGGACTTTGTAAAAAGTTCGAAACAACGAGAAATTCGACTCATTGAAGTTCGACTCATCGAAGTTCTACTATATATATATATCGGAAGTCTATTACCGGTACTCTAGAAGTATGCAACAGTAATATTAAGCCATTAGACATGATCAGTGCCCTTTTGAAGGTGTGAATTGCTATAGATAGTGACGTGAGCGGATTAGGACAATTGACGCAGCGCCCCCTGTCCTATTTTGGTCAGATTTGTTGAATAGGCTGCATATATGGCTGAAAATTGTTATGATGCATTATGGGATATTACTCACCACATATCGTCTATTGGGCCAATAAACTGCTTGAGATATCCCGTAGAAATCTGCTCTGATCATGTAACACGTTCATTCATCTATTGTTAGCTAATTTTCTACTTTGTATTTTATTTCCTCTCTTTTCCTTTTACTGAATTCCCTGTAGGCAAGTTAGGCATTTAACTTTAGTCAGAGCATAGCCGAAAGGTAAATACCCGTCACTGACATTATGGTATTAAGATTATACACATTTTATCTTAAAGACATAGTATCTACTATTGGGTCGGCAATTTTGCGGAAATATCGAAGATTGAGAATAATGATCTTCCACGTCGAAACTTTTTTGTATAAATTAGCGTAATTAACGGATAAATGCTGATTTGTTGTCGTCGTCTGTAAGAATCAAACTCATTAATTATGACAGAAACAATCCCAGAAGTAACACGCAATGACCTAGATCGTATCGATATCAATCAATGGATTGAGGTAAGCACGTGAATCCTACATTTACTCCTTGAGGCTTTCCATCGATCATGCTCCTTTCAAATATTTTCTTGGTCTTGTTGTTTTTCGCCAGAACTTCTTTCCGATTTCTTTTTCTAGCTGAATCTGTCAATTTAACAGGTCGGCCACGATTTGTTTTTGCTTTGGACGCCATGCTTTTCACTATCAACAATGGAAATGCGCATGCGCAAATACAGGTCACGCTAAGGTTATATGAATATGGGCGGGCTGCAAACGAATTTTTGTCGTACCGACAAAAAATAAAAAAAACGTGAAAGTTGTGAAATACAATAAAACTATACTTTATGTATTTTAATTCAACAATTTTTCGTTTTTTATCTCCAAATATTAACATATTTGACCCAAACAATTGAGATTGAAATATTTGAGGAAATCGTAGATACTATGTCTTTAATTACTCGACTTTAGACAGCCAATATCTCCCATTGTGTCTTTTTCCACCTTTTACATATTTTGTGTATATAGTTTGAGTTTGGTAATAAATTATGAATCTTTGTCTCGAACATGAGAAAGAAAATCCTGGTTGAGCTGTTCACCTTTATACATATCCACAACGGGGCAAAGATATTAGCATGTAAATATTGTATTTGTGTGTTTCATTTTATTCTTTATCATTCATTTTATTCTTTATCATTGTTTATTTCATAATTTGAAACTGTGGTACACAAGATAAAATCTAGTGTTACGGACTCAAAAGGCCGCAATAGAATCAATTTAACATTAATAACTGCTCCCTGATAGCATGCCGCTTATACCACCAAAAATTAAAGCTTGGTTGCCGTGAATGCTAGTTATCTTCCCTTTAATCACAAGACCGTAACGGGCGTATATCATGTTTCATAGTACCATTAGCTGTTGCATACTTCTAGAGTAATAGACTTCTGTATATATACAATGTATACATATATATATATATATATATATATATATATATATATATATATATATATATATATATATATACACAGTAAAACCTGCTATAGCGGTCACCTCTATATAAGGATCACCTGTCTATAAAGGCCAATTGAACCTGTGTATAAGGGCCACCTGCACATAAAGGTCAATATTGTCTGGTCCCTTGGGTGGCCCCTATATATAGGTTTTACTGTATATGTATATATATATATATATATATATATATATACCATATTTGACCCAATAAACACCCATGTCCCTGTAAGTGTCCCTCCTTTTTTCACACATGATCGTGTATATTTTGTAGTCGGTTGACAAGGTGATGTAGACCAGAATGTAAATAACAGTTAATCTATAGCACCATGCCACCCAAGAATGTTGATAGGTGTCCACTGTATTAACTGCAAAAACTTTACCATCGTACCTTATAAATAAAATTAACTGTTTTATATCAATTTGACTATCAATTGGTCCAATAAGCGCCAAGCCTTATTTTTCTTTTTTTTGTAGCACCCGGGGTGCTTAGTGGGTTGAATATGGTATTTTAAAAAAAAGAAAACAAAGAAAAAGAAAACACCAATTCATCTTATGTCTGATATTTGTTAATACTTATGTACAATCTGTAACGTTTGTTTGACAAGTACATGTATTATATAAACAAGGCAATCCTTACATACTGCTGTCCTTAAAAATCAGTTGCTAAGGAACCGTTTTATAGACAATAAACTTCCAAATGCAGCATAACCATACCCACATTACTGTTATGTAACTCATAAGTAACTTTTACACACATATTATTTTGTAGTATCACATCCTGGTCATTGTAGCAGATGGACAAGTGACCAATGAAAGAGACACAATTAATGCCATTGTCGATGCCTCAAGATGGCCGTTATCCATAATCATGATTGGTGTAGGAGATGGACCTTGGGAAATGATGGAGGAATTTGATGATCGACTACAAAATAGAAAATTTGATAATTTTCAATTTGTTGACTTTTATCAAGTGATGTCTACTGCCAGAAATCCACAAGCAGCATTTGCTTTGCAAGCACTGATGGAAATTCCAGACCAATACAAAATAATAAAAGAAAATGGCTTGCTGAATTTTTAGAATTTTACGCACTTCACTTAGTTTCTAAAATTTCAGGAGGTAAAGGGGACTCAACATTCTGGACATATTGATGTTACATTTGCTTGCTACTTTTTGAAGTCCATACCAGCAAGTGTTTGTACTGTCATCTGTTGGCCTCTGCCTGATAGATTTGGAAAGGTGCTGTCACCCTGCCCTGTCATACAGTGCAACTTTGTTATTAAATCCACTATGAGGTGGTTTCTTAAGTGAGGTCATTTACTTATTAAATATGTATCAAGAGACTGAAAACTTGTAGTCTGAAATTCGAGGTGGTCTCCTAAGAAAATTTTAGTATTTTTAGGTCACCTCACTCGCTCAGGCGACCTATTGCAATCTGTCACTATTCATCATTTATTATGCAATGCGAGTAAATATTACAAACTTCTCTTAAAACAAAAAACTACTCACCAAATACTCTAAAAAATAAGTACCCGACTGGGGACCATTTCTCAAACAATACAAAATTCTCACAAAGTACCAGTTCTTAAATCTTAACAAGAACCATTTATCACCAGTACCATCTTGCTAAGTACCAGTTCTTAACAAGTACAATTTCTCACCAACTACCAATTACCATTTCTCACCAAGTATCAGTTTTTATTAATTACCATTTCATTTCTGACCAAGTATCAGTTTTTATTAATTACCATTTCTGACCAAGTATCAGTTTTTATTAATTACCATTTCTGACCAAGTATCAGTTTTTTTAATTACCAGTTCTCACCAAGTATCAGTTTTTGTCGATTACCATTTCTCACCAAGTATCATTTCTCTCTAAGTATCATTTCTCACCAAGTACCAGTTATTGTCAAGTACCATTCCTCATGAAGTGAAAATTCTCACCACAGTAGCATTTCTCACTAGGTACTAGTTATTGTCAAATACCATTTCTCACCAAGTACCAGTTGTTATCAAGTACCATTTCTCCTGAAGTACAAATTCTCACCATAGTACTGTTTCTCACCATGTATCAATTTTTGCAAAGCACCAATTCTCATCAAGCCCCAGTTCTCGCCAGGACTAATGGTTTGTTGGCAATTTTTTTTTCTTCACTATATACTGTATTAATATTGTGAATTTGTCTTAAAACCTTTGTCCTAACAAGAATTCATGCCTGCCAGTGCAGTATGGGTAAACAATTTTCTTAGATGGGCTTTTTAGCGAGAGTTTGGACTTACTTTGAAAATATTTTTAAGAAATTTTTATGGGACTAAATTTTTACTGTAAATGTTATGTGGTTTCTGAAAGTCTTTAGGTGAAGTTCCCCTGTAATTAATGAACAGTAGCTGTCTTCCTTAAAGTTTTGTGCCTGATCTGGGGGATTTTCCACCCTATCATTGGGGTCAAAATAAGGCCCCATTTTTAATGTAAAAAAAATACATTTTTCCATAGTTTTCTCACTGAAATTTTCCAGCTGAAGTCAAATGACAATGGATTTGAAGACATTTGTGTATTTTCACATAGTTTTATGTATTTTTAGATTCCCCAATTTTGATAAAATGTTTCTAAATTTCCCAATTCAAAAAGCCCAGACCCATTTAAAAAAAACAATTCAGAAAAATTTTGAACTGAATAATGGAAATAAGAGGAAATCTGCTTTAAAAGAATCATTTTTTAAAAATTATTTTGACAAGAACATAGAAATAATGGATGACATGTTGGTTGTTTTAATGCCAATGCTCTATTAGGTATTTTCATTATCTAGAGTTACCTCCCCTCGTAGCAGGTATTGATTGTGATGTCATTTGTTTGTGCGTAAAATGAGAAAAGTGATCAATTGTGATGTCATATGTTTGTATGAAAATGAGGTTTTCTCACGTGAAGACATGACGTCACAATCGATATCTGCTGACATGGGAGATAATTCTAACTAACGAAGACAGAATTTGCATCAACAAAGTGACCATGTGAAAAATTCTTTTTAAACTTGAAATTAATTCACATGTTATATGCATGATAAGGGAAAGCTACCAATTCATATTCAGTACCGTGCTAAAAGTGAGTCATCTGTTGTCATTTACCCCCTCTATGTTACATCAACCTTTTCCAAATACCTGTCACAAAGTAATGCTTGCGTCAATTCTTGACAAAATATTAATAAAAAGTCTATTCATCATCATCTGATATTAGTTTTAAACTCCTTTGAAACTATATGTCTAAGAAGCAACAATTTTTCTTTGCAGAAACTTTTTTGTTGACAACATTTACTATGAACAAAGAAGAAAATGTTGCTGCAAATTTTAATGAAAAGAAACTGACACATTTCAAACCAAATTAGAAAGATAGTCCATAGACTTCAACACAAATGTTCAAAAGTTTACAAGATTTCATTTAGTACATAAGACATTTCAATTATTTCAAAAAAGTTGATTTAACATAGTAAGCTACAGGAAAATGATTTTGGTTGAATCGCTTTTGGCATGGGTCTGTATTACCAATGAAAAATAATTTACATGTTTGCTGCAGACTAGTGTTGTTATCAAAGCATTATTACCTGTTGTATCTTACATGTATTTTAATTCTGAGAGAATTAATTTATTTTCCTACTCCTTCTTACATCATCTTTACACTCAAAGTATATTTTCATGTCTGGGTTTTTCAGTAAATAGATCATGTTATACATTTGACTAATAAAGAATATAACGGACATGATGCCTTTTAAATTTTTATTTTCATTTATTTCAAGATGGTTTATTTGATGAGCAATGGTAAGAGAATTTCTTCATATTGAATCATGTTTCTCAGTCACTTGGTGTTAAGACCACACTTACAACTTGCCACGGTTTACAACTTTCGACTAACTCAGGTCAAGTGTATATGACTAGTCAGAGGCATTGCGTAGATCTAATTTATTGTTGTATGTCTCATAATTCATCTTTGCAAATATAGCAGGTAAAGTATTCATAATATTAATTAAATATTAATTAAGAGCTAATTTGGATAAATATATTAATCAATTCACCCCTTTAAGACACATTTGGACTGGTCTAATTCGTTGATTTACAGAAGAGTCTATTGTTTTTCAGTGGTTGGTGAGTTAAGTTTTGTCTTGAGGTCAATTAAAAACTTATGACTTTTCACCTTTCTTGAATAAAGGGTCTAGGTTTTCCCATATTCAAAGAAACATAACATTCACCTCTGATACAAAGTGTTTGCAAAGTAATACATGCAATTCAATACACAGACAGAAATATAACTTCTTTATCCACAATTTGATCACTAAAAGAAAAAAGATTCTGATGGCTTCTGTAGCCCAATATACTTCAGGTATTATTTTAAATCTATTTTACTCCTATAAATTATTTATTCCGTATGAAATGGTGATATAATGTGGTTGATAATCCTTATTGATTTAAGTATTCAACCATCTCGTACATATTTAGATGGGTAATACTAAATGAAGAACCTTATAGAGTTTATTGGGTGTTATTAAGTTGAAGTTACTTTAAATACATTTGAAATGATACATTCCATACAAAAAACTTACAGTAGGAACTTTTATGGAAAAATATGTTTTTTATGGATCGGAAAAATATAAATTACGTAAGAGGCAGGGGCAATTTTCACTATGCTATTTTGCTTTTATCAAAGTCTTGTTCCGAGTTCTTTAACTATTTATTTAGTTAATCATTTCTGTATATTTCCTGTGTGCAAAATGTTGTGAATTCAAATATTTATATGTTAAATGTTTACAAAATGTATTTGTAGCTATGATTTGTCTAATTTTTTCAATGTTTAACAACATAATAACACTGTAACACTTGTGGCAAGAACCTGTATGCGCAATTAATTATTTATCAACATAACAATAATTAATCACTGAAATTAACATATTTAACTAAAACGTTTAACATTTTTAAACTATTGTATCTTAAAAAGAACAACAATAGATAAAAAATAAATAAAATATCAAATTCTATACGGAAACACTTTAAACAGATGCTAAACATGGCTGTTTTAGACTCTCTAAACCTCACCCAGTTTATGATTACTCTACCTTTAACACACACACACACCTACACACACACACACACTTCATTTGTGTATACAAGTAGATATTGGTTAGATTTCAAAGAGACAGTTTACGTTGCAAACAAACAAGACCATGGGTTATCAAAATCAATACAAAATGCATTATATTAATGTGACCGAGACAATTATCAGAAATCATCAATCACTATTTATAGAATATATATTTTTTCTCATGAAAATATACGTTTAAATTTCCAAAAAGTTGTGACCAATTGAACTTTAGGATAAATTGGAAATGGGACAAATTTACCAAAATTTGGACAAATTGGCATGTAAATTGATGGACTTCTTTAGGCTGCTAAACCGGAAGATGGACTACTGTAGGCTGCTAAACCGGAAGATGGACTACTGTAGGCTGCTAAACCGGAAGGTATTGACTACATGTACATGTTTATGTTGTGACAGAAATTTCTCGTTCCTTTCTGGACAATACAATAAGCCGACTCGAATGTGTGCGCAGAGTGCTTCAAAATGGTGACAATGGTTATTACTAAACTGTACGTTGCGCTATAACTAAACTTTTTAAAAACACAAAAAGGCAGTCTGGATCTTCAAAAATAGACATTCCATTCAGTCGTCCTCATTGACGTGTGTTTGGAAGCGGTCAAACTGGCTCAGTGTATTGTCCTTTCTGGTATATCTTATTTTTTTCAAAATAAAATATTCAACATGACTACTTTGGTGGAGAAAGGAGTCATGTTGAATATTTTATTTTGAAAAAAAAGATATATCAGAAAGGACACTATAGAAATGAAAAAAATGGTTTGAAATTAGAATATAAAAGTCAACCGGTTAAACAAATCATAAGTTTTTTTTACTCAATCAAATAAAGTACAAATTTCGAAAACTTTTAAGAGGACTAATATAATCAAGGCTATAGAGTATAGTGTACATAAGTGGAGCCGGACTGGCTCAGTCGGTATCGCACTGGACTCTTGATCGTGAGGCCAGCGCATGTTGGTTTCCCGTCTTTCGGATGAGACAGTAAAAACTGAGGTCACGTGTTTGACGCCCTTCACTGGCATTTGGCGACGTCTCCATAGGAGTAAAATATTCTTGAGTGGGACGCTAAACAACAATAATCAAACTAAAGTCTACATAAGTGAACATAGGCTTCTACGTTGAACAGTTTTTATTTTCATGTCTTGGTTTTTTGCTCTTACGAATGAAATTCTAATATATTTTTATTCAATTTCAATAGTGACTCACACTTAATATTTTTTTTCAGTTATCTGGCGGTGGCTATATTTTTAATGCCGGCGAAGAGAATCGTGTTACCGTTGAAGAGGGGGAGACTCCATGGTTTAATTTATCGCGATGTTCTGAAACATGCACTTGGTTCTCTCGGGGTGGGGGTGGGTCGATCCACCATTGATAGAAACAAGTTCCCTTTTGTATATATATATATATATATATATATATATATATATATATATATATATATATATGTGTGTGTGTGTGTGTGTGTGTGTGTGTGTGCATGCGTGCTTAATTATATATATATATATATATATATATATATATATATATATATATATATATATATATATATATATATATCTGTCTCTGTGTGTGTGTTTTTGTGTGTGTGCGTGCGTGCGTTGGCGTATTTCAATATTAATAAAATGTAAATAACTATAGGCCTATTGATGAGTATATTCTGAATCGATCTTTATATATTTTTGAAAACGTGTTGTTTTTTTTCAAATTCGCGGGGCCTGTACAACTTAGGATTAATTGTATAATGTAGCATGTTACTGCAGTCTTCGGCTTTTCACATATACCTTCTAGTAATTTATGTGTTAACTTATTTCTTTTTCAAAACGATGTGCAAGTCGTACGCATTTACTTTAAATCCGTTATTCCTTATCCGATGTCGGTTTTCAAATTTACTGTATAATGACTTCGTGGCACTTGGTGCACATACACGGGTTATGCTTATTCAACCGTACTTGTCTTAAACAATTTAACATCATGATGATTTCATACAAGTTCAGTTTTATATACTTGTGTTTCTTTTATCTTCAAATAAGTCGATCATGGGCAACTGACGACGAAGGAATCGGCGGAAACGTTGACAAAGAAGACTTCTACAGTTTTACAGCGTTAGATATTGAGGGACACAGTGTATCATTTGAACAGTACAGGGGCATGGTATCATATTTATCAGTGATATTGAAAGCTATATATATCGCTGACATTATGCATGCGTTTTGATATTTTTTGGTTTGGGCTAATACAAATTGAGATGCATGGTTCTCCAGTTATCACTGCACTGCAGCCTGTGTATGAGTGTTATTGTACACAACACGTGCAGTTCTGAAAAGAAGGTCCAAAATATATTATTTAGCATCTGTCATGCCAAATCGTATAGTTAATGTCCTATTATATACTATAAATAAGAACTGAACACCCATGTCACCGTGTCCCCGATCTGTCATTTCAGTTACTGCATGCTTGACCTACTTATCCACTGCAACCTACTTTCGATTTGATCAAAACAATGAAAGGTAAAATATTTAATATTAAAGCGATATAAGCTGTAACAATGACTATTTTTATCCCCTGACATAATGTCGAAAATATGATAAAATGTATGTTCAAATACATAGTCAAACACGTAAAACAATGTAAACGATCTTCTTTTCTAAGTTATTTGTTATTAGATTTAAAGTTTTCCCGTACCTTAAATATTCCAGCTGAATTTCCTTATGCAATGACATTTCAGATAAACTATTTCGCTATATCAAATGTACTTCGTAATTCGGTCAGGGTATCTCGGTCCTTTAAGTGCTCGGACTATGTTAGAGTCGGCCGATTTTTATCTGTTTTATATTTATTTTTGAAAATAAAGGAAGTGATTTTTATTGGAAAGTGCATGTATTATGTACGCTTTTATACACTTTTCAACACTATTTTAAATACCAGAAGAATATCGGATGAATATATATATATATATATATTATATGTAGGAATATATTATAAAAGAAAATTTTCCGATCTTTAATGTTACCCTCAATGCTGACATTGACAAAATCAAAACAATATAACTCTGAAAAGTATGCGTACCTCACGTTTTACAATCGTGCCGCCATGTCCGGTGGAGTTGGGCAGTTCATGATCGTATGTGTCAAGAATGATAAAGCCAAAAATGCGATGGGACGAGTTAAAATAGGTCGAGATCACCCGTTATACCCTGCACGTGGACAATTTCAAAAATGTTTTGAAACGACGAAAAAGACAAACTTTGACTGATTTAGGTATGAAATGATTATGTACGAAAATAAACGCAAAACGTAATAAGAATAGAATGTATATTAACTGCAAATATCAAGTGTTTATTGGTGGCTCGGTAATCTTCGTAAAAATTACCGAAAGTTAATTTGCAATGCACAAAGTATGGCGGACAAAAAAAAACCCTGTTATTACGGGTTACGTTTGGCAAGATTGTTGCAATTTTACACACGCATTTGTTATTCTAACCACAAGATGGTCTATTTGGAATATATATATATGAGAAAGAATATCACATAAAATGGGCATGCAATTTTTTTCACCGACTACAGTTCATATCGCTTTAAGGTCGGGAAGGACAGGAATCACGGAATTTGTATAGTCGAACCATGGTTCAACGTGGCCTCTTATTCTTTTTTCTTAAAATATTGATATATCTTAAAATATTGATATATCTTAAAATATTGATATATCTTGACACAGTCAAGTTAAATCCTGAAATTTCAAGTTACTAGTTTCTTGAATTTTCAAATTTCCAAGTTAAATCTTGAATTTAAATTTTATTATCATAAGATGAATTTTCGAGTTTTGATCTTTTCAATCTTTAAAACACAGGTAATTCAAATACTACAAATTTTACAGGGTTAAAGTTTAAAACAACTGAATTATGGCGGTTCTTTACATTTACGATCCACTAGAATCGTCATGAGTAAAATACAAAAAATCGTTGAAAAAGACAATTTTGCCGTACATCTCGCAAACTACAGGTATTTTAAAAATGATAAATGTATTTAAGAATAATTGATTAAACAAAATTGAATAAAAAGATAAATGGTTTAAGACTAAATCGGAACAAGAATTTGATCAAAGCAAAAGTACACGTAAAGTGAAAAGTTTCTGGCTCTAACCCGACAGCGTAACGTATATAATTTCTATTATTAATTAAAAAAGTTTTTTACCTTAAAAAAAGTGCATATATATCTATGTTGTTTGTACTGAATACACTGATTCTAAATAAATTCAACTTAACACCTACTAAACCCCCATAAATTTTAGTGTACTTCAGTTTTATTTAGGGTTCTTCATTTAGTATCGCCCATCAATGCAGTGATATAACGACTGGATTATTCGGGTTAGTCTGATAATCACATCCATGGTTCTATGAATATTTCCATTCCAGTGGAGTCTCCTAAACCCCTTTCTTGACCTCGGCGAGCTTAAATTTTAGGCATTAAAGCTTAACGACTTTAAAATTAAACAGGCAAGAGTAATCGTTCCTATTTGTTACGATATCTACGAGTATCCAGTGAGGAATAAAACGATTTTCTTGTGAAGCTTGTCATAAACCAAAAATTGAGTAGAATCATCCGTATGATAATCAAAAGATGACTCCGCCCCGCCTTGTTATGTGAATCGGACAATACCACTTTTAAAATCTAGACAGTTTGTTGCATTGATATTATTATATTTGCAGGTGCTCTTGGTTGTAAATGTGGCGTCAGAATGCGGCTTTACGGACGGTCACTACAGGGCACTGGTCAAACTGCAACAGGACCTCGCTCATAACTCTCCCTTTTCTGTCCTGGCATTCCCTTGCAATCAGTTTGGTGCACAAGAACCTGGGGTAAACCAACACAAAATTATATCTACTTTATAATTTTATTTTGCAGTCAGGTACACTTATTGGTACATGTTTATGATAGACCGCGTTTATGATAGACCGCTTGTGTAACGAACGTGATGAGCTTACGTGATTACAACTTGAATAAATCGTTTACATTAATGTAGGAAAAAAACTTGCATGCAAGTTTGTATTGAGCCCCAGAATTAAAAATTGATCAAATGATTTTAATTATTATCAAATTACGTGAAAACCAACAAAATGAATTGATTTCTCTAACTGATGTAAATTTGTTTTCTGTTCTATCACTCTAAGTATGATTATCATAAACACAATCCCAAAGTTGTACTCTTTACTGTCCATCGGATGAGACAGTAAAAACCGAGGTCCCGTATCACAGTAGGTGTCGGCACGTTAAAGAACCCTCACTGCTCAATGGCCACAAGTGCCGAGCATAGGCCAAAGTTTGCTCTTCACTGGCAGTTGGTGACGTCTCCATATGAGTGAAAGATTCTTGACTGGCAACAATAAACAAACAAACATATAATCTTCATCCATTTTCAGAGTAATCCAGATATTCTAAATTTTGCAAGAAGGATGTATGGTGTCAATTTTCCAATTTTTGCAAAGATAAATGTTTTAGGAGCAGACGTACCGAGATTTTGGTCATACCTTGTAGGTAAGAAAAACATCATTTTATAACTCAGGAGACAGTAATGTTTTTACCATTTCTCAGGAAAACCGACTACTGACCTAACTCTAGCTAACTGTGTACCTGGGAATTTTCGTCCTTAGTTATTTTCACCCTTTTACAACAGAGAACATATTTGCACCGTCTTAAATTCGCCCTAAATGACCATAGTGTCATGATAGACATGTATGTACTTCAATTATATAGCCAGAAAAGTTTGCCTTTACTTTAAATACACCCACTCATCTAAGGGCGAAAATTGAACAGGAGCGAAAATTCCCAGGAAGACAGTATATGTCATCCTATAATTGAGTAAGATTGATGTTTAAATATTTGTCAAAGAAATCTTAACTTGATATTTTTTGACAGGAAATCAGTTCCAATTCAGGACATAAAGTTCATTCCGACAAAGGAAACGGTGAAGTACAGAACATCTGCACTCAAAACTTCTATCGTCAAAGGAAACTTTGAATTACAGAACTTCTGCACTCAAAAATTTATATTGTCAAAGGAAACGGTCCAGCTAGTGCAGAACTTCTGCACACATAACTTCGATTGTCAAAGTAAACAGTCCAGTACAGATCTTCTGCAGTCAAAAATCTATTGTCAAAGTAAATGGTCCAGTACAGAACTTCTGCAGACAAAACTTCTATTGTTAAATTAAACGGTCCAGTACAGAAATTCTGCACCTAAAATCTTCTATTGTCAAAGGAAACGACTGTTCAGAACTTCTGCACTCAAAAACGTCTATTGTCAAAGGCAACGGTCCAGTACATAGCTTCTGCAGTCAAAACTTCTATTGTCAAAGTAAACGGTCCACTGCAGAACTTTTGCACTAAAAACTTCTTTTGTCAAAGTGAACGGTCTAGTGCAGAACGTCTTCACTAAAAAATTCTATTGTCAAAGGCAACGGTCCAGAACAGAACTTCTGCAGTCAAAACTTCTATTGCCAAAGTAAACGGTCCACTGCAGAACTTCTGCACTCAAAAACTTCTTTTGTCAAAGTGAACGGTCTAGTGCAGAACGTCTTCACTAAAACAAATCTATTGTCAAAGGCAACGGTCCAGTACAGAACTTCTGCAGTCAAAACTTCTATTGTCATAGTAAACGGTCCACTGCAGAACTTTTTCACTAAAAAACTTCAATTGTCAAAGTAAATAGTCCGGTACAGAACTTCTGCACTCAAAAACTTCTATTTTCAAAGTGAACGGTCCAGTGCAGACCTTCTGCATTCAAAAACTTCTATTGTCAAAGGCAGTGGTCCAGTACAGAACTTCTGCCGTCTAGAGTTCCATTGTCAAAGTAAACGGTCAAGTACAGAACTTCTGCCCCATAACAGTGTCAAAGTAAATGGCCCGATACAGAACTTCTGCCCTCATAACAGTGTCAAAGTAAATGGTCCGATACAGAACTTCAGCCCTCATAACAATGTCAAAGTAAACGGTCCAGTACAGAAATAAGCACTGAAAAACTCATACTGTGTAGACGTTTAATATAAATATGAAATGTCGGTAATTTGTGTTTTCTTTTCTTGGATCTCAATAAAATTGGCAGTACATAATTTCTGACATATTGGACTCATTGTTGGGAGAGTGTACCGATATTACTGTATACCTGGAAATTTTCGCCCCGGATTATTTTCGCCCTGTTGCGATAAAAAGCATACCAGCCGGTCATGCATTCGTCAAATTCCATGGATGACGTGCATGTCCGTGCTTTCTTGATTTATCTTGGCAGTTTTGCTTCAATTTTAAATTCGCCCTCTTATCCAACGACTAGAATGGTAAAAATTAAATGAGGGCGAAAATTTACAGGGTAACAGTATCACAATCAGACAGTTTTTGCTTAACCATGAGGTACGGTAATAATTGCACGAGAACTATGTGAGACTATCCAGATTATGTTAATAGTGAGATGGTCAAGAATTTTGATATACAGTAAAACCTGCTATAGCGGCCACCTCTATATAAGGATTACCTGTTTATAAAGGCCAGCTTTTCCAAGTCCCATGACTGCATACTTCAACTAAATTGAACCTGTGTATAAGGGTCACCTGCACATAAAGGTAAATATTTTCTGGTCTCTTGGGTGGCCCCTATATACAGGTTTCACTGTACACTGTATTTATTGATAATGGATTGGTTAATGATGACATCGAAAACCATGGAAATCACGTCTTATCATATAGACACTTTCACGATAATGGTTGCGGCCCTGTAACTTTGGGTGGCAAAATGATGCAGATTCCCGGAAAATGACGTCAAGAATCAGTTAGTTACTATAACGACGTCTATGTTTTTGCAGGTATCTGTATCATTTTACCACTCAAAGTCACAGGAATGCAGTTAACGTGAAAGAGACTGTTGAAATGTGTCCTTTGAAAATTGAATCGGGTGACCCATTTTTAAATGATATACCATTTTATGGTTAAATATTTCACAGGAAGCAATGTTATAAATAAATCATGTGAGAGATTGTTACAAAATTTAGATTACGTATTTTTCCACCATTTTTTTCAGATCAAGCTGGTATTTCCCCAACTTGGAATTTCTGGAAATATCTGATAGATCAAGATGGTAGAGTGGTGAACGCATGGGGACCTAGGATTAGCATGGAGGCAATAACTCCGGATATATTACGGGTATTAAACAAGCGAAATGACTCGGGTGCTAGGTCTCATGTTGATGAACTGTGACTTGCACTATAGTTTTGGTACACTAAAATTCCCCGTGATTTATATATATATATATATATATATATATATATATATATATATATATATATATATATAAACAATATATATATACTGATAGTCCCTTGTGATTTGGCCATGAGGTGTCCTGAGTATAGGCTATAACTGGAGCCACATACGAGCATTGTTGCACTGAAATTGGAAGATAATGTGAATTTTAAGGAAATATTTTTAAAAAAGGTGTTGTAAATTATTCATAAACAATTTATTCCTAATTGGTTTTATAAATATTATCATCAGTCACAATCAGTAGTCCCACAAAGAAGCATTTCTTTCACCAGGAAAAAGTATTATATTTACAGCTAGTGAGAAATATGGCATTTAAAATGTTGAGATTTTTTTTATTTCAATGCAAAATGTCATAAACGATTTTTTATGCCTGTGTAAAGTTCTTATTTGCTATTGTACAAGAAGTAAAAGTAGTAAACACAGTTAATGCCCTTTTAATTATTTGTCATGTATTTCAGATATTAGTTATTTTGTTGTTTTTTTTAAATAATAAAGTGTTCTTTGAAATATTTCTCTATCATCATGTCTAGGATCCGTATCTGAACATGAGTTCTGAGGTAAAAAAAGATGTATGTGTGTCTGTTTATTGTTCAATGACAGTAATTCCTTGTATATTTTTTTCTGTTCACTTTAATTGTCACACAAATTAACAACAAATTGTTTAACATACTTTCTAATATGACATATTTTCACAACCGTTATTGACACAATTTTCTGTCATGTTTTTATTAGCATCATTGTTATGTAATTCGATTTCACTAATGTTTGATGTTTTGATAAATTATATTATTATACCTCATTAATAAAACAGGCAGGGATTGGTTGAGAGCCATCACGTGTCAGGGAGACTACACTTCATGTCTCCCTCGCCTGCGTCATATCTCCCTCTCGTGCGTCACGTCTCCCTCATGCAAAAACCCTTGCAACTTATTCGACAATCTTTATTGATTCTGTATTTCGGTGTAATGAATAATTCATTGCCCTGGTTGTAGGGAAACATGAGGATTTGTTTACCCGCGACAAGTCATATAACCCTCGGACTTCGCCCTCAGGAAATATGACTTGCCGTGGGTAAACAAATCCTCATGTCTCCCTACATCCAGGGCAATAAATGTATATTAATACTAAGCAATAGTAACTAAACAATTAAGTCTTCCTAAGATTGGTAGTATATTTGAGGGAATATTTTATCATATTCGTTTCTTTTGAGTCCCCATACCAATTGAACCGGTGCGACTATATGATTTGTCTGTATCCGTCCGTCCGACAGTATGTCTTTTTAAAATTTTGGTAAACATATTGCAATTGCTCAACATGTACTTTACAATGGTGTTAGAGTTTTTTACACAGATAATATTCAGAGTACTGGGTTATGGATTAAAATTGAAATGACAATTTTGTCTTTTTGTTTGCTATGGCTTGGACGTTACTTTTTTGCTCAATATATGAAGTTAAGGTTTTGGTTTACAGTTTTATTTTTGCAGGTAGGGGACATGTATTGGTCAATACTGTCCAGAATGCCTGATACTCATTGTATAATGTATATAAATTCTATATACAATGTATACCTGTACTTATGGTTCTTTAGTCAAGCAGGTAGTCTACTTAATTCTCTTTATTGTAAATATTTATTGCATAAATAAATATGACGTTGGGGTAAAATATCCGCATTGTAACACATTAATATTCCGCCCAAGGGTGCCTGGGGCTTATTGGCTTGAATAGATTTTCGAAATTAAAATGTACATTGTATATTGTAAATGAATTTTGTCCAAGGTAATTCTTACTTTCAATGTCCATTAAGATATCCTCTGATAAGTTACAACAAAAGGCCTGACCCCTTCACATTTTACTGGCAATATATGACATATATATATATATATATATATATATATATATATATATATATATATATATATATATATATATATATATATATATATATATATAATATAAAATAATATAGATTCACAAAATTGAAATCATTTTTTGAACAATGAGGAATTTTTTATATCTTTTCAATAATAACTTTTTATTTCACTCATTTTTGTCTGCTTTATTCTTTGTGTTTCATATTTATGGTAAACATTACATGTACTTAAATACTTAGTGGTTTTCTTTATACTTATAAAGATGAGTATTGTATGTACTCAAGTTATTATTTATTATTTTTTATTATCATCAATTTTAGTAATGACGTTTTTCCTTCCTTTGTTTTGTCAAAATTGGTTGTATCAAAATATGATTTAAAACTGGCAGGTTATAGATTAATGTTTTTTTTGTTTTAAAAAATAACTTTTTTATACGAATTAGTGTAGAAGATATTTTATAGATAATAAAATGAATCACTCTCGGATTAACTCCTTTTGTAATTCGTTTTCTGTTGCAGGACATGACAGAAACATAATTCTCCCATATTCACGGGGTTACCCTCATAACTAGTGCAAAATGATCAGCCTGTCATCCACTGGGGTGGATGACAAGCTACACGCGATATGAGGTCACAATACAATTTATGACGTAGCACGTCTGTGACTTCCAGAATGTAGTACTGTTTATGTAAGACATGTCTCAGATATGCGTAGATCTATATAGACATGTAGAGTATGCGTAAATCTACATAGACATATATTTAATAAATGGGAGACAAATAATCAACGCTTACCTTGAGGGTATAACAAAGGAATATCAATCCCCGGGATAAGATTCTTGAATGACAAACCCTCGGGATGCCTCGGGTTTGTCATTGAAGAATCTTATCCTCGGATTGAGATTCCTTTGTCATACGGGGTAGATTCAATTATTCATATCAAACAAAATATATTATCTTCTAATATACTCGCACAGAACGTATGTGGGTAGAACTGATGTTTTGGGGATACATAGCAGTGATGTATACTCCGATTCACATAAGATGGTGGGGCGGAGGAACCCTTTAATTATCATACGGATGATTATACCGACGTTTCGATTATGACGGGAAAAACGTTTTATTCCTTGGTGGATTCCTTTAGGTATGGTGACAAGTAGGAATAATTACTCTAGCCAGTGTAATTTTAATTTCGTTATGCTTTATCACCTTAAATTTAAACTCGTCCAGTTGAAGAAAGGGTTCACGAGACTCCATCCCACCAGGATATATGGAGTTTACTATAATATTAGATAATTTTCAAATACTCCAGTAGTGGGTAATTTCTGCAAATTCCACTGACTCTGACTCCAGCTGTTGTAATCCGATTCAGTGATCTAAACCTTTTGGTTTACTCTAATCATCTTATCTTGTTTGTTTGATTGTTTTTGTTTTTTTTACATCCATCCCTCTTAGAATCTTTCACTTAAATATGTCACCAGCCTCAGGTGAAGTGACGCAAAATTTGACCCATGCTATGAACTGACGTAATCTACGTGGTCTAGTACCACATGTACCGGGATTCGGACACATAATCTTTCCCTCGCAAATTTGACGCTCACCACTAGACCACTACAAGTGGTCACCAAATAATCTAAATAAACCGATCTGATTAGCTTTGCTTTGTGTCTGTCCTTCCGTCCTTTTCTTTGTATGAGTCATATTTTCCTCATTTCTTCAGCTTGGCCCTCCCCATATTTGTTGCAGGTATATATTTTAAGTAAACGAAGTTTTACATACAAATATTGCGCTCCTGGAACCCTTATACTTAGAGTTAACCCCTTTTGTTATTTATTTAATATCTAAGCTAGGCTCACCATCTTAGGTAGATAGAGATTTTTGTTGATTTATCGCTGCTATTGATATGCCCAAGGTGTGGGATAATTAATTCCCCGAATTACCCTTGTAGTAACTATAGTTATAGACTTGTATATTGGATACTTAAAAATTAGAAAATTTAAAGGCATACAATTTTTCTCAAATTCACAGTATCAAAACATACGACTTCTCTACTCTTTACACAACTATTCCACATAAAAATTAATAGAAAGACTTTTTAGCATCATAGACAATTGTTTTTTCATTAAATGTGTTACCCAAAAATTTAAATATCTAGTGATTGGTTATCATGATACTTATTTTGTCAAACACCACTCTGATACATAAATACACTGAAGTTGATATAAAAACATGCTGGAATTTCTAAAAGACAATATATTTGTAATGTTAGGAGACGTTGTCTTTCAACAAACTGTCGGTATTCCTACAGGAACCAATTGTGCCCCTTTATTGGCCAACCTGTTCCTTTATTCATACGAAGCAGACTTCATTCAGAAACTGCTGAATCAAAAGAAGAAAAAGCTAGCGGTGTCCTTTAATTTGACATTTAGATATATCGACGATGTTTTTTCAATTAATAATGACAATTTTCATACAAATGTCAATGCGATATATCCCAGCGAACTAGAAGTTAAAGATACAACAGAATCAAGCACACACGCTTCGTACTTAGACATTTTACTTACTATAAACACAGACGGGAAATTTGCAACTAAGCTATACGACAAACGCGACGATTTCGGCTTTCCAATCGTAAATTTTCCACATTTAAGTAGTAACATCCCACAGTCACCCGCATATGGAGTTTATATTTCACAAATGATCCGATATGCCAGGGAGTGTTCAACATATGAACATTTCATATACAGATGTAAACTACTCACTGGCAAATTATTGACACAGGGATATCGAAAACCGCGTTTGATGTCAACGTTCCGCAAATTTTACGGTCGGTATAATAGTCTTGTTTGCAATTACTCTGTTTCACTTGGCGAAATGTTGAGTTGCCTTTTCGTTGGCGGTTGTTGAGACGTCTACATATTGTGACGAAGATTCGTTCCTCACGTACTTCATTTGGACTTGAGATGTTTTATATTCAGTTATCTTACTTCAATATTATATACTCATTCAACCAATCATCTAACTTGATTCTTTGTACATTAGTCATTTAATATATTCTGTCCTATTCTGCAAAAAATTGAAAAAGACAGATATTCTTATCAAAGTACATGTATTTACATTTATTTCTCAATCGTTAAAACATAATTACATAAACATAGACCATTACCTGTCGACCTATATGATAACATGCCTGTAGTTCGATATAGGTAGTAATTATTTTGATTACCTGTATACACGGGACTTCACCAGACACAATGAACCCAGATGAGTGAAAATGAATTTTCAATATTTTGCATTTTTAAAAACCAAATTTCTACAGTACTTTTCAGGTTCAGTTCCGTTGAGTGTGCATTTTGTAAAGCAGAATTGTATAAAAATGAAAAGATATATAATATTAATAAAATTAGAAATACAGTTTCATAATATGCCAGTATTTGACCTTTTCCACTTGACACCATACGTCATAATGATAGCCCCGCATCTGGATACATTTTGTCAGTTGCATTCACGTTAATACATTCAATTTTTCACAGAGTCAACTCTGAATTTTTCTTTCTTTCTGTTATCACAATCGTGACACGTCGACGGATTTTCCTCTCTTTACCTCTATCCTCATCCTATATACAGATTGTAATTCTTTTCACTTGTTCTGTGTATTTATTCAGAGTCGTGGAATCTACAGGGTAGCTTTACACCACGACCCGTCATCAGTCCCAAAACAAAGTGAAAAGAACACAAAATTACCACTTCTCCAAACCGTGCAAACCCCAAAAGAATAATACACAAAGACCACTTGTCCCCCTAACATAAAATTGGACATTGATACAAGTTAGAGTACAGAAAGTTGATAACGTGAAACTTCATTATTACAACCACCTAACTGACCAGCTCGATGTTGCTTTATAAGGTAGATGGTCTCATTTGTGAGGGGTTTGTATTTTTTAATACGTTATAATGATATTTCCAAGAGCCTTAATATTTTTGTTCTAAATGCAAGACAGTATCCTAATCGAGTTTGTCTTTGGGCGAGTTTTCACCGGATGTGGATGAATCATTGACATTAAAACATATTTTGGTTATTAAATTTCTAAAGATTCTTCCGTCTCGCACAGGAACATGGATTTTCAAGTACTGCATCCTGTATAGCTCTATCGATGAAATTATACGACGGCTTACTAAATGGAAGTCGCACGAATTGGGACAGAAAACCACACCTGAAACGAAAAATAAGTTCAGAAAATAAACTCAGTAGGTTTCGCATATAATGTAACGACCATCTCGGATTCTACAAACGTTGAATAAATTGGAACCTCGGAAATAAAACCACCTGACAAAATTAAAGTGATGTAATTAGTAAGGTGGTCTCTAAAGTGCGGTTCTAGACAAATACCGTATACCTGGAAATGTTCACTCCCATTTTATTTTCGCCGTTTTCTCCCTTAGATAAAAGGGTGAATTTAAAATGAAGGCGGAATTTCCGAGCTTAATAACTGAAGCATGGACATTCCTGTCATCCAATAAACTATGATGATTTAGGGCGTAATCAAGACAGAGCGAATATGTTTTCTGTCCTAAAAGCGGAAATAACCAGTAGCAAAAATTGTCAGGTATACAGCATGATATTCATAAAGAAATTTTCAGGAGACAACATTTATGTTCCTAAATGTGAAGTGTCTCCTAAGAGAGGTAGTCTTCCACTTAAGACAGATTCCAGTCTAAATGTAACAATGATGAATATGGCTATAACCGTTAAAATCAGACTTTACTGCATGTAATGCCATGTATATCTGTCTATTCGTCTCATTATTGCAGATAAAAATATATCGGTGGAGAAGTTATCAGGTCGACATAGATCTGCCTCATCTGAATGACCGTGTCATAATTCATATTATCTAAAGATTATGTTATACACAAATTTGATCCTTCACACATCATTCTGTGAAACAGCATCTTTTAAGGCAGTTACAGAACATGTCGGCAACTATAGTGGTTAATTTATCGGCTTTAGAGATGATGGTCGGACTTTGATATTTGAATATCAAAATGTTACAGCGTCATAATTTCTTTAAAGTTAACTTTTATAGTTTAGTTTTTGTTTTGTTTGTTTATTGTTGTTTAACGTCCCAAGAATCGATTACTCATATGTAGACGTCACCAAATGCCGGTGAAGAGCTTCAAATTTTGGCCCATGGCACTTACGGCCATTGAGCAGTGAGGGTTCTTTAACGTGCCGACACCTACTGTGACACAGGACCTCGGTTTTTATTGTCTCATCCGACAGACAGGAAACCAACCTGCCGCTGGCTGTACTCGACCTCACGATCAAGAGTCGAGCGCGCTATCGACTGAGTCAGGCCGGCTCTTTATATTTCAAATTTCAAATGTTTTAACAAAAGAAATAAAGACAAGTAGTCTATCATGATTTACACTGAGAGCCCAAATAGATTCATCAATGTTTGACTAGGATGCCGACCGATTGCGGTGGTCCAGGTTTTAAATGATAGTGATTGTTCTTCGCCAAGTGTTTGTCATACAAAATGAAAAAACGGGTCTTTTTGATGAGACTTGAAACGTTGTCCAGTGTCATGACCTGCGTGGCACGTAAAAAATCCTTACTGCATTGGCATAAGTCCATAGCACAGGTCAAAATTTGTTGCTTTTCACATAAAGCTTACATAGCCAGATAAGTGAAAAATTCTTGGTGGGATGCAAAACAACAATAAAACAAAAATGGGAACTCTTAAGGAACGAAGGAAGTAACTAACGAATATGTCGAATGTAACCCGTTTTATATAGGTTGATGAGTCGTAAGGCTTAAGGCAATTGAATGAATGAATAAACTTTTCTTATCTTTATATGGATGTCGTAACTATATATATATATATATATATATATATATATATATATATATATATATATATATATATATATATATATATATATATATATATATATATATATATATATATATATATATATATATATATATATATGTATATCATCAACTGCTCTCATGCTAGTCGTGTTTGGAATGCTCTTTTGAGAAATTAGAAAATCCAATTTGAAATATGATGATTACTTTTGATGTAACCATAACTAATCAATTAGCAGACTAAACACTGTAAATGCTTGTTGAGTTGTAGCTAAACTGTAGATCTGTAGTAATTCAATTTCACAATTAAAAAGAAATGAAAGTTAGAGATGACATACTTTATCTAGATTATACCACGCTCATTTATTTTACATTTAATGGCATTTTATCTGTTGTTGTCTGATGTCGCAACACTCTCTTTACAGAATTCTTAACAAATTAACCAAGTGTTTAGAGCGTTTTAAAACATGAAGCATCTCACTTCTGGTAAGCGCAGGCTCGAGCCTTGCTGGTACCTAAGCTGAGTTTTGTGAGAAATTTTGTCAGTTTACTTATAGAAGGCTGGTGGTCTCCTGCCCGGAACATAGTAACTTGGTTCTCTCCTCCACCATTAAACTTTGTCGCAATCATATAACTGAAAAATTGTTGTGTGGCGTAAAACACTATTCCAAACAAGAGATAAGAAATTAAGTGCTACGAATAATCTGAGAAAGTAAATAAGCAACTGACTAGTAAATGGAAAGATAAACAATACAAAAAAGAAGTACAGGTAGGTATCTTGCGTTCAGTACTTCTAAGCTTGTAGTAATGTCACCTAAATTTCTACTGTATATGGTGTTTACATCTTACAGTTGATCCTATATACCAGTGTGTGTTCAACATAAGAACATTTCATATACAGAGGCAAACTACCTACTGAATAATTTGTTATCAGAAATGATGTTTGATGTTATAGTTACGCATATTTTACCGTCATTTATAATCTTATTTGCAATAAGTTTGTCAGGAAATAAAATATTGATTTAACTTTTCAACTGTGTTTTATTAAAACATCTATACCGAATGCGACGAGAATTTATTCCTCAATTATATGTTGAATTTGACTGTTGAATCGCGGTGGGTGTGACCGGTCGTTAGGGGATCTGGATTTTTTAGAGTCCCAAGTTCGTCCAATGTTAACCAAATTTGAATACTACCTCTTGGGCCACCTGATGGTTTATATTTTTGTATGTGGTTTTTGAATCAATAGAAATTCTGAAATGTATTTCTATTTTTCGTATTAAAGATAGGTAATCTAATTTTAATAGTTTTGTCATTTAAGCCGTGTTTACCGCTGTTGGTACATTGATTAATAAACAAAGGCATGAAAAAGTGTTGGCGTAGGTATTGCCTTAAATTTTCGCAGGCGTAAAAATGTTCATAGGTTTATAACGCCTTTACTTTGACATTGATTATATGTTATGAAAAACATTAACATAATATGTTAGATTAAAGAACGAAAAAATGAAAAATTGAAAGTAATTATCGGTTTAATTGGAGGTAGAGAAGGGAGTAAGAAAAGAAGAGAAAGCGAAAAATAATTTAACTCACTCGTCAATTACTAAAATATCATCCTTTTTACCATCCATTTTCTTCCAGATGTTCGCTCTCTTAGTGTCTTGATAAATTTTAAAAGTAACTCTACTGACTAAGGTGGCAACATCTTTTTCAGTTCCTATTTTGTTTATGATAACGAACTCTAAAGCGGTTCCATTATTGACGTATTCTTTCCGTAAACCTTCTAAGCTACAAGTAAAAAGAAAAAAACAGAAAAGTATATTAAGTGTATATTTTCACAACGACAGCGTTTAGTTTGCTAATAAGTCATCGTCTAAGTATTTAAATGATGTGTTTTTCTGTTGTCGTATATCACACTAACATGGTCAGTAGTATCGATGAAAGATTTAACCAACATTACGGGTGATATTATCATATCAAAGACATGCAGCACGTGTTATACCGTAAATTGTGATAATATAGCCTCGGTAAATTTTGACCACTTAGGCCATAAAATGAAGGGTTATTTTTGGCAAATTAAATTTTGGTCATTTATATTATGTTTAAGTTTGACCTATCATCAGATCTCGGTCATGTCGTGTCGAACATTTAAGGTGTTTGAAATATCAAAATATTAAAAGTTGTCAGTAGAATAAGTAGAATTGTGTCATTCAGTACTTAATTAGAATTAACGTCCACACAGTGTTTTTAAAAAACCTTGTTTGTTAACCTTTAAAACACTGAAATATATATATTTTTAAATTACCATTAGAAATATTGTGTAAATATTTTGGACGGTTTAATTTTGGCCAAAATAATAGGGTGGCTAAATTGGCCTAAATTAAACAAGGACCAAAATATCTCAATTAACGGTATGTTAAAGAAAATTCGACTGGTTCCCTGTTAAACAGAAATATAATAATTTAATAGCACATTTGATTTCTTAAATACTTTTTGGCATATGCTTCAATATAATAGTAATCATAACATTTAGTCATAAAATTGATAATAATAATAATAATAATAATAATAATAATAATAATAATAATAATAATCATAACAATAATAATGAAAGTACAAATACTAGTGATTATTACAATGATTATAAACCTCTGTAAATTGATCATATAAAATTTCAGTTTGAAGTCAAAAGAATGTTTTACAACGTTGCGAATGATCTTCGACAAAATAAACGGAATATACATATACATATTTGTGTTCGTGTGTATGTGTTCATGTGTATGTGTTCATGTGTATGTGTTCGTGTGTATGTGTTCGTGTGTATGTGTTCGTATGTATGTGTTCGTGTGTATGTGTTCGTGTGTGTGTGTTCGTGTGTAAGTGTTCGTGTGTATGTGTTCGTCAGCGGGTTTTGATTTTATCAGGGGACACCATTTGTAGGCAGAAAATTTCATTTCTACAACTTAAGTGTGCCAACAATGATTGTACACAATGTTAGTGTAATGATATTTTCTCATTTTATTAATGAAAAATAAGGGACCGGAACAACGTTCATGATTGTATATCGTCATGGGAACAATTTTTATATCTATGACATTCATTATATATTTACATTTCAATGTTATTGTCAGGTAGCTCAATTATTATACTGAATGGGGAACTGGTTTAATTATGAGTAAGTACTTGCATCGAAGTATATATTTGTACAGAAACATCAAAGGGGGCATCTACTCAGTGTTTAAGTACATCTTTAATGTAGAATTTGCGACTATGTTTCGATGGTAAATAATCATTCATTGTCCAGAATATATGAATTACCGTTCTGCCACCCGTCTACACATTGGTCAAGAAGCGGACAACAATGCCAATACTGTTATTTTCCCACCACTGTCATCTAAAGGATTGAAGCCATCACCACTTTTCGAAAATGGCGTTCTTTGACAAAGGTTAAGAGCATGTATTGAAGGAATGAAAATTGCAAGAAGAAAAACGAATGACTGAAACGGGTTGGTCATATCTTTAGAATTCTTTAGAATCTGAAATTAGAAATTAAAAGTAATATTTATGAATACAGGAAA